>JAKSZT010053804.1:2044282-2147468 GCA_026826555.1 Tolypeutes matacus | reverse complement strand
TGCGATTAGTTTGTTGTTCTTTTTCTAGTTCTTCCAGGGGTGCAGTTAGATATTCAATTTTAGCTCTTTCTTCTTTTTTAATGTAAGCATTGAGGCATATTAATTTCCCTCTCAGCACTATCTTTGCAGTGTTCCATAGGTTTTGATATGTTGTACTCTATTTTCATTTGTCTCAAGATATTTGCTGAATGTTCTTGCAATTTCTTCTTTGATCCACTGATTACTTAAGAGTGTTTTGTTTAATCTCCATATATTTATGAGTTTTCCCCTTTTCTGTCCATTATTGATTTCTAGCTTTACTCTGTTATGATCACAGAAAATGTTTTGTATAATTTCAATCTTTTTAAATTTATTGAGGCTTGCCTTGTTACCCAACATATGGTCTATTTTTGAGAAGGATCCATGAGCACTTGAAAAGAAAGTATGTCCTGCTGCATTAGGGTTCAATGCTTTATAGATGTTTGTTAGGTCTAGTTCATTCATAATATTATTCAAGTTCTCCGTTTCTTTAATCCTCTCTTGATGTTCTATTCAATACTTAGAGTGGTGTATTGAAGTCTCATAGTCTCATCATCTATTTCTCCCTTCAGATTTGCCAGTATGTGCCTCAGGAATCTTGGAGCACTCAGGTTAGGTGCATAAGTATTTATATAGTTATTTCTTCTTGGTGAATTGCCCATTTTATTAATTTATAATGACCTTCTTCATCCCTTATAACAGTTTTGCATTTAAAATCCATTTTGTCCCATATTAGTATTGCTACTCCAGCTCTTTTTGGTTACTATTTGCATGGAATATCTTTTTCCAGCCTTCCATTTTTAACTTGGTTGTGTCTTTATGTCTGAGTGAGTTTCTTGTAGGCAGCATATAGATGGCTCATTTTTTTGTCCATTCTATCAGCCTATGTCTTTTGATTGGGGAGTTCAAGTCATTAACATTAAATGTTACTACTGTGAAGGCATTAGCTACTTCATCCATTTTGTTCTTTGGCTCTCTTTTGTCATATTGTTCCATTGTCTGTATTCTTACCCTTTAGTTTACCCTTCCTAATAGTCTTTCATTTGTACACTCTTCTCAAAACCTCTCACCCTTGTTTTTTTCCTTTCAGGCTGCAGCACTCCCTTTATTATCTCTTGTAATTCTGGTCTTTTGGTAACATACTCTATCAGTTTTTATTTGTCTGTGAAGACTTTGAACTTATCCTCATTTTCAAAAGACAGTTTTGCTGGATACAGAATTCTTGGCTGACAATTTTTCTCTTTCAGTACCTTAAATACATCATTTCATTTTCTTCTCACCTCTATGGTTTCTGATGAGAGGTCAGCCCTTATTCTTATTGAGTTTCCCTTGTATGTTAGGCTTTGCTTTTCTCTTGCTGCTTTCAGAATCCTTTCTTTAACTCTGATATTTGTCTTTATGAAGAGTAAGCATCTCAGGGTAGATCAATTCAGCTTTATTCTGTTTGGAGTGTGCTGTCTGTTGCTGTAAAGTGGGTGACTCGCTGAAGGGTACCGCAATATAAAAAAGACAAGACAAAGAGTTTTGAGAGAAAGCTGGGGTCAGGGGGCTAGCAGAACGTATCTACCACACTAGCCCCAAAGCACAGACAGCCCAGCACTTTTATTAGCAGTGCAAGCTTCCTGTTATGTTCAGGAAAGCACAGTCACTGATTAGCTATTCTTGGAATTTAAGCGGGAGTCCTTTGCTTGCAAGGTCTGTTTCTCTAATTTATCTATATCTGTCTTTTCTCATCCTTGAGCTCTTGGAGTCAACAAGAGTCCAGACAGTGCTCACAAGGTTTTCCTCTTGAGCCAGTCTCTGGCATTCCAGACACTCTGTCCTTGTACTCTGAGCCAAATTCTGCCAAATCTCAAGGATTCTTTCCCACAGTTGTCCTTCTTGGATATTGATATTTGTGTTGTTCATAAGGTTTGGGAAGTTTTCGGTTATTATTTCCTCAAATATTATTTCTGCTCCTTTTCCATTATCTTCTCCTGGGACACCGATAATGTGAATGTTTGTGCATTTTGCATTGTCATTCAATTCCCCGAGATTCTGTTCCATTTTTTCCATTCTATTCTCTTTTTCTCTTCTGTCTTTTCAAGTTTTGATGTTCTATCTTCAAAATCACTAATTTTGCCTTCAAGCACTTCAAATATACTCTAATGTGCCTTTAATGTATTTTTTCTTAAGGTAACTGGGG
Source organism: Tolypeutes matacus (assembly GCA_026826555.1). Classification (NCBI taxonomy): domain Eukaryota; kingdom Metazoa; phylum Chordata; class Mammalia; order Cingulata; family Chlamyphoridae; genus Tolypeutes; species Tolypeutes matacus. The sequence continues at coordinate 2,145,265 of JAKSZT010053804.1, read as the reverse complement.
CAGAGGATTGAAACTTGGACCTCATATGTGGGAAGCCAGCACTAAACCACTGAGTCACCTCGGCTTCCCTGAGTTGTTTTTTTCATTTGTTTTGCTTGTTGTTTTTTATTTCTTCAGGAGGCACCAGGAACTGAACACAGGACATCCCATGTGGGAAGTGGGAGCTCAACCACTTGAGCCACATCTGCTCCCCCTCTAATGTATTTTTTTTAAAAAGATACTTAGATTACATAAATGGAGATTCCCAAATGCCCTGCTTCCTACCCCTCCCACACTTTCCCACATTAACAACATCCTTCATTAGTGTGGTAAATTTGTTACAATTGATGAGCACATATTGGAGCATTGCCACTAAGTGTGGATTATAGTTTACATTATAGTTTAAACTCTCTCCTGCACAATTTTGTAAGGTATGACAAGATATATAATGGCCTGTATCTGTCATTGCAACATCATTCAGGACAATTCCAATGTCTTGAAAATGCCTCCATATTACACCAATTTTTCCCCTCTCACTCCCCTCAGAACCTCTGGTGGTCACTGTCTTCACATCAATGATAAAATTTCTTCCATTGCTAGAATAACAATAAGTCTATAGTAGAATAACAGCAAGTCTACTCTAGTTCATCTTTCATTCCCCAATCCTGAAGATTTTGGGATTGTAATGCCCACTCCAACTCTAATTGATCCCATGGGGCTGTTGGATGGGACTATCCTGCTTGCAGTTGTAGATTCTCTCTGTTCCTTGAGATGGTCATTGTCCATCATCATTTCCTTGTTAGGTGTCCTGGTTGAGTCCAATGAACTAGAGAGTAGGTGTTGCCACTCTGTTGAGATTCAGGGCCCAACTGGTACATGGAAAGCCCAAAGATTTAAGTCTCTTGGATATAAACCTATCAATTCTAGTACTAACTATAATTTCAAGGGGGTAGAAAAGCCTTGTGTTATTTAAGAGCCAATTTATTATTTCAAATTCTTTTAATTTTTTTTGTACTTTATTTGTCAGTTTTAAAACTATCATTATTTCATTTTCTTATTAATTTTATTTGGTTATTTTGTTGGCTTCATTTCTGAAGATGCTTTGGATCACAGAAGGGTTATAACTGTGGCAGGGGAGGATCATTGGTGTGGAGTGTCAGTGATGGGGATGCATGGGAAGAGGTGCACCTGGGGCATACCTATAAGTCATATGAAAGTGTGCAAGTGTTCATGAAGCATTGTCTTGATGGTTGGAGATCCACACAATAACTGAAAGAATATCCAATTCCCATCCTGGGGAGTTCTGCCTCTTTCTCTAATGGGACAGCAAGAATCCCCCGAGTACATGGGCAGTGATGAATGAAGGAGGATGGACTATTGATAGGCCCTTGATATTGATGATCCTTTTCTTTTGAAATGAAACTTATTCTAGTATTATAGATTGCCTATAAGTTACCTCCTGAGAGCCTCCTTGTTGCTCAAATGTGGCCTCTCTCTAAGTCAAACTCAGCATATAAATGCATACCTTCCCCCTGGTGTGGCACATGACTCCCAGGGATGAGCCTCCCTGGAACTGAAGGATTACTGCCAAGCACCAACTAGCAATGCAATTGGAAAAAGACCTTGACCAAAAGGGGGAAAGGGTAAAAACAGATGAGTTTATATAACTAAGAGACTTCACAATAAGTTGGGAAGTCATCCCAGCAGGATTTTATTGACTGCCACAGGAAATATTGTCTCCAATAGTGGGGATTGTGAGGACTCTGGAAACATCCAGACTCTACAGGCAGGGCTGAAAGTTCAGGAGTTTGGCACCCTGCCAGTGGGTCCGACTTTGAAATTTATGCTCCCCAGTGTGACATAGTTGGACTCAGTTGTGGTTTTGCTGATGTATTTTTCATCTCATCCATAGTAGTGTCTTTCATTCCCAAAGGATCTCTTATTTTTCTTTGCAGACTTTCAAATAGTTCTTTATGCTCACCCAGTGTCTCCTTTTTTTTTTAATATTTTTTTAATTTTTAAAAGATACTTAGATTACATAAATTTTACACAAAAAAATATAGATTCCCATATGCCCCACTCCCCACACCTCCCACACCCTCTCACAAAAACATGCTTCATTAGTGTGGTACATTCATTTGCTGTCAAGACATGTGAATATGTTTGTGAATTTATTCTTTCTTTTGTTTTTTGATCTTTGGGTATAAGTCCAATAAACCATTGCCTAACATAAGATCCTGAAGATGTTTCTCGATGTTTTCTTATCGGTCTTTTATAGTTCTGGACTTTATCTGGACCTTTGATCCATTTTGAGTTGTTTTTGTATATGGTGTGAGAAAAGGCTCCACTTTCATTTTTTTGCATATAGACATCCAGTTTTTCCAGCACCATTTGGTGAAGAGACTTTTCTTTCCCAACTGATTGTACTTGGCACGCTTGTAAAAAAATCAGATGGTCATAAATCTTATTTCTGAACTTTCAGTTTGATTCCATTGGGCTACATGACTGTCCTTGTGCCTGTACCATGCTGTGTTTTGTTTGTTTTTTGTTTTTCTTAATATGGCTTTGTAGTAACTTTCAAGATTGGGAATTGTGAGTCCTCCAACTTTGTTCTTCTTTTTCAAGATGGCTTTGGATATTTGGTGTTCATTACTCTTCCATATAAGTTTGATGACTGGCTTTTCCATTTCTGTAAAGAAGGCTTTTGAAATTTTGATTGCAATTGCATTGAGTTTGTCAATTGCTTTGGGTAGAATTCATATTTTAATATTTAGTCTTCAAATCCATGAATATGGTATATCTTTCCATTTATTTCATTATTTGATTAATTTTAGCAATGTTTTGTAGTTCTCTGTGTACAAGTCCTTTACATCCTTAGTTAGATTTATTCCTAGATATTTGATTCTTTTATTTGCTCTTTTAAGCGGATTTTCTTCATTTCTTTTTTCATTAAAGATTTATTTATATGTTTGTTTATTTATTTATTTATTTATTTATTTATTTATTTATTTACTTATTATTCCCCATGATGGCTCCCTCATCTGTCTGCTCGTTGTCTGCTCATCTTCTTTAGGAGGCACTGGGATCCAAACCCGGGACTTCCCATGTGGGAGCTGAGTTTCCAACTACTTGTGCCACTGCTCCTACTGGTTCATCATCTGCTGGTTGCATCATCTGCTGGTTGTGGTGTCTGCTGGTTGTTGTGTCTGCTGGTTGTGGTGTCTGCTGGTTGTTGTGTCTGCTGGTTGTGGTGTCTGCTGGTTGCAGCATCTGCTTATTGTGACATCTGCTCATTGCAACATCTGCAGCATCTGCTGGTTGTGGCATCTTGCTGGTTGTGGCATCCTGCTGGTTGCAGCATCTTGCTGGTTGTGGCATCTGCTCATTGTGGCATCTTGCTGGTTGTGGCACCTGATTGTTGCAGTGTCTGCTCATTGCAGTGTCTGCTCATCTTTTTTAGGAGGCACCATGAACTGAACCTGGGACTTGCCATGTGGGAGGTGAGTGCCAAATTGCTTGAGCCACATCCGCTTCCTTCATTTCTTTTTCTGACTGTTCATTGCTAGTGTATAGAAACACTACTGATTTTGGGTGTTGATCTTGTATCCTGCCAAGCTAAATTCATTTATTAGCTCTAAGAGCTTTGCTGTGGATTTTCCAGGATTTCCTTTATATAGAATCATGTCATCTTCAAATGGGGAAAGTTTTACTTCTTCCTTTTCATTTTAGATTAAAAATGGTGAAAAATGGTAATCCTTGTCTTGTTCCTGATCTTAGAGGGAAAGTATTCAGTTATTGAGTGGGCTGCCTTTTCACCTTCTTGGCAAATTCCTTTGAATCACAAAAGTGTTTAGGTTTGAGGAGTTCCCATTTATCCACATTTTCTTTCATTGCTTATGCTTTTGGTGTAAGGTTTAGGAATCCACTACCTACCACCAGGTCTTCTACGAACTTTATGGTTGTAGATTTTATAGTTAGGTCTTTCATCCATTTTGAGTTAACTTTTGTATAAGGTGTGAGATAGGGGCTCTGTTTCTTTCTTTTGGCTATGAGTATCTAGTTCTCCCAGCACCATTTGTTGAATAGACTGTCTGCCCCAGCCGGGTGGGTTTGACAGCCTTGTCAAAAATCACTTGACCGTAGATGTGAGGGTCTGTTTTTAAACCATCAATTCTATTCCATTGGTCTGTGTGTATGTCTTTATGCCAGAACCATGCTGTTTTTACAAACTGTAGCTAGGTAATATGATTTAAAGTCCAGAAATGAGAGTCCTCTTTCCTTTTATTTTGTTTTTTTTTTAAGATTATTTATCCCCCCCCCCCGTTGTTTGTATTCGCTGTCTGCTCTCTGTGCCTGTTCATTATGTGCTCTCTGTATCTGCTCATCTTCTTTTAGGAGGCACTGGAAACTGACCTCCCATGTGGGAGGGAGGCACCCAATCACTTGAGCCACATCTCCTCCCTGCTTGTTGTGTCTCTCATTGTGTATCCTTGTTGTCTCCTCATAGCACCATCTCATTTCATTAGATCACTGCAAAAAACCATCCCATTGGCTTGCTGTCTTGCTTGTCTTCTTTAGGAGGCATTGGGAACTGAACCCGGGACCTTCCATGTGGTAGGTGGGCACCCAACTGCTTAAGCCACATCTGCTCCCCGCTCTTCCTTTTAAAGATATTTCTGGCTATTTGGGGTCCCTTACTCTTCCAAATAAATTTAATAATTATGTTTTTTCATTTCTATAAAAAAATGCTAGTGGAATTTTTGTCAGGATTGCATTGAATCTGTATATCAATGTGAGAAGAATTGACATCTTAATTATATTTAGTCTACAAATCCATAAGCATGGAATGTTCTTCCATTTTTTTTACATCTTTTAAAATTTCTTTTAGCAATGCATTATAGTTTTCAGAATACAAGTGCTTTATGTTTAGGGTAAGTTTATTCCTAAATATTTGATTCTACTAGTTGATATTGCAAATGCAATATTTTTCCTGACTTCCTCCTTAGATTGCCCATTATTCATGTATAGAAATGCTACGAATTTTTGCATATTAATCTTGTATCCTACCACTCTGCTGAAATGGTTTATTAGCTCTAGCTGCTTTGTTGTAGATTTTTTTTGGACTTTCTAGGTATAGGATCATACCTAGTGAAAGTTTTGTTTCTTCCTTTCTGATTTGTATGCCTTTTAGTTCTTTTTTACTGCCTGATTGTTCTAACTAGAACCTCTAGCAGAATATTGAACAACAGTGGTGACAGTGGGCATCCCTGTCTTGTTCTGATCTCAACAGGAAAGTTTTCAGTCTTTCACCATTGAGTACAATGTTGGCTGTGCACTTTTCATATTGGGCTTTATCATATTGAGAAAATTTCCTTCAATTCCTACCTTTTGTAATATTTATAATTAAGAAAGGATGCTGTATTTTGTCAAATGCCTTTTCTGCATCAATCGAGAGAATCATGTGATTTTTCTTCTTTGATTTATAATGTGGTATATTATACTGATTGAATTTTATTTTATTGAACCACCTTGCATGCCTGGTATAAACCCCACTTGATCATGTGGAATAATTCTTTTAATATGTTGATGGATTTTATTAGCAAGTATTTTGTTAAGGATTTTTGCATTCATATTCATTATGGAAATGGGTCTGTAGTTTTCATTTTTAGTAATATCTTTATATGGCTTTGGTTTTAGGGTGATGTTGGTTTCATAAAATGAGTTCGGTAGCAGTCCTTCTTGTTCAATTTTTTAGAAGAGTTTGAGTAATTGTGGTGTAGTAGTCAGCCAAAGAGGTGCTGATGCAAAATACCAGAAATCTGTTGGTCTTTATAAAGGGTGTTTATTTGGGGTAGAAGCTTACAGTTACCAGGCCAAAAAGCATAAGTTACTTCCCTCACCAAAGCCTGTTGCCACGTTTTTGAGCAAGATGGCTCCTGACTTTTAGCCTTCCTCTTCCTCTTAAGACTCCATGGTCCCAGCTTCTTCCAATATCAGCTGTAGGCTGGAATAAGTCTTATCTCTCTCCCAAGGCTCATTTCTCTCTAGACTCAGCTGTTCTCTTCTCTCCACAAGGTCACCTGTAGATTATCAGGCTCTCTAGGCTTTGTCTTTCTCCTCAGGGCTTGATTCTCTCTGGGCTTAGCTGCTCTGCTTTCTCCCATGTGTTTACTTCCCAGGCACTAACTCAAAACTCCAACCTCCCTTCTCTGCAGTGTGATTTCTCTGTGAATCTCCACCCACCAAGGAGGTGGGAACTCAATGTCCTACTGACATGGCCCAAACAAAGCCTTAATCATTATTTAATCAAGTAAAAGTGAAACCTCTGAATCCAATATATGCCCAGAAGTGCAGGCCAGTTTATAAACATAATCCAAAATCTAGTTTTGCAATTCATAAATAATATCAAACTCTTTATTGGAATGGATTATAATTTTTGTCCACCATCATCCTTTTTTCAGTTGTCCTGTGTAAGTCCAATGAACTGGACAGTAGGTGTTGCAATTCTGCTGAGATTCAGAGCTCAATCTGCATATGAATAGATTAAAGATTTAAGTTGGCATTTTTCAGTTGTAATGCTATCTTTTATTATTATTATTACTGTGGGTAAAAATCAAAGTTTTCACAATACAAACCAATATTTGTAAAATGATGTATAAATATATATGCGTATATGTGCATTTGCTTACATAAATGTTATTTTTTTCATATATATTTTAAAGGTGCCTAGTTTACATAAATGTTACACAAAAATTACAGGGATTCTCATGTTCCCCACCTCCCATACCTCCCATAACATCCCACATAAATATCTTTCATAACTGTGGCACCTCACCTGCAATGGATATACACATTGTGGGGCTTTGCCAATAAGCAAAGACCACAGTTCACATTGTAGACCACACTCTCCCACACAGTTCTGCATGGTATATACTGATGTTAAATGGCCTATATCCATCACCACAATGACACTCAGGACAACCCCCAAGTCCTGAAAAAGCCCCTGTATTACAACTGCCCTTCCCCTCCCCACCCCAAAAACGTCTAGTAGCCACTGGCTCCACCTCACTGTTATAATTTCTTCCAGTGCTTGAATCACAATATGTCTACAACAGAATACCACTAAGTCCACTCTAGTCCATAGCTCTTCCCCCAATCCTGAGGGGACTGGAATGGTGATGTCCACTCTACCTCCAAGTGAGAGTGGGCTTATATGCCTTGGATATGGTGGATGGGATTATCCTGCCTTCAGCTGCAGGCTCTCTCCATTCCCTGGGATGGCTGTTGTCCATCATCATCTCCTCACCAGTTGACTTGGGTGAGTCCATTGAGCTGTAGAGTAGGAGTTGCAGCTCCACCAAGATTCCAGGCACACCTGGCACATAGGCAGACCAGAGGCTCCAGTCTCTGGAAGTACACCTACAAACTCCAGCCTGACATATAGGTTTGAATAGAAGGGACTGATGGACCATGTGCAGGGAGGACTTATTTGAGTCTAACTGTTACTCTGAGGAGCACAGATTCCAAAGTAGAGTCCACTGATAAGGCATCAATCTCTGGGGCTATCCCCCCCTTATATAGTACCTGGGTATCTCCAGAGCCCTCAGGAGCCCCTCTGTGTGGGGTGATATCCATTTTGGTGTTCTATGAGATCCTACTGAGCTGTGTGTAAGCATTCCCTCTGGGATGACCTCCTGACTCTCTTTGAAGTCTCTTAGCCACATGAACTCATTTGTCTTTACCTTTTCCACCTTTTAGTCAAGGTATTTTTCCAGTCATATTGCCAGTTGGCACTTGGTATTAATCCATCATTGCCAGGGAGGCTCATCCCTGGGAGTCATGTCCCATGCTGGGGGGAAGGTAATGCATTCATATGCTGAGTTTGACTTAGAGAGAGGCCACATTTGAGCAACAAGGAGGCTCTCAGGTGGCAACACTGAGGCACCCCATAACAGTAGGCCAAGTTTCAATTACAAGAGCAAAGACTCATAAGGCTAGTCATCAATAACAAGAACCCATCAGTGGGCCATCCTCTTTGTCAGACACTGCCCCTGCACGCAGGGGACTGTTGCTGCTCCCTTGGAGAATGTGGCAGAGCTCTCCAGGCTGGGAATTCAGTATTCCCTCATTTATTGGGTGATTGTCTACCCACCGTGACCATGCCCCGTCCCTCGATCATTTGAACAATTTTATATATCTTTCATGTATATTCAGATGAACCTACTCCCATGAATCCCCCATCCCAACACCCCCCACCAATGATCCTCTGCAGCCCCCATTGTAATCCTTCTGTGATCTAAACCTTCCTTGAAGATGAAGCCCATATAATAACCAAATACAATTAATAGGAAAATGAAATAATAATGATAAACTTAAATGCAAGAGATAAAATACAAGGAACCTCAGGAAAAAAAAACTAAAAATAAAATATAATTAGCAGATTGGGACCTTCAAAAAATGTGAAAAAAAATTTTTTTAAATTATTTTTTATTTACTTTTTTTTTCTTTTATCACTGCATTATCAGATGTCCAGTGTGTACCGTGACACCTTCCCCCTTCTCATTCCCCAGTGTTTCCCAAATTTTCATTTAACTTTCAAAGAAGTTTTAGGTCACAGCAAAGCCACACATGGAATACTAGAGATTCCCATATACACAACCTCCCTCCCCCTTCCCCACCCCATATTAAAACCTTTTTTTGTGTGTGTGTGTGGATGGTAGCATTGTTATAACTGTTATACAGATAGTGAAACATAGCTACTAAACATTGTCAATAGTTTACAGTATAGTTTGCAATTTTTTTACAACTTTTAAAAAAATATATTTTTATTGCAGAAGTTCTGAACTTATAAAACAATCATGTACATGTGTGCAATCCACATACAGCACCACTCTACCTACACACTACATTGTTGTGGAACATTTATTACAAATTATGAGATAATATCAGCAGACTATTACCACTATGTTCCAGAGTATAGATTTTGTATATTTTTTTCATACCCCCCTATTATTAACACAGTACATCTTTGGCATTGATGCAAAAACATTACAGTATTGCTGTTAACTATAATCCATATGTTACATTAATTGTATTTTTTCCCATGCTTCTCCACAGTCTTACCACTTTGCAATAGTGATATACATATGTTCTAGTTCATAGAAGGGCATTCTTGTATTTGTACTTTTAACCACAATCTTCGCCCATCTCTGAGTTCACTATGTTATTCAGTCCCTATATTATTCTCTAGCTTTCTTTCAACTGACATTTATATCCCTAGATTACCCCTTTCAGCCACAATCCCATTTATAAACCAGCTATGTTAATTCTACTCAGTATAATGTATTACTATCAACTCTATCTATTTCCACACTTTTACAGTGATGTTAATTAAATCTACATACATTAAGCATCGGTGCTCCTTCTCTGCCATTCTCCTATCTCCTAATATCCTATACTCTAGGCTTTAATGCCAAAAATTTATTCTTCATATTTAGTTCATATTAGTGAGACCATGCACTATTTATCCTTTTGTGTCTGGCTTATTTCACTGCCATAATGTCTTCAAGGTTCATCTATGTTATCATATGCATCCCAGTTTCATTTCTTCTTACAGCACCATAGTATTCCATCATTTGTATATACCACATTTTGTCTACCCATTCATTGGTTGATGGACACTTATGTTGTTTCCATATTTTGGCAATTGTAACTAATACAGCTATGAACAGTGTGCAAATGTCTGTTCTCATCACAGTTTTCAGTTCTTCTGGATATATTCCTAGTGGAGGAATTGCTGGATAATATGGCAGATCTATAATTAGATTCCTGAGGAACTGCCAAACTGTCTTCCACAGAGGCTGCACCATTTTACAATCCCACCAACAGTGAAAGAGTGTTTCTACTTCTCCACTTCCTCTCCAGCACTTATTGTTTACTGTTTTTTCACAAATGGCCATTCTATGCCCTGTGAGATGATCTCTCACTGTCATTTTAATTTGTATTTCCCTAATATCTAGTGATATTGAACACTTTTTCATGTGACTTTTGGCCATTTGTATTTCCTTTTTGGAGAAATGTCTATTTCCAGTTTCAATTGGATTGCTTGCTCTTTTATTGTTGAGTTGTATGATTTCTTTATATAGAATAGAAATCAAACCCTTATCAGATATATGATTTCCAAATATTTAAATTCATTTATTGTGCCTTTCATTCCCATAAGATCTGCTATTTTTCTATGTATGCTTTCAAATTCTTCTTTGTGCTCACCCAGTGTTTTCTTAATATCCTTATTCCCTTTAGCCATCCCATTGAATTTATTAAGAATATTTGTTTGAACATCTATGATTAGTTGTCTCAACTCCTTTATGTCATCTGGAGACTTATCTTGTTCTTTTGACTGGGCCATATCTTCCTGTTTCTTGGTATGGATTGTATTTTTTGTTGGTGTCTTGGCATCTGGCTTACTAGATGTATTTATTCTGTGGGCAGTTTCTCTCCTTAGTTTAGGGTTTTCTTGCCCTTTCTCCATTGCTGGTTGTGTAGTAGGAGCTGAGCATGTAGTTGGTACTGTAGGCTGTGGAGGCTAAAGCTGCCTGCATTGCCCCAGAGACCAATGAAGTTTCTCCCAACTTTCTCCTCTGCCAGTGTTAGGAACAGAGCCACACCTATATTAATCCAAGCTGTGCAGGCCTAGACCATCTATAGTTACCCAGAAAGACTGATGAAGCTTCATGCCCCATCCTCCCCTGCTTGGGGTAAGGATGAAGCTCCAGGTGTGGCCAGCAAACTAAGCCATGTGGGTCAAAACTGACTGCTGTGCCCAGGTAGACTGATAGCACCAGCACCCCTGCTCCCCTGCCAGGTTGGGGATGGACCCTCTGGATTTCCTAACAATCTAACCCATTTGGGCTGAAAATGCCTGCATTTCCCCTGAGAGGCTGAGGGAGTACTGTCCATTCTGCCCTTTAAGGGGTGGGGATAGAACCACAGGCATCCAACAAACCTGTACACGTGGGCCCAAAGCACCTGCAGTTTTCAAGAGAAGCTGAAGAATCACAGCTCACATATGATCCTATTGGGGGATTAAGGTGGAGCCAAAGGCACCCAACAGTCCAGTACCTGCAGGCTGAAAGTGACTGTAGTTGCCCTGAGAGGCTGGAGAAATACCACACTCTCCTATCATATAGGGATTTGAGGGTGGAGGGTAATAAATATTGAGGGTAATATATGATGTAAGAGTTACCTCTTCAAAACTTCCTTGTTTCTCAAATGTGGCCTATCTCTAAGCCAACTCAGTATATAACCTCTATTCCTTCCCCCTGGGATGGGACATGACTCCCTGGGATGGGCTTCCCTGGTACTGAGGGATTACTACCAAGCACCAACTAGCAATGCATTTGGAAAAAGACTTTGGCCAAAAGGGGGAAATATTAAATACAAATGAGTTTTTATGGTTAAGAGATTTCAAAGTGAGTCAGGAAGTTATTCCAGAGGTTAACATTATGCATGTCTCAGAATGATCTCACTGACTGCCACAATAAACAATACCTCAAGCAGTGGTGCTCCTGAGAGTTCTAGAGACATCTAGACAATATAGGCAGGGCAAGTACCACAGGAAGTTGATATCCCCTTGGTGGACCTTACCTTGAAATATATGATAATGGCTCTCCCCAATGTAACAGAATTAGACTCATTTATAATTTTCCTACACATGACTCTTCTGCTCCTTTTATTTGAACCTATAATTAGCACTATATTAATTAAATATATGTTCCAGAGACATAAATCTTCTAGCTGTTCTTATGCCTGGTGAGTCCTGAATCTCAGCAGAGTTGCAGCCAACACCTACTCTTCAGTTCATCGGACGTGCCCAGGATAACTAACAAAAGGATAATCATGGTCAACGCCTATCCCCCCAAACAGAGAGTATATAAAACTGCAAGCAAGAGCCCTCCATCAATCTGCCTGATGGGATCTAAGCACACTCTAAATCAGAAGCAGAGTGGGCATCACCATACCAAAATCCTCAAGATAGAGGAATGAACAAACATAAGGAGGAAATGCAACTATGGATGAAAGTAGACTTATTATTTTCTAGTAGTAAAAGAACTTGTAACAATGATATAAAGACAGTGGTCACCAGAGTTTCTGAGGAGAGGGAGTGTGAAGAATAGGTGCAACATGGGGCATTTTTGGGACATTAGAATTGTTCTGCACCATATTGCTATGATAAATAACAGGCCAATGTACATTTTGTCAAATCCTGTAAAATTGTGTGGTGCAAAGTATAAACCATAAAGTAAACCATAGACCATAGTTAGTAGCAATGCTTCAATATTTGTTCATAAATTGTAACAAATGTACCACACTAATGAAAGATGTTGTTAATGGGGGAAGTGAGAGAAGGGGAGGGTGGGATATATGGGAATCTGCTATTTTTTCAATGTAACTTTTATGTAATCTAAATCTTTTAAAATTGAGAAAAAATGAAAAAAAGTATATTAAACATAATACACACACACACACACATATATGGAAAAACAAAAGAAAATCACTTGACCATAGATGTGATAGTGTATTTCTGAGTTCTTGATTCAGTTCCATTGGCCAATCTATCTATATCTCAGTATCATTCTGTTTTTACCACTGTAGATAAGTAATCTGCTTTAAAGTCAAGAATTAAGAGCTCTCCAACTTCATTTTTCTTATTTTTTAAAAAGATATCTTTAGATATTCAGGGCTTCTTACCCTTCCAAATAAATTTGATAATTGGCTTTTTTATTTCTGCAAAAAAACCTGTTGGGATTTTTATTTAGATTGTGTTGAATCTATAAGTCAGTTTGGGTAAAATTGACATCTTAATGTTATCTAGACTTCCAGTCCATGAAGATGAAATGCCCTTCCATTTACTTAAGTCTTCTTTGGTTTCTTTCAGCAATATTTTGCAGTTTTCTGAATACAGATCCTTTATGTCCTTGATTAAGTTTATTCCTAAGTATTTGATTCTTTTAGTCCCTATTATAATGGAATTAAAAAAAATTTCTTTCTCAGGTTTCTCATCAGTGGTGTATAGAAATGCTATTGATTTTTGTATATTAATCTTATATCCTGCTACTTTGTGAACTCATTTATTAGGTCTAGTAACTTTGTTGTGGATTTTTCAGGATTTTCTAGATATAGGATCACATAATCAGTGAATAGCGAAAGTTTTACTTCTTCCTTTCCTATTTTGTTCCCTTTTACTTTTTATTTGTTTTTAATAAAAAAAAATTTTTTTTTTGAGCACCAGCTCTGTGCTTCAGGCTTCCCAAGTATGACCATAAAGTTTTTCTTTTTGTTGTTGTTTGTTTGTTTATTGTGGTAATCAGATTGCTACTCTTTTAGCTGTATGCAGTGTAGAAAAGTGGTTTTTCAAAATTTTATTTTTCTTTTTGTTTTAGGAGCTACCAGGGATTGAACCCAGGACCTCCTACATGGAAAGCCCAACCACTGAGTCACACACTTGCAGGTGCCCAACCACTGAGCCACACACCTGCTTCCCCTTTTAATTGTTTATCTAGCCTAATTGCTCTAGCTAGAACTTGTAAAGCAAAACATTGAATAACAGTGGGGACACTGGGCATCTTTGTCTTTTTTCTGATCTCAGCAGGAAAACTTTCAGTCTTTCACCATTGAGTACAATGCTAGCTGTGGGATTTTCTTATATGCACTTTTCCATGTTGAGAAAGCTTCCTTCTATTCCTACCTTTTGTTTATTTTTTTTAAATCAAGAAAGGATGCTTTATTTTGTCAAATGCCTTTTTTGCATCAGTCGAGATGATCATGTGATTTTTATTCTTCAATTTATTAATGTGGTTTTTTTTTACACTAATTGATTTTATGTGTTGAAAAACCCTTGCACACTTAGGATAAAACCAACTTGACCATGGTGTATACTTCTTTTAATGTGCTTTTGGATTTTGTTTGCAAGTACTTTGTTGAGGATTTTTGCATCTATATTCATTAGAGATATTGGTAGATAATTCTCTGTTTTCATAGTATCTTTATCTGGATTTGATATTGAGGTGAGGTTGGCTTCATAGAATGAGTTTTGTAGCATTTCTTCTTGTCATTTTTTGGAAGATATTGAGCAAGATTGGGATTAGATCATCTTTGAATGATTGGTAGAATCACCTGTGAAACCATCTGGTCCTGGGCTTTTCATCTTTGGGAGGTTTTTGATGACTGCTTCAATATCTTTACTTATGATTGGTTTGTTGAGGTCTTCTATTTCTTCTAGGGTCAGTGTAGGATGTTCATGTGTTACTAGGAATTTGCCCATTTCTTCTATGTTTTCTAGTTTTCTGGCATACAGTTGTTCATAGTATCTCTCTTACTTCTGTGGGGTCAGTGGTAATGTCCCCCTTCTCATTTCTGACTTTATTTATTTGTGTTTTCTTTCTTTTTTTCTTTGTCAGTCTAGCTAATATTTGTCTATTTTCTTGTTCTTGTCAAAGAACCAACTTTTGGTTTTGTTGTTTCTCTATATTGATTTCCCCCCTCATTTTAATTTATTTCTGTCTTGAACTTTGAGACCTGTTGTGGCCCCATGTATAATCTATCCTGGAGAAGGATCCATGGGCTCTTGAAAAGAGTGTATATCCTCCTCTTTTGGGTTGTTATGCTCTATAAATGTCTATTTGGTCTAGTTCATTTTTTATATGGTTCAACATCTCTGTTTCCCTATTTATCTTCTGTACACGTATTCTATCCATTGCTGAATGTGGTGTATTGAAGTATCCAAATATTATTGTAGAGACATCAATTTCTCCCTTAAGTTTTGCAGGAGTGTGCCTCATATATCTTGGGGGCACTTAGGTTAGGTGTCTAAATATTTATTGTATTTATTTTTTCTTGGTGAACTTCCCCTTTTATTATAATATAGTGACCTTCTTCAACTCTTATACCAGTTTTGCATTTAAAGTGTATTTTATCCATTATTATAATCACTATTGTAGATCTTTTTTGGTTATTATTTGCATGGAATATCTTTTTACATGCTTTCACTTTCAACCTGATTGTTTCCTTATGTCTGAGGTAGACAGCATGTATATGGCTTATTTTAAAAAAATTCATTCTACCAGTCTATGTCTTTTGTTTAGGGAGTTGAATCTATTAAAGTTCAATGTTAATACTCTAAAGGCATTACTTACTTCATCCATTTTATCTTTTTGCTTTCCATTGTCATATCTTACCATTGTCCATCTTTTTACCCTTTCACTCTTCCTAAAAATCTTCATTTCTACACTCTTCTCTAAGTCTCTTGCCCTTGTCTTTTCTCTTCAGGCTGCAGCACTCTCTTTAGTATGTCCTGTAAATCCTATCTTTTGGTAACATATTCTCTCAGTTTTTGTTCATTTGTGAAGACTTTAAATTCAGCTTCATTTTTCAAGGACAGTTTTGACTTTTCTTATTTGCATAAAGAATTATTGGCTGGCAGTTCTTCTCTTTCAGTACGTTAAACATGCCATACCCCTTTCTTCTTGCCTCCATGGTTTCTGATGAAAGATTGACATTTAGTTCTATTAAGCTTCCCTATTATGTGATGCATTGCTTTTCTCTTGCTGCTTTCAGAATCCTCTCATAATCGCTGGCATTTTTCATTCTGAATAATAAGTGTTTCAGAGTAGGTCTATTTAGATTTATTCTGTTTGAGGTGCATTGTCCTTCTTGGATATTGATATTTATGACTTTAATAAGGGTTGGGAAGTTTTTGGTCATTATTTCCTCAAGTATTCTTCCTGCCTCTTTTCCATTATCTTCTCCTCTGTGACACTGATAATGTATGTATTTCTGTGCATTTTTCTGTTATTCAATTCCTTTAGAGATTGTTCCATTTTTTCCATTATTTTCTCTTTCTGTTCCTCTGTCTTTTCAAGTTCATATGCTCAATCCTCCAATTCATTAGTTTTGTCCTCCACCAATTCAAATCTGCTGCTATATGCCTCTAATGTATTTTGTTTTATTTTTTCTTTATTTTAAAAAGATGCTTTAGATTACATAAAGTTTGCATAGAAAATATAGGGGATTCTCATATACCCCAGCCCCCTTCCCACACTTCCCCCCATATTAACAGGATCTTTCATTAGTGTGGTACCTTTGTTACAATTGATGAACATATATTGAAGCATTACTACTAACCATGGGATATAGTTTACATTACGGTTTACACTTTGCACTGCACAATTTTATAGGTTTTGACAAAATGTATAATGACTTGTATCCATCATTGCAATATTATGCAGAAAAATTCCAATGTCTCCAAAAATGCCCCATTTTACACCTACTTTTCCCTCTCCCTCCCCTCAGAACCTCTGGTGACCACTGTCTTTATATCAATGTCACAAGTTCCTCCATTACTAGAATAATAATAAGTACTTTAGCCCATAGTTGCATTCTCCCATTCTGTTTGTTCATTCCTCTAACTTGAAGATTTTGGTATAGTGATGCCCACTCTGCTTCCAATTGAGAGGGGTTTAAATCCCATGGGTCATATGGATAGAACTGTCTTGCTTGCAGTTGTACATATGCTTTGTGTTTTGGAATTGGCATTGTCTATCATCATCCTTTGTTAGTTGTCCCAGGTAAGTCCAGTGAAGTGGAGAGTAGGTGTTGGCTGCAACTCTGCTGAGATTCAGGGCTCAACTGGCATATGAACACCTGGAAGATTTAAGTTTTGGGGACATATGTTTAATGAGTATAGTGCTAATTATAGGTTCCAATAAAAGGGACAGAATGACCATGTGTTGGAAAATTATAACTTATACCTTGGGCTGATAGGTTATCCTAATATTCCAAGGTATGGCCCACCAATGGGCTACCGATTTCCTGGGGATGTCTACTCTACCTATAGTGTCTAGGTGTCTCTAGAAACCTCAAGAGTACCCCTGCTTGAGGCACTGTTTACTCTGGCAAGTGGTGAGAATCCTCCTGAGACATGCATAAGTGGAACTTCTGGAATGACTTCCTGACTCACTTTGAAATCTCTTAGCCATTAAAATTCATTTTCATTTAGTATTTACCCCTTTGGTCTAGGTCTTTTTCCAAATGCATTGCTAGTTAGCACTTGGTAGTAATCCCTCGGTGCCAGGGAGGCTTATCCCCAGGAGTCATGATTTCATCCATTGTGTCCTTCATTCACATGAGCTCTTTTCTTTTCAGGGTTCCAATTGTTCTTTATGCTCACCCATTGTCTTTATCCTTTATCTCTTTAGTCATATTTTCCTTCAACTCCTTGAATTGATTTAGCAGATTTGTGTGATTATCATTGATTAGTTATCTTAAACCCTGTGTCTCATCAGAATTTTTGGTTTCTTCCTTTGGCTGGGCCATCTCTTCCTGTTTTAGTATGGCTTTTAATTTTTTGCTGATGTCTAGGCCTCTGAATATGTTGGTGTATTTATTCTGATAGTCACTTTCTCTTTCTTGGCTAGTGATTTTATTTCATGGCTCTTCTTTTATTTTTGTTCAACTTTATAATTTCCCAGGTTATCAAAATTGGATCAGGGACTCATTAATTGGGTGTAGATCTGACCCAAGGGGACCCCAAAAAGCATTTTTTTCTCCTTGAAGTTTTCTGGTCAGCCAGCAGATAGTACTTTTTGGAAAATCATTCCACAAGGTGTCTCAACCTCCACTTGCCCATGATTCTTGTCTAGCCAGAGCCAAAAATCAAAGTGGGCTCTGCTGTCCAAACTCAGTGAAGAGAAACCACTCTCTGCCCTCTGCCCCACACTCTCTCTTCCCAGGGAGGAAGATGTGTATTCCTCTCTCAGTTGGCTGCAGTGAACCATGGGTTTTATCCAGCCTGTTCTCCTCTTCCCCCAAATTCCTGGGGGTGCAGCTGGCATCCCAATCCTGACAGGCCTTACAGACCCAGTGTCTAGGTGGCTCAGAGTGGAGGGTAGAGGTTCTTTCTGGCTTTCTCTCACCTGGTCCTTCAAGTATCTCTCTCTCTCTCAGGTAAGTCTTCCAGGAGAGAGAGCATTGCATGCCCCAGTGCAGGTGCCTTGGTCACCTATCCCTCAGGTGGCAGTGTCCCAGAGGTCTGTGTACTGCCAGTATCAGGGTGGGGTGCTGGACTTGCTGGGTTCAGGTTCCTTGGTTGCCTGCTTGAGAGGATGGCCATGTTCTGCTTGCAGAGGCCTGGGGTCAGTCCAGCTCCTTGATCTTCTCCCCAATTACCCCCAACAGCCTGGGGTGGCAGAAGCAGCAGTGGTGGCAGCCAAGGGTGGGTCTGGCTTAGGGCATCACTGGGCTGACTGCAGGGCCTGTGTGTGTGGAGAGTGACCTTCTGGACACCAGAGGTGGAGGTGGAGTGCCCCAGGTGGTAGCCTCCCATGAAGACTGGGGCCAGGGAATGATGAATGAGGGAGAAGGGGCCTCCAGGTACACCTTCCCTAGGTTCTAGAGGAGAACCACTTCCAAGCATCCCAGGAAAGGGGATGGAGATGTGGCATTAAGAGTTAGGGCCTGGGACATGGACTTGTGCAGGTTGAATGTGAGGGATTGAGCTCCGGCCAATTCTCTACAGCCAGTCTCAATAGGGTAAGATGTGCATGGGTGGGCAGGGAGCACCTCCCTTGTGGTGGCAGGCCTGGTAGGATGGCAGGACACAGGCAGTGCTATGTAGCTCCCTCGGTGCTCCCCTCAGTGGTGGATCCTGGCTAGAGGCCCTCAGCTCCCGGCTCCTCACTGGGATTCCTGAAGCCACAGGGCCTCTGTCCTCACTCTCCATCTTGACAGGATCATAGACCCTGCAGTGCCAGGCCCAGGCACCCTTCTCAGCTTTGTCCAGCTCCTTTGCCTTGCTCTTTCCATACAGGACCTTCCTCTGCAGAGTCCAGCTTGCCCCAAACCTCATGGGACCCATCTCCTCATCTTCCTCTGGTGTCCCCACATTTGTGATGACATGGGCACAAGAGATGCAGTCAAAGGCACCCCCATAGGCCCTTTCTTTCTGTAGCTGGATCTTGACCATGGGTGAGAGGCCCCCCACTCCACAGCCCTTATTCAGCACACCCCCAGCCTTGAGGCTCTCATAGGCAGGGTGTGTCTTGAGCCCAGCTGCTGCAACTGGGTAGGTCAAGAACAGGACCAGGGAGCCTGCTGTAGGGTCTAGAAGGCTGTGGGAAGAGGCCAAGCAACTGCAGTAGTGGAGGACACTAGCTGCAGCCCCCCATGGCCCAGCCATGGAGACTGCAATTCTTTAGCATGGGGAGCCTCGAGCTGGTGCACAGCCTCCTGTGAAGGACAGAAATTTCCTTCTCCATCATTGGTTCCCAGAATCCAGGCACAGACCCACCAGCAGGACATAGTGTGTGCTCACCTTGACTGCAGTGTACACCATGGTGTAAGCCACAGCCTTGTCCTTTGGGGTCCCAGGGTGCAAGGTAGCCATGCCAGGTGAGTCTGCTGGCACCTTCACTGTCTTGGGACAGACAATGCTGTGGGAGTTGGGAGCTGACCAGAGCCCTGGGATGGCAATGGTGTTGAGTGGTTCCTAGATGGGACTGATGGCCCTAGAGAAGCAGCAGATTTGCAGCAGAAGGCTAAGCAGTGGGGGAGGCATCTCCTGCTCCAGTGCAGGCACTTGGGGAGCTGAGGTGGAGCTGCTGGCTCCTTGGAATGGCAGAGGACCAGTAGCCTTGAGACCCCATTGCCAGGGGTTCAGGAAGCAAACTTGAATTGGGGGCAGTCCAGGAGTGGAGGATGGTGCTGAAGAAGGCTGGGGAAAGGTGGGACAATTTCATAAGGAGTGGACTTGGTGGGAATCCCATTCTTCTGGATCAGGAGCTGAAGCTGGGCAGTGGTGGGTGTGGGGCTGGAAAGCATGAGGCTGGTGTGGCAAGGAGGTCACTATCAGTGGGTCCCCCCTTTGGCTCAGCCTTCTCCAGCTTCCTCGGGCAGTGGGTACTTCATCTCCTCATAGATGACCTCACTTTCTTCAGAGTCTGAGTGTTGGGCAGCTGGAGGCATTGGACCCCCATTCCTAAGAGAAGGCCTACTCAGGACCCTCCACTTCTTCCTTCTGCCCTGAAGATATTCCCCTACCATCTTAATGTACACAGGCTCACATCAAGGTCACCAACTAAGTGGGGCCCCCAACCGAGGCGCTGAAGGGGCAGGTTCCCCCTAGAGGAAAGGGGGCCGGGTGGCAGAAGGAGACAGAGAACTGTGTGTCAGGGATTCTCCTGGGCTTCTGCTGAGGGACCTTCCAGCTAGACTCCCAGCCCTTTGGGGTAGGTTTCTGAAAGCCTGCTTTCTTGCTGGGGGGTGTCTTGGCCTCGACCCTGCCATGCTGAGCTTGGTGCTGAGGTGTCTCCGGGGCTTGGCCGGGGTCCTCCCCATGCCACTGTCCCCTGTGAGACCCCTGCCACTGTCCCCAGACCCAGATCCATCCTTCAGTCTGTCCATGCTGCCCATCAAGTGGAAGGAAAAGGAAAGTGGAGCCATGGCACTGGGGCAGGGATGGGGGTTGTGCTCCCGGAAGGTGGACATCATTGTGAAGCACATCCTGAGGGAGCAACATAGCCAGGCCATGTCCAGCACACAGACGCCTGACCTGTGGGCCCCACCTCCTTCCTGGAGCTCCTCTTGGCCTCCTTCTCCTTGTGCTGCCTCCACTCCAGCTTGGTCTTTTGGTAGAGGAGGTTCGTGCTGTGGGGCAGGAGGTGGGGGCTGGGGGGCCCTGCTCAGCGCCATCAGGCCCGGGGGTGGCCCTCCCTGGGTCGTAGATCCACTGACCTGCCAGGCACTGCCCCCCGCCCCCGCCCACTATGCCAGGCTCTGCCCCTAGCAGGAGAAGGGTGGACAGATAGAGAGAGCAGGGTGTTTTTAATTTCTCTTATTGTGGTCTTCAGTTCTGTTTGATTCCTTTTCATAGTTTCCATCTTTCTATTGTTATTCTATTTGTGTTTATTATTTTGCTGATTTCTTTTAATTCTTTGTCCCATGTTTTCCTTTAGCTCTTTGAGCATATTTAAGGGCAATTTTTAAAAAGTTTTTGTTTGGTATTCTCCAGGTCTTGTCCTCCTTATTGATAGTTTCTAATTCTTTAATCTCCTTCTTTGCCCAGACCATCACTTCCTGTTTCTTTGTATGTTTCATAACCTTTTATTGAAACCTGGACATTTTGATATTTTAATGTTTTATCTCTGGAATTTAGACTCTGAGGCATCTGTTCCTTTAGCTTGAATCAGTTAGCATTTTCCTTGAATGCCAGGAATGAACAAAAACAACAAAAAGAAAAAAGAAAACACCTCTCCCTGTCTTTGAAGATTGACCTGTGTAACTGTTCTTCTTCTGAGTTTATCCATGCAATGAGTTTAGAGAATAGCTCCAAGCCAAAGAACAGGGACTGCCCTAATTCTTTCTGTATGTTCATCTTGCCTTGGGCATGTGCATGTGGCCCTAGGAATTTCCCATTTACACAGATAGGAATCCCTCTTTCCCAGGATAGTGTCCTCATGGTCCTGGGCACTACACTATGTGTCCTATAGCCAGCAAGCCCTTGCCCCAGTCAGCGTGACTTGAATGCTCTGAGTGCGTTCTGTAGGAGAGCTCTGTGAACTGCATTCTACATGCAGGACAAGTTATGGGGCACCACTGACAGATTGGGCCAGACTTCATTCCCCCAGAATATGCATGAGAATTACTCTTCCTTTTCCATAACCCAGTCTGGGGATCAGCACTGGGAGTGCAGGCTGGCTTCACAGCTAGCCAGAAATCGGTGGGGGGAGGGGCCAGCCAGGCTGCTGTGTGATATTTCTGCTCTTAAGCAGCAATTTTCTTTATTCAGTACTTGCCCTATTACAGCAGTACTTTAATTGTTTTCTGGAGCTTTGAGAAAGAGGTTTCTTCCAGTTCTTCCTGGTTTTACAAAGCTTCTGTTAGAGGATGGAGCTTCTCACTTCACCACCTTGATGTGGTGGGGTCTGAGACCCATTCTTATTCTTATACTTGTATCTCTGTTACCTGGCACAAGTCCTTGGCACATGGGAGCTTCTCAATAACTCTTGGTTGAATGGATGTAGGTGGGAACATCTGGTTCTATTAAAGAGTAAAATATAAAAAAGAATGAACTCAACAAACATTTATTAAGGATCTCCATTTTAAAAAAAACTGCAAAAATTCAGATTATTTGGATTTTTCTATGTCCTTGGTGAACCTGGAAGTTTATGGGGGGAGCCAGACATCTAAAAACTGCTTTTTTGTTGTTTAATTTAAGGTAGAATGAAATAAATTCTATGTTGAGGTATAAGCAATGTGGTAGTGCTAATGAAGGAGGATTAGGCATCACTGGGGGATTTGGGTAAGGCTGAGCTGAACTGGGGTGTGAAGAAGTAGGATTTTAATGGATGGCTAAGTGGAGAATAAGACAAATGTAGGAGGCATGAAAGCATGTGGAATGTTCAGGGATGAATAATCAACATGGGAGTGTGGATGAAACAAATGGATGTAGATTGAAGGGAATTTTCTTCATCCTGAGAGGACATTTTTATTTTTTCCCAGTTGTAGTATATTCAACTATTATGGGTTGAATTGCATCTGCCAAAAAGATATTTTGTGGTCCAACCCCAGGTATCTGTATATGTGACCTTATTTTGAAATAGGGATATTATAGATGGAATTAGTTAAGATGAGCTCATACTGAGGAGGATGGGCTCTTAATCCAATATGACTAGTGTCCTTTTAAGAAACAGAGAAGAGATATAAAAACACAGGGGAGGGAGAATGCCAGGTGAGACATGAGGATATGGGTAGAGATTGAATTATGCTGCCATACTCAGTGAATGCTAGGGATTACATGCACACCATAAACAAGGAAAGAGATGTCAGAGGGAGCTTGGTCCTGCTGATGCCTTGTGTTCAGACATTGAGCCTCTAGATGGAGACAACACATTTCAGTCATTTTAAGGCACCCAGTCACTGCAGTCCTAGGAAACAAAGACACCATCATTATTAGAAACCTGGAAAAAAAGGACATTGACACCCTAATGTGACTATGGATTGAATAAAATCCAAAGAGAAAAACAAACATCAAGACAAAAAGTTGTCCAAGTTTACACACTCAGTAAGTGCAAGGGCCACACTAAATCTGGGTCTTTAAATGTAATGGCATCATTGCTTTAGGCTAAAGGGTACATATGCTTTTTGGCTCTTCTTACAGCTGGCTTCTCCTTAATGCTTTCTTCAGAACTGTCAGAACTCCTTTCTTAGATCATAAATGAAGGGTGATTATAGATTCAAGGAAAAAAAAAGTCTTTCCTTCTGTGGAAGGGTTGTCCCTCCCATTGGAGACTCAACAGCAGCTGGGCAAGAGTAGAAGTTCAGCAACACTTTGCAGGCAGAGATACAAGGGGTTAGCCAGAGCTTTGTTCCTGCCCTCAGGGGGTATTTTAAAAATATATATATTTTTTATTTTTTAAAAAAGATAGATTACATAAGTGCTACATAAATATAGATGGGATTTGCATATGTCCCGCTTCCTACACCTCCCACATTTTCCCTCTTTCACAGCATTCTTCATTAGTGTGGTACATTCATTACAACTGATGAACACATTTAGGAGCATTGCCACTAAATATAGCTTATAGTTTACATTGTAGATTACACTCTCCCACACAATTTTGTAGGTTATGGCAAAATATACAATGGCTTGTATCTGTCATTGCAGTGTCATTCAGGACAATTCCCAAGTCCCCAAAATGCCCCCATATTACACCTGCTTTTCCCTCTCCCTGCCCTCAGAACCTCCAGTGGCCACTGCCTCCTCATTAATGATAAAAGTTCTTACATTACTAGAATCACAATAAGTCTATAGCAGAATACAGATATCTCTACTTTAGTCCATAGTTCATTCCCCAATCCTGAGGATTCTGGGATGGTGATGCCCACTCCACCTCTAATTAAGAGGGGGCTTCAATCCCATAGGGAAGATGGATGAGTCTCTCTTGCTTGCAGTTGTAGACTCTCTTAGTTCATTGGGATGGTCATTGTCCATCATCATTTCCTTGTTAGCTGTCCTGGATGAGTCCAATGAACTGGAGAGTAGGTGTTGCAACTCCATTGAGATTCAGGGCCCAGCTGATACAATGACAGCCCAAAGATTTAAGTCTCTTGAACATACATTAGTTAACTCTAGTACTAACTGTAGATTCAAATAGAAGGGTCAGAAGAGCCATGTGTAGGGAAATCACAACTGAGTCCAACTCTGTCATACTGGGGAGCATAAATTCCAAAGTAGGGCCCACTGGCAAGGCACCAAATTCTTTAGCTATCTGCCCTGACTACAGTGTCTGGATGTTTCCAGAGCCCTCAGGAGCCCTGCTATTTGAAGTAGTATTTACTTTGGCAGTCAACGAGCTCCTGCTGAGACATGGATAAGTGTAACCTTTGGAATGACTTCCCTACTCACTTTGAAATCCCTTAACCATATAAACTCATTTGTCTTTACCTTTTCCCCCTTTTGGTCAAGGTCTTTCTCCAGTTGCATTGCTAATTGGTGCTTGGTAGTAATCTCTTGGTGCCAAGGAGGCTCATCCCCAGGAGTCATGTCTCATGCTGGGGGGAAGGTAATGCATTTATATGCTGAGTTTGGCTTAAAGAGAGGCCACCTTTGAGCAACAAGTAGGCTCTCAAGAGGTAACTCTTAGGCACCCTATAATACTAGGATAAGTTTCAATTTCAAAAGTAAAGGTTCATAAATACAGTCATCAATATCAAGGGCCCATCAATGGACCATCTTCCTTCACTAGTCATTGTGCCTGTACTCAGAAGATTCTTGAATGTGGCAGAGATCCCTAGGATGGGAATTCAATATTCTTTCGGTTATTTTGTGAATCTCCACCCACTGTGACAATGCCCCATGAACACTTGAACACATTTATATGCTTTATATGCATGTCTCAGGTGAACCTCCTCAGGGGGTGTTTTTGTGGGGGTGTGAGGAAGATGAAGTGTAGGAGAAAAACAAAACCAACAATCCAAAAACCTGTCTATGTAGAGATGTCTTCAGAAGTGAATTTTAGAAGGGTGGTGACTTCACAGAAGAAATGATGAATCTCCTTTAAAGCACAGGTAGAGGCAGTGATGAGCTAGTAAACTAGCTCTCCAAACAACAGCCTATGTTTGGATTCATTCATGATGGAGGACTGTGTGTACAAAAGAATCAACTATGCCAGTAGCTTGGTGGCTCTGCCATTGTAACACTAATGACTTGAATTTGTACTCATGTTGCTGGTGTCAAATAGAGTAAATCTGAGAAATTAAAGGATAATGACTTCAGAAGAAAGTCATATAATGTGGCATTAAATTAGAGAGAACATATTTGCCACTTCTGTATCTCCCTCCTTCACTCTCTTTATATCTTTCTCTGTATTCTCCATTCTGAGCTTCTGAGTTTCCTTCTAGTTTGAAATTAACTCCTCAGCTCAAATCCTTTCCAACATTGTTGGGTTTGGTTCATGCACTTAAACATGTGTCATTGTGTCTCTGGATTTATATCAAACTTAAGGGTGTTGCAGATACTGCAAGCAAAATTAGAGAGAAAGGAGAGTGGTCATTCTCAGAGCATCCTGACATCTGAGTACCATGTAGTTCTTGGATCATTCACAGAGGAAGATATTTATCCTCTTTACCCTGGATGACTTTGAACTTTGCCCATCACTGGGTAACTCTAGCTGTTCAATATTGGAAAGTTATGAAGCTTGAATGATTCATTCAAATGACTTGGTGTTTTGTTTGCATGATAACAAATATATGCATAGTTGGAATTTTCAGGCTTGTAAGAGTAGAGGACATAAGAACTTTCTGGAAGTAAGATGTAGTTTCAGTTCTGAGAATCCAGTAAAAGGAGGATAAATTGCTTGGATTGTTTTTGTACATTCTTAAATGTTGACATGGGGATATATTAATATTCGATGTTAAAAGGTTATTTTCTAACCTTAAATACTAGGTGATCAATGAAAAAACAAAGATAAAATATACCCAGAAGAACTGAGAGCAGTGACACGAACAGACATCTGCACACCGATGTTCATAGCCACATTATTCACCATTGCCAAAAGTTGGAAACAACCCAGGTGTCCATCAACAGATGAATGGATAAACAAACTGTGGTCTATTCACATGATGGAATATTATGCAGCTGTAAGAAGAAATGAAGTCATAAAGCATATGGCAACATGGATGAACCTGGAGGACATTATGGTGAGTGAAGCAAGCCAGACACAAAAGGACAAATACTGTATGAATGCATTACTATGAACCAAATATATTGTGTAATATATTGTTTGATTCAAAAAAAAATTTTTTTTACATGTAAATAAATAAATAAATATAGGGTGAGTGAATAAATGAATGAATGAAAAAAAAAATACTCCCAACTAAAATGCTCAGTTATTTTCTTTTAGTGTGACATATAAGATATTTAATTATATTGCTTTTATAAAATGAATAGAAAATAAAAAACTTTATTCAATGTGTACAAATAATTGAAAATTTTCTGATTGAAATTGTACAGTTTTTATTTGGGTGGGTCATAAAAGTTTGGTAGTGGGTGGTGCTATTGGTAGCACAACGTTCTGAACATAATTAACAGCATGGAATTATCTATATTTGAATGTGGTTAAATGGAGGAAGAGCATAACAAAAATGGCCAAAGGGTAGACCCTAAATCAACCATGGAGGACAAAAAGAATCAACTAAGGGAACTGAAATTG
Source organism: Tolypeutes matacus (assembly GCA_026826555.1). Taxonomy (NCBI): domain Eukaryota; kingdom Metazoa; phylum Chordata; class Mammalia; order Cingulata; family Chlamyphoridae; genus Tolypeutes; species Tolypeutes matacus. The sequence goes on along the minus strand of JAKSZT010053804.1, from coordinate 2,118,521 downwards.
TTGGGCTAGAATAGAGATTTAGGTGGGACTACATTACTATGTTCAGTGATAAAATATGGTTTGATAGTGAGGATGCTGGCCTTCTAATTCTTCATGTCAGAGGAAGAGGACAATAAAGGACCCATGGCAATTTCAGTGTTCTGCAAAGAATAATTTTTTTTTAGTTCAGTGAACACCCAAGGGGTATTACAAAGACAAGGACTCAAATATTCTGTACCATTGAGGGTTAAGTTTATATTAGAGAATGTCAAAAGCTTCCTCTCCAAAAAAGAGAAGAATAAATTTCACATTCTATCTTGTCTCCACTCTGTCACGGGCCATTATATTTTTGTCTTTTGAAGACATCTCATTTCTTTTCAGAACTTTAGGGAGCAAGATTGTACTAGATGACTTTATTAGCCATTTTTCCTTTAGCTATTTCTAGAGAATGGTTTCCAATTAGATCAGGAAGAAGTGGTTTCTCTGACAGGACTTTGGTCTCCATGGAAAGAGATTTGGACAGGGCAATGAACTCTGATGGATGCTGGGGCTGCCTTATCTTTTTCTTAACTGCTGGGTTGATTATGCTTCCCATTCACCAGAACATCCCTCTTTTGACAAGTGCTGTGAGCTGGCATCAGCAGCAGTGTATGGATGGATAAGAGCCTTGCTGGGGACTTTTCTTTCCAAGTCCTTCCCTTTTATTATCTTTTAAAAAACAATACATTTAAGCCCTATTTTGTTCCTGCTTAGAGGAAGATAGTGCTTATGCAATTTTGTTTGTGTGAAACCACTGTACTCCAAAAGTGAGACCCTATGATCTCACTTCCATTTTAAGCTCAAGTCTCATACAAGTTAACTCCTTCTGCTCCATCTCAGTTGTGGAAGACCGCCCTACCATATTGGTTGCTGTACTTAATGAGACTTAACAGGTATCATTATAAGGCCTTTTCCAAATTGTGATAGCACCTTACTGAAACAAATTGAAGCAGAATGCTAGCCTGACTAAGAATATTTTTAACCTGATGAATGGGACACTTCTAAACCACACCCTCTCTTGTTTTATCTAATGAATAGAATGGTTGTATCAGAAAGAAAACTGAAGTGCAAGGACTTCAACTTTATTGACAGAAATAGAAATGCTCAAATCTGATAGTTGCTCCTGAGGAAAGTGAGTAAATGCTTATAGGATAAATCACATGTCCTTGGGTTTCTGCTCAATCACTGTCAAAAAGACTCCTGACTTATACCCCTCCCCTTCCCTCCCTCCCATATACATTGTTTGGCACATAATATCTTTCCTTGGGCAGATGATTTATATTAATCATTTATATGAAGAATGTGTTAAATCTTTGCTGATGATTTATATTAATCATTTATATGAAGAATGTATTAAATCTTTGCTTTGTTACTTATCCGTCTTGTAGATCAAAACATTTCTTCCATATAATAATGTATTTTGGATTAAAAATATCATCTGTTATATTTCAGGCTTTCAGGGATGATATGAATACAACTTCTACTTTCTAGCCCTTTGTTTTAGTCTTGGCTAGGTTTCACTTCTTATTCCTTTCTTTTCCTTCTGACTTTTAAATAACTGTGTCTAGATAACTATCCATTGTGCTAATTCAAACAAACAACCAGGATAATCAATATGTTATGGAATTTATTAGTAAGTTATTAAATCCCTTAGGTCCAGTTGCAGTCCATTTATTCTTATACTGTGAGAACTTAGGACAGTAATATTTCCACATTTATAGATTCAGCTACAGTCACTCTATTTTCCCTTCAGTAAAATGTGAATATTTTTTCCTGTGAAACTGCATGGCAGAAAGGCACAAGCAATAGTCCCATTCCATAAGGCCCAATATTATTATGTATTTTTAAAATAAAAAGTTGAAACTGAAAAAAGTCTCAATATATATTCTTTTTGGTAATGAGGACAATTTCATAAAATAATTAAAGAGGTAGTAAAAGAGTATTTAAAATAGTTTAATTGAATTGGTTTTTGTTTATGTCTATAAAAGACCTTAGAAATAATCTAATCTAGACCCTTCATTTTAAAGATTGGTAACCAAGAACACTTCTCAGTCTTTGTCTTTTCTAAAGGATTTTTTTTTTTTTGAAGCTAAAGCATTTCTGAACTTATGGCAATTGTTGGCTTCTTTTTAGGACTGAATTTGATAGAAATTATGCTTTATGGTTGAGTAAAGCAGCCTTGATCCAGTTTCCTTGGTGAAATTTCATCATCATATTATACCACCACTACCATCACCATCGCCACCATCTCCACTACCACCACCATCACCATCACTGAAATGTACACCACCACTACCACCACCATCACTACCTCTACCACCATTATCACCTCCACTGTGACCATCAACATCACCTCCATCTCCACTAACACCACCACCAGCACGAGCACCATCATCTCCACCACCACCACTACCACCACCACTACCACCATCATCAATCCTGGACTGCCTAACTCCCAGAGGCCCACAATATGAGTGTGGTTCTAATGTCCCAAAAGAAGCATCAAAGAATTTAATATGTTTCACCAGTTTTATGTATGTATAAACCAACTGACTTCATGGAACCAGCTGTCCCATTGCAATTTCAAGTATGAAAAGATCAGAGCTGAGACCTTCCACCTCTGAGGAGGGCTCCTTTAGACCAAAAAACCCAAAAACAAACAAACAAACAAAAAAAAAACCCAAAAAGCTAATGATTAACATCCATCTTATAACCCTGGTGTAATTCATGCAACATCCCAGCACCTTTTTCAGTGCACCAACCACTTCCTTGTTCCTAAGACTGGGATTCAACATGGGGGTGAGGGTGGCACCAAGCATAAATAGAACCTGGTCAAGCTTGGGACTGTGGTAAGAACTGGGCCTCATGTAGACCAGCATGGCTGGACCAAAGTAGAGGCTTACTATACCCAGATGGGAGGAGCAAGTAGTAACAGCTTTGTTCCTGCCCTAAGGGGAGTTCATGCAGAGGACAGTGAGGAAGATGAGAGCATAAGAGGTCAGAAGGAGGGACAAGGGAAAGAGGAGAACAAATGCTTGCCACTACCACAGCCTTCTCATAGGCAGAGATGTCCTCACAGACCAACTTTAGGATGGTCATGAGCTCACAGAGGAAAAGGGAAATCTCCCTGGAACCACAGATGGGGAAATACAGAGTAGGCTGCATGTGCCAATGATATAAGGGCACCTCCAGCCCAGGAAATATCAACCATTTGCAGACAGACCTTCTGGCTCATGATGAAGCTGTATCTGAGAGGGTTGCAGATGGCCACATATTGGATATAGGACATGAGGGTGATTAAGATGCACTCAGCAATTCCTAGAGTCAGAAAGAAGAAGATTTGAGTACCACAGGCCAACTGTGTGATGCTTTTCTTCCCTGAGGAGAAGTTGGTTGCCATCTTGGGTACAGTACTAGAGATTAATATCAGGTCCATGAGAGCCAGCTGGCTGAGCAGGAAGTACATGGCTTGTGGAGGTGAGAACCCACCCAGATCGGGAGAATGAAGATGCTGTTTGCAGTAAGAGCTACAATGTAGATCAGAAGGATAGCAGTGAGAAGGAAGTTGGCGTGCTTCATACCAGGGAAGAAAGAGGCCCAAGAGGATGAAATCTATATGTGAAGATTCATTTCTTTCATCCATGTCTCTACTGTGTTTGCTAGAAGTAATAAAACTTGTAAAAAAAAAAGCCAGAGTTAGAGAGGTTGCGAAGATTTATTGGATTTTTTCCCCCAACCTTTTTCCTTTCTTACCCTTGATCAGCATCAACAGGTTGTGACGCTTCTGAAAAGGACAGCATTCTGGCCAATTTCATGGATAAGCAGGCCCAACTCATCCTCTTTACTCCCCCAATAAGTTAGTATAAGTTAGCCAACTGCCAGGATAGTTAGTATCCATCCCACATCCTGTGGTACCCCAGAACCTCTACTCTAATATCTCTTCCTGCTCACCTTATTGCTCAGAGACCATTTTCCCTTCTTCTTATGCTGTCTCACTCTTCTGCTTGAACCTTTAATATACAAAGCACAAGGGCTAAAGTTTGGGGAGACAAAGATGAATAAAATATAGTCTCTGGTGATAAAGAATTTTAACCTATAGAAAAAGATGACCAGTGAAAGGTATACATGAAAAAATAAGAAAGATATTATAATGGAAAAATATACATGATACAGTGTAAAAGGTAGATGCAAAGTCTTCTTCCTTTTCAAAATCTAGAGATGAAAGTCTAATCACACAGTTCTCCCTGCCCCCTTTTTTGACTGAACTATCAAATTTGAGCCTTAGCATCATGGAATTGTAGGCTTTTAGAGAAGGAAGATTATTCAGAGATCATCTAACCCAGAGAGGTTATATGGCTTGTCCAAAGTCACATCACTACTTAATGTTGAAGAGAAATAACTAAAACGCATGACTCAGCAATGTTTCCAATTATAGCAAACTCTTGGGTCCTCATTAAATACATTTGTAATAGCATTTCATTAAATATACTCATATTTTTCTTTCCTTTATTTATTAGAGTAATGCTCGATACAATAATAGATACCATCCCAAATCTCAGTGGATTAAGATAATAAAAGTACATTTCTCATCAGCTGAAGCCCAGAATAATTGTCCATAAGCAGGTTCTTCTCCTTTAAATGATATTTCAGGGCCTCAGGCTTGTTTCATCTTGTTGCTCATCATTTTCAACACCATCTTTTAAGGTCATTATGTTTATCTGTATCAAGCGGTGGCAGTCAAGACATGGGAGTGTTAATGGGCCAAGTCAAAAAGTGCTACATGGGCCCTCCCCATTCAGAGGAGGCTGGGAAGTGCATTTAGCTGAGTGTCCAGGGAGAAGATGAAAGGGGTTTGGTAAAGAGCGTCTTAACCCTGTCACATTTACTTCATTTGTGTCTGCACAAGGCCCATAAGCTGATTCACAGTGGGGACAATACTTTGCATTCCTTACCATTTGCTAACTGAGGTGCTATTGGAACTTGTTGAGTTGAATTGAGCATACATTTCTGTCTACTTAAGAGAGTAGTTCCTCATTCCCTATAGTTCTGTGAATCCAATCCCTTTCAAAACAGAATTTATCTTGCTTTGGTGACTAGTATTAGCTATCTGACAAGGATAATATTACACCAAGACCAGTGACTTAAAAGAAGACACATTTATTCTCTCACAGTTTCTTTGCTTAGCTGGCTGCATCTCCCTCAAGGTCTCTCTCTGGCAAGGCAGTGATGAAGGAGCTGGCTGCTACTCTGGTTTCATCTGAGGGTATGCCTGGGGGAGGATCTGCTTCCAAGCTCACTCAGTGGTTGTTGGCAGGGTCCAGGTTCTCCTGGGCTGTTAGACTGAGGGCTTCAATTCCTTCCTATTTGTTAGCTCAGGGCCTCCTCTGTTTCTTACCTCTTCAAGAGGCAGCTCACCACATGGCTTCCTAAAGTGTGAGGAAGTGAGAAGGAGTGAGAGAAAAATGGAAATCACAGTCTTTTTGCAAACTAATTTCAGAAGTAATATCTCTTATTAGATTTTTCAATATTCTGTTCATTAGAAGTGAGTCACAAGGTCCAGTCCCTGCTCAGAGGAAAAGGATTACACAAGGGCTTGACTACTGGTAGGTGAGATCAGTGGGAATATTGTTCAGGTTGCTTATCACAAAGATTCTAAAAGTTCATTGTATTTTTATAGATCCCTGAACTTTAGAACTAGAAGGTGCTTTAGAAAAATTAGCTTCACTCCTATCCCCTGTCACTTTTATCTCCCTGTCATTCTAGTGATAAAGAAATTACAATTCAAAGACATTAAAGGATTAGTCTCAGACCACACAGCTAGTTTAACAATGAAGGAACTGTAACACTAGTTTAGTATTACCTTGACTTTCTTAACTACTTGTAGGATTTTATTATAAGTTATTTCTTGAGTTGTTTTCAGCTTATTCATATTAATCCTTTTGCTCCCAGATCTCTTAGAGAACAACTAAAATTGCTCCAAATCAGAGTATAATTTACTCTCATGGATAAGGACTATGAGGGAATATTTAGAAAGCTGTGAATATAACTAATTTGAATTTTAAAATGATCAGTTCATTAGAGTTTATATGCTGATTTTTATTGTCTAGAATATACTTAAATATAAAATACATTTTAATTTTGTTTATTTATATGTTTTGTGCATGCTTAAAACTTAAAGAAGTCTCCCCATTTAAAAGATATTTACATTTAGCCCCCAAGCCGTGAATGGAGAAAGTATGTACAAATATACATTTCATCAATACATTTTGAGGTATGTCTATGTCTTTGCAGATAAAATGCTGTGATAACCATCCTGTCTGTAACTGTCAGGTGAATGAATCATTTCAGTTGGTTTGAGGTGGTATGTTTGGCAGAGCAGATTTTAAGAATCAGTTGTGGCAGATACGTTTTATTGTAGATTCTGCTATTTGATTTAAACCCAAGTTATCAGATATAGCGGCTTAGTTTGCTGTCAGCTCTGTGACTTTTCCTTTTCTGTGTCTGAATCTTTCTATTGTCATATGTGTAGGTTCAAAGCTTTGCTTCCCAATGATCCCAGTTTGAACTCAAGAGTAGTCAATAGGTTCATTACTCAAAGTGGAGCGTGCACACTCTTTGAATCTTCTGGCAAAGAAGATACAAGGTAGATGTCCCAGAGAATTCTTTGGGTGATGATGTGAGAAGGAGCATTCGTTCTGAGATGTGTCCCCATTCTCAGCATTATCTTGTTGGTGAGTTGCTTTCCTTCCACTTTGGAAGGACCTGAAGTAATATTGCTTGAATGACCTTTCTCTCTGAAAGGATCTGATAAATGGAGGCCCTATCATTTAGCAGGCTGCCCTCTATGAGGAGGTACTGATCTCCATAGGGAATAAAGATAGGAGTCAAAGACACAGATCTCTGGTGTAGTCATCACTGCTTCTGGAACCAGCTGGTAGAGAAGCAGAATGTGGGGACATTACTGGCATCCTTCCAACATGCAGGAAAATCACACACTTCTTCCTTTGTCCTGTCTCTCTTTCCCCATCTATTTATTCTCCTTTATCCACATACATATTCAAGACTACACACCACATAGTCACAAGTTAGTCTCCAAAGAGCATTGCAATCTTCCTTTTCTCATTTAAAATTTACTCTTCCACTCATCTTTTCCTTTCTGCTTCTTTACTTAGTTCATCACCAACTCTGTTTACTGTTCTTTATAGGACACCTCCAAAATCCTCTTACACACAGTCACTCCCTTTTCACCTTGCCCTTTCAAAAGGAAATTAAAGTCTAATTTCTCCCATGAATGTCAGGGGGGAAAGGAAAATAGATTTGGAAAGAAGATATGTCGGCTTATTAGTTGGTTCATGGTAGGATCAATGTTTTGCATTTCTTTATCATTTTACTTGGTTATAATGGGGGTTCTGTACATATTTGTTGAACTGAATTGAACATACTTTTCTAGCAGATTCTTGGCTCCATCAAAATAGAAAATGGTGCAAGGAGATGAGCTTTATTATTTTTCTGATAACTTGCTGACTAATCAATAATTATGAATGGCATATTCTTTACTGAATGTTACATGGTTATAGAAGCCCATATTTACTGCTACTTCTGGGAGTATTATTATTATTAATGGTTTTAAATTTTATAATTTCTGGGAAGTTTCCTATAAAGTATCATTTTAGAGTCATATCATCAAGAGAAAAAGGAGAGCAAGGTTTGGTTCCTTTCTCTGATTCAAAGCAGTTGTTATAATAAGTAAATCTCAATGATATAAAAACATCATGTAGAACCTAATTTGAAATGTTGGATTTGTTTGTGAAACATTTTTTATCTTAATCAAAAGAATAGGTTCATGACTTTACTGGTTTGAATTAGTCACAAAATATTCAGTAAATGAAATCAAGGTAAATGCTGTGAAAAAAAGAGACTGTTTTTCTTTCTCCTCTTACCTTTGTTTTCTAGTTGTATCTATGAATATATAGTTTGACAACTTATGCTTGCTTTGCTTTTGTCCATTTACTTGTGATAATCCAGGCAGGAAAACAAAACCAACTCTTTCTTGTTGCCATCTTTACAGGAAAGTCTGTAAATTGTCAGTTAAGTGGGCTTTTTATGCTAAAGAAGTTCTCCCTAGTTTTGGATTTCCACCAGCTAATAGGAACTCTGGTTTTTCTGAATGCAGTTCTCTGTAATGCTAAGAACCATCATCCTCCCCTTTCTATGTTGTCTTTTCCCATAGGTCTCAGTGGGAGAGCAGGGTCAGAACCCTCCCTGGAGTGGTGTAGATCCTGTTGTTGTCCTTGCTGCCTCTCAGGCTCCATCATTTGCACATGGGATCTGTGATGGGTCTATACTTGAAATTCAGGTGGCTCTGCTTTGAGATTGAAACAGCAAATTGTATTTGTTCTGAAATTTAGAGTTTAAAAAATGCTTTCACCTACTATATCTCACATAATCCTCATGACCACAGTGTGAGGTAGAGACAGTATGCATTATTATCTCAGCATTAGGAGTAGTGAGAATGCTATCCAGAGATCACACAGCTACTAAGAGTCAAGGCTGGAATTCATAATGTCTCCTATAGATTTCAGATGGCCCTGGATTTGCCTTTCAACTTCCTGGATTTATGCCATTTGCAAAATGAAAACTCCTGTCTGCCTTCCACCTACCATTCCTCAACTTAAGGATAGCTTAGGTTGGAAAATATTAGTTTCTGAGGTGATTATTGATTTGGTTATACATGTTGGAGTGACTGGTGGTGTATATGTGTATCTTAGCATATCCAACAGCTGGGTGTATATAGCCTATTTCATATATTTTTTTTCATAATTTTTTTTATTTTTAAAGAAGCTTTAGATTACATAAATGTTACATTAAAAATATGGGGAATTTCCATATACCCCACCCCTCCTCCCACACTTTCCCACATTAACATCTTTCATTAGTGTTGTACATTTGTTACAATTGATGAACACATATTGAGACATTGTACTAGCCAAGGAATATAGTTTACATTATAGTTTATACTTTGCCCTGCACAATTTTATAGGTTTTGACAAAATGTATAATGTCCTGTATCCATCATTGCAATGTTATGCAGGACCTATCCAATGTCCCCATAATGCCCCTAGGTTGCACCTAGTCTTCTCTCTTCCTCCCCTCAGAACTTCTGGTGGCCACTGTCTTCACTGCCTTTATATAAATGATACACATTCTTCCATTGCTAGAATAATCATAAGTCTACTTTAGTCCATAGTTGCTTTCTGCCCTAATGTTTGTTGACTCCTCAATTTTGAGGATTTTGGGATGGTGATGCCTATTCTGTTTCTGATTGAGAAGGATCTTAGATCCCATGGGGCAGATGGATGGAACTGTATTGCTTGCAGTTGCACACACTCCCCTCTTCCCTGGGATGGGTGTTGTCCATCATCATCCTTTTGTTAGTTGTCCTGGGCAAGTCTAATGAACTGGACAGTAAGTTTTGCAACTCACTGAGATTCAGGGCTCAACCAGCATATGAACAGATCAAAGATTTAAGTCTCTGGGACATATATTTAACAAGTATATTGCTAATTATAGGTTCAAATAAAAGGGGCAGAAGAGCCATGTGTAGGGAAGCTATAAAGGAGTCTAACCCTTTTACACTAGGGAGCATATATTTCAAAGTAAGGCCCACAGACAGGGTGCCAAATTCCTGAGATTGTCTGCCCTGCCTATAGTGCCTAGATGTCTCTAGAGCCCTCAGGAGTCCCAATACTTGAGTCATTGTTTAATGTGACAGTCAATGAGATCCTGCTGAGACATGCATAAGAGTAACCTCTGGAATAACCTCCTGACTCACTTTGAAGTCTCTTAGCCATAAAAACTCATTGTATTTACCATTTCCCCCTTTGGTCAAGGTCTTTTTCCAAATGCATTGCAGTTGGCACTTGGTAATAATCCCTTGGTGCCAGGGAGGCTCATCCCTGGAAGTCATGTCCCATGGTTGGGGGAAGGTAGTGCATTTATATACTGATTTTGGCTTAGAAAGAGGCCACATTTGAGCAACAAGGAGGTTTTCAGAAGATAACTCATATTTCATATATTTTCAATCAGAAGCAACTGCAGATGATGTGTGTTAGGTTAACACGGTGATTATTCATAGCCCTATAATAATCCCAACAGTGAGTTAACAAAGCATTGTAACTGTTGTCAAATATATGATGATTTTGCCTGAATGAATGAAAATATGACATGTATGGAAAGTCTAAGGATTGTATATACTTCTACTTGGAGGAGATGATTTAGTTCCTACCCTTAACAATCACATTAGACTCCACACTCACAGTTTGTCTTGAGTTTTGACTAAGTCAGTCTCAGAAGATATTTCAGCTCTTCTCTGAAGTATCTTATTTTATTTAGGGTGATGGTGATGACAACAACAATAAAATGTTAGTAGCAAACTTTTAGATTGTTTAATAAGTGCTTGGTATGCTACTAAGCTCTCTCTCTGTGCTGTCTCATTTAATCCTCACAGTCTTCATAACAGTCTTGTGAAGTCATCATTAATAGTCATCACAACTTTTTACATAACTTATAAGATTTAAACAGCTTCATGCATGACAAAAACTCAAATCAACTTTTCTGTTGTCTAATACCACCAACAACCCAATAATTACAAGGATGCTCATTTGTCACTGACTCAAAACCAAAGTGCTTTTTAAAATTCCTTCTAGATGAGAAATGTTGAAACTTTGTTCATATATGAAATAAAAGTATATATTTTGTGGGTATTAATGAAAAAGGCACATTGACATTGTCCTCTAAGGGACAGTGACTTGCTTAGTCTCTAATGTAATTGGGGTAATGAGTATACCAGATTGATGGTCAGAGGAAAGGCCTGCAAGACATGGTTTAGAAACATTTTTAATGGGGGGACTTGAGGCCTCCCAAGCAATATAAGTTTCAGAGCCATCTTGTCCCCAGACATTAACTGGGATGTGGAAATCGAGTTGGCTTCCATGAAACAGTTCTCTAAAGAAGAGTAGCCACCTTTCCATTTACTTGGTCTGAATCTCCTCCCCAGGAGGCAACAGCTCTATTCTCAGGTGTTCTCATAACTTGTGGTCTCAGCCCATTTTGTCCCTTGATTGAATTTTCAGAAAAGTGAATTAAGTTGGATCACTCCCCTTCCTCATATAATTCATGCCACAAATGGAAGCCAATGTTTAATGTGGAATCTGTTCAGTACAATGTGCATCTCTTGATCATCTACCATGATTTTTTGTAAAACATGTGGTACCTTTAAGAAATTTCCAAACAAAAATGATCAAAGTAACACTTTTTAAAATTTCTTTAAAATAATTTTGCAGTAGTTTGTGGATGTGGAGGGAAGATGGGAAGAAGAGTGTGCACGCAGGAATAAGCAATGGATAGCACTGGAACAAAGTTATAGAGCTGTATATAGGGAAAGAGAATTTAAGTGAAGGAAGATTTTTTCCTAAACTTCAAAAAAAGCAATATATTGATTGCTATATATTTATATATATGTATGTATATATATATACTACACACACACATGTATATAAATATTCACACAAACATATTTTAATGCTAAACAATTTTCTGATAAACTTCCTTGACCCTCATACTCTTGAGAATGAAGATTTTTTTCACAAAATGTTTGCTTAAGAATCCACAACTTTAAAGATGTGAAGCCTTATAGCCTTATACTATTAGATGATAATCTCTAATTGTACAGTACTAAGGTTTTGTAGACTGGTGGAGAAGTTCACCATAAGGGTATATGTTTTATAACTCACTGAACTAAAGTGTGGTTCTGGCAACTCTTTGCAAATAGAGCTGTTTCCTTGTTTTACCTAAGGCATGTTTGTCTAAGTGTTGCCTTAGGCCCCAGGGGAACTATCTTCTTCATTTTCTTCTCTTCTTTTTGACTAATATTCTGAATTGGACTTCCTACAATCACAAGAAAATCCAGGCTTTGAAGTACAAAGGAGAAAAACTGGATGATTGGCCTGACTTGTTTTGGGGACCTTTCTGTAGTCTCAGCAAAAGCAGTCTCCATGGATCCAGTTGACTTAACCTTTTTTTTTTTTTTTATTGTGCATTTTATTTTTCTTATTTTTCTATTATATTTTATTTTTTTGAATGATACCCAAAGCATAAGCCACAGAAGTGTTTATATTTCCTCCTATTTTCTTTCTATCACTTATAAGCCACCCAGTGCCTATCCTGGAAGGCACCAATATTGCCAGTTTTTTATGTATATAGGCAAATGTGAATTATTTATCCCTTTCTTGCACAAATGTTGACATACTGTATAAACTGATTTTTTATATATCCTTGATTTTTTTTTCACATACCAATATATCTTGGAGAATTTTCTATGTTCAATAATAAAGAACTGCTTCATTCTTTTTATCAGAGACAACATATTTCATTGTAAAGATGTTCCATAATTTATGTAACTGCCCCATTCAAGATGGGCACTTGAGTTGTTTCTGATCTTTTGCTATTTATCACAAACAGCAATGCAGTGGGTGTCTGTGCACATTTACCACTTCCACATGTGCACATGTATTTACTGGATAAATTTCTGGAAGTAATATTGACAGCTATAGTGATTTTCCTGCTGAAGACCTTGAAGCAGTTTGCCTTCCCATTGATACATATCTGAGCATCTGTTGCCACACACAACACAATATGTTATTGGGCATTTTGATCATGGCCAGCTGGGTAGGTGATGAATGGCTTTTTAGTGAAGTTTGCATTTCTCTTATTATGAGTGAAAAAAAGGTAATTTAATTTTAACTTTTAAAAGGCCATTTGCATTTCTTTTCCCAGGATCTTTATGTACATACTAATCAGAATGTCAAATGCCAAAGAAAGAGAATTCTGATAGCAGCAAGAGAAAAGCTATTCATCACAAGGGATTCTCAATAAGGCTAAGTGTCAATTTCTCATCATATGTTTAAGGTACTGAAAGGAAAAACTGCTAAGCAAAAATTCTTTATCTAACAAAATTGTCCTTCAAAAATGAGGTAAAATTTAAAATATTCACAGATAAATAGAAACTGAGAGAGTACATCAACAAAAGACCAGTCCTACAAGAATTACTAAAGGGAGTTCTGCAGGCTGAAAGGAAAAGTAAGGGGAGAGGGACTTGCAGTAGTGTGAAGAAATGAAGATTATTAGTAAGGGTAACTAAGGGTAAATGCAAAACCCAATACTACTGTATCTTTAATATACAAATCTACTCTTCATTTCCTATAAGTGTCCTGGTAATGGACATGCAAAATATAAAGTAGTAAAGTGAGACAAAAACAACACAAAGAGGGGGAAACAGGGATACGGGAGCAAATAATTTGCGGGTTATTGAAGCTAAGTTGGTATTTTTTCAGATTATAGGGTACAGATGTAGGTTGTGTAATATAAATTACAAGGTAATGACAAAGAAAGTATTTAAAACTATACAGAAACAAAAATGAGTTAGATACATGACAAAAGATCAACATAACAGAAAAGGGGGTTGCAATAAAGGAAAAGAGAGGCAAAAAACCCCAAACACAACAAAAGACATATAAAAACCAAAAGACAAAATGGCTGAAGCAAGTACTGCCTTTAATGTTAATGGATTAAACCCCATAGTCAAAAGACACATAGTGGCAGAATGGATAGAAAAGCATGTTCCAAGTACATATTGCTTACAGTAGACTCACATTATACCCAAAAACATAATAAGGTTGAAAGTGAAAGAATGAAAAAAGGTACTCCATGTAAAAAGTAATAAAAAAGTGCTGGGATAGCTATACTATCAGATAAAATAGACTTTAAGTCAAAAGCTGCCCATCCCCCAAAACAGAGAGTATCTACAACTGCAAGCAAAACAGTTCCATCCATCTGCTCCATGGGACCTAAGCCCCCTCTCAATCAGAAGCACAGTGGCCATCACCATCCCCAAATCCTCAAGATTGAGGAATGAACAAACATAAGGGGGGAATGCAACTATGGATAAAATAGATATTATTATTCTAGCAATTGAAGAACTTGTATCATTGATATAAAGGCAGTGGTCACCAGCAGTTCTGAGGAGAGGGAGAGGGAAGAATAGGTGTAACATAGGGTATTTTGGGAAATTGGAAATGTCCTGTATGACATTGCATTTATGGATACAGGCCATTATACATTTTGTCAAAACCTATAAAATTGTGTAGTGCAAAGTGTAAACTATAATGTAAACTATAGACCATGGTTAGTAGCAATGTTTCAATATGTGTTCATCAATTGTAGCAAATGTACAACACTAATGAAAGATGTTGTTAATGTGCAAAAATGTGGGAAAGGGAAGGGGTGGAGTATATGTGAATCTCCCTATATTTTTTATGTAATATTTATGTAATCTAAAGCTTCTTTCAAAATAAAATAAAATAAAAGCTATTATAAGAGACAAAGAAGGACACTATATACTAATAAAAGGGCAATACAGCAAGAAGAAATAACAGTCATAAATATTTATGCATCTCACCATGATGCCCCAAAATACATGAGGGAAACACAGGCAAAACATGTAGACACCTCTACAATAATAGTTGGATGTCAATACACCAATCCCATCAATAGCTAGAACATCTAGACAGAGGATCAATAAGGAAACTGAGGATTGAATAATATAAATGACCTAGATCTAACAGACATATACAAGACATTGCACCCCCAAACAGCAGGATATACATTCTTCTTAAGTTTGCATGGATCATATTCCAGGGTAGACCACATGTTGGGTCACAAAACCAGTTACTAAATTTAAAAAGATTGAAATTGTACAAAGCATCTTCTCTGACCACAAGGGATTGAAGCTGGAAACTGTGAAAGACAGTTTGGCAGAGAACTAGAAAGTTCACTAAAATATGGTGGTTAAACAACACACTGTTAAACAATCAGAGGGTCAATTATGAAATTGTAAAGGAAATCAGTATCTTGATATGAATGAAAATGAGAATGACACGTATAAAAATTATGGGATGCAGTGAAGGCAGTACTGAGAGGGAAATTAATAGCCCTCAATGCTTACATTAGAAAATAAGAAAGGGCTAAAATTAAAAACCTAACTGCACATCTGGAGGAACTAGAGAAAGAACAGCAAACTAATCTCAAAGCAAGCAAAAGGAATGACATAATAAAGATTAGAGCATAAATAAATGAAATTAAAAATAAAAACAATAGAGAGAAGTAAAACCAAAAGTTGATTCTTTGAAATGTTAAATAAAATTGACAAAGCCTTAGCTAGACTGACAAAGAGAAAAAAAGAAAAGAGGCCAATAAATAAAATCAGTAGTAGGGGGGGCATTACTACTGACATCACATAAAAGGATTTTAATGGATACTATGGACAATGTATGCTAACAAATTCTACAACATAGATGAAATGGACAAATTCCTAGAAACACAGAACCTACACTGACTCTAGAAGAAATAGAAGGCCTCAACAGACGAATTACAAGTAATGAGATTGCGTCAGTCATCAAAAACTTCCCAAAAAAGAAAGACCCAGGACCAAATGACTTCCCAGATGAATTCTACCAAACATTCCATGAAGACTTAATGCCAATCTTGCTCAAATTCCTCCGAAAAATTGAAGAGGAGGGAACACTACTGAATTCATTCTATGAGACTTAATACCAAAGCCAGAATAAAATACTACAAGAAAAGAAAATAACAGACAAAGTTCTCTTAGGCATATAGATGCAAACATCTTGAACAAAATACATGCAAATTGAACCCAACAGCCCATTAAAAGAATTATGAACCATGATAAAATAGGTTTTATCCCCATATACAAGAATGATCCATCATAAGAAAATCAATTAATGTAATATACCATGTTAACAAAAGGAAAGGGGAAAACACATGATCAACTCAACTGATGCAGAAAAGGCATTTGACAAAGTCCAACATCCTTTCTTGATAAAAACAATTAGGAAAATAGGAATAGAAGAAACTTCCTTAAATGATAAAGGGCATATATGAAAAACCCTAACACACTCAATGGAGAAAAACTGAAAGATTTCTCTCTAAGAAATGGATCAAGACAAGGATGCCCACTGTTACCACTGTTATTCAACATTGTATAGGATGTTCTATTCAGAGCCTTTAGAAAAGAAAAAGAAATAAGTCTTCCAAATTGGAAAGGAAAAAATAAAACTCACTATTTGCATGTGAGATCATCTTATATTTGGAAAGTTCCAAAAAATCTACAACAAAACTCCTAGAGCTAATAAATGAATTCAGCAAAGTGGCAGGGTAAAAGATCAACACACAAAAATCCATGGTGTTTCTATACAGTAATCTTAGGAGGAAATCAAGAAAAAATTCAATTTTCATTAACAACTAAAAGCAGCAAATAATTAGGATAAATTTCTTTTACCCTGCCTTGCCATATTTGCCAAAAGAACATTCTCAACATTGTAGTTTTAACCACAGACATTCAAATCTCCAGAGTTCACCTGCTCCTTCCTCCAACCCTTCCCCCAGTTCTATGGATAGTCCAACCCAACCCTCCCACCCTATTCCCCCTCACAGAACAGCACTGTCAAACCCAATCATATCACTGCACCACTCTCATGCCCATCCACTGCCCAACTACACCCTTCCACATTATCATAGATTTTGCCCATATTCTAGGATTAAATTTAACCAGGGAGGTAAAAGACTTGTATACATACATATCATGGATACTAAACCCTTATAAGATATGTGATTGCCAAATATTTTCTTCCATTGAGTCAGCTGCCTCATCCTTTTGACAAAGTGCCTTTAGGTGTAAATGTGTTTCATTTTCAGGAGGTCCCATTTATCAATTTTTTTCTTTTGTTTTTCATGCTTTGGGTGTAAGGTTTAAGAAACTACTGCCTATGACAAGATTTTGAAGATATTTTCCTACATTTTCTTCTAGGAATTTTATGGTTGTAGCTTTTATATTTAGGTCACTGATCCATTTTGAGTTAATTTTTGTATATGGTGTGAAATAGGAGTCTTCTTTCTTTCTTTTGGATATGGATATCCATTTTTCCCAGCATCATTTGTTGAATAGACTGTTCTGGCCCAGCTGGGAGGACTTGACAGCCTTGTCAAAAATCACTTGACTGTAGATGTGAGGGTCTATTTCTGAGTTCTTGGTTTGGTTCCATTGGTTAATGTGTCTGTTTTTATGCCAGTACCATGCTGTTTTTAACACTGTATGTAAGTAATGTGCTTTAAGGTCTGGAAGTGAGAGTCCTCCAAATTTATTCTTATTTATGGGCTTTTTGGCTATTCAGGGCCCCTTACCCTTCCAAATAAATTTGATAATTGGTTTTCTCATTTCTTCAAAAAAGGCTGTTCAAGTTTTTAATTGGGATTGGGTTGAATCTGTAAATCAGTTTGGGTAGAATTGACACCTTGAAGTTATTTAGTTTTCAATACATGAACACGTAATGTCCCTCCATTTATTTAATTCTCCTTCTGTTTCTTTTAACAATGGTTTGCAGTTTTCTAATACAGGTCCTGTATGTCCTTGCTTAAGTTTATTCCTAAGTATTTGATTTTTTAGTGCTATTATAAATGGAATTTTTTTTCCTCATCCATTCTCCTCAGAATTCACATCAGTAGTGCATGAAATGGCATAGAATTTTGGGTATTAGTCTTGTATCCTGCCACTTTGCTGAACTCCTTTTGGATTTAATAGCTTTTTTTGTGGATTTTTCAGGATTTTCTAGATATAGGATCATATCATCAGCAAATAGTTTAAGTTTTTCTTCTTCTTTTCCTATATGGGTGCCTTTTATATTTTTGTCTAACCTAATTGCTCTAGCTAGAACTTCTCACACAATATTGAATAACAGTGGTGACAGTGGGCATCCTTGTCTTGTTCCTGATCTCAGCAGGAAATCTTTCAGTCTTTCACCATTGAATACAATGCTAGTTGTAGGATTTTCATATGTACACTTTACCATATTAAGAAAACCTCCTTCTATACCTGTCTTTTGGAATTTTTTTTTTCAAGAAAGGGGTGCTGTATTTTGTCAAATGTCTCTTCTGCATCAATCGAGAGGAACATGTGATTTTTCATTTTCATTTATCAATGTGGTTTATTACACTAATTGATTTCTTTGTGTTGACACATGCTTGCATACCTGGGATAAAACTCACTTGAACATGGTGTTTAATTCTTTTAATATTCTTTTGGATTCTGTTTGCAAGTATTTTTTTTTTTTTTTTAAGATTTTTGCATCTATATTCATTAGGGATATTGTTCTGTATTTTTCTCTTTTTTTTTGTAGTATCTTTATCTGGTTTTAGTATTAGTGTGGTCTTGGCTTCATAGAGTAAGTTTGGTAGCATTCTTTCCTGTTCAATGTTTTGGAAGAGCTTGAGCAAGACTGGTATTAGATTGTCTTTGAATGATTGGTAGAATTCAACTGTAAAGCCATTTGGTCCCAGATTTTCAACTTTGGGAGGATTCTGAGAACTGTTTCAATCTCTTCACTTGTGATCAGTTTGTTGAGGTCTTCTATTTCTTCTATTACTGTGTTCCTAGTAATTTATCCATCTCATCTACACTGACTAGTTTTTGGCATACAGTTGTTCTTAGTATTTCTCTTTTTCCTTCAGGGTTAGTGGTAATTTCCCCCTCTCATTTCTGATTTTATTCCCATCTTCTTTCTTTTTTTCTTTGTCCGTCTAGCTAAGTGTTTGTAGATTTTGATGATCTTCTCAAAGAGCCATCTTTTGGTTTTATCTCTATTATTTGTTCTTGATTTCATTTATTTCTGCTCTGAACTTTATTATTTCTTTCCCTAATCTTCGTTGTAATTACTTTGCTGCTCTTTTTCATGTACCTCCAGATGTGCAGTTAGATCTTCAAATTAGGCTCTTTCTCCTTTTATACTGTAAGCATTGAGGACTATAAATTCCCTTATCAGCAGTGATTTTGCAGTGCCCCATAGGTTTTGATATGTTATGTTCTCATTTCATTCATCTCAAGATATTTGGTGAATTCACTTGCAATTTCTTCTTTGACCCACTGATTATTTAATAGTGTGTTGTTTTATCTTCATATATTCATGAATTTTCCTTTTTCCATCCATTATTGATTTCCAGCTTCATTCCATTATGATCAGAGAAAGTTGTGGGTTTTTTTTTTTTTGTATAATTTCAATCTTTTTAAATTTATTGAAACTTGCCTTGTGACCAAATATATGGTCTATCTTGGAGAAGGATCCATTAGTCTTGAAAAGACTATATAAACTGTTGTTTTGGGATCCAATGCTCTATAGGCATCTGTTAGATATAGTTCACTTATCATATTTTTCAAGCTCTCAGACCCTTTATTTGTCCTCTCACCAGATATTCTCTTCAGTACTGAGAGTGGGGTATTGAAGTCTCCAAATATTATTGTTGAGACCTCTATTTCTTCCCTCAACTTTGACAGTGTGTGCCATATATATTTTTTGGCACTTAGTTTCGGTGCATAAATATTTAGTATAATTATTTCTTCTTGGTTAATTGCCCCTTTTATTAATATATAATGACCTTCTTCATCCCTTATAAGAGTTTTGTATTTAAAATCTATTTTGTCCAATACCATTGTCCAATCTAATATCATTTGTCCAATCTATTTTGTCCAATATCTTTACTTCACCTCTTTTTTGGTTACTATTTGCATAGAATATTTTTTTCCAATCATTCACTTTTAAACTGATTGTATCTTTACATATGAGGTCAGAATCTCATGACAATATATAGGTTCATATTATTTTATCCAATTTTTGTCTATGTCTTTTGTTCAAGCCATTAACAGTCAATGTTATTACTGTAAAGGCATTACAAACTTCATCCTTTTTGTCCTTTGGCTTTCTGTTCACATATTTTACTATTGTCTGTCTTTTTACTCTTTAATTCACCCTTCCTAATAATCTTCCTTTCTACACTCTTCTCCAATTCTCTCACCCTTATTTTTCCTTTTATACTGTAGCACTCCCTTTAATATCTCTTGTAAATCTGGTCTTTTGACAACCTACTTTCTCAGTTTTTGTTTTTCAGTGAAGACTTTGAACTCACCCTCATTATTGAAGTACAGCTTTGTACTTAATTATGACAGGGTGCTGAATTCCTGTCAGCTTGTCTGACCTACTTATAGTGTTTGGATATCTCTAGAACCCTCAGGAGCCCTGCTGTTTGAGGCAATGTTTACTGTGGCAATGACATCCTGCTGAGCCATGCATAAGCTTAACCTCTGGAATGACCTCCCAACTCACTTTGAAATCTCTTAGTCATAAAAACTCATTTGTATTTACCCTTTCCCCCTTTTGGTCAAGGTCTTTTTCCAGATCCATTGCTAGTTGGTGCTTGGTAATAATCCCTCAGTGCTGGAAAGTCCCATCCCTGGGGATCATGTCCCATGTTAGTGAGAAGGTAGTACATTCATATTCTGAGTTTGGCTTAGAGAGAGGTCACATTTGAGCAACAAGAAGGCTTTCAGGAGGTAACTCAGGCAATATATAATATTAGACTATGTTTCAATTTCATAAGAAAAAGTTCATAAGTACAATCATCAATATCAAGGCCCTGGCATAATGGTCTGTCTTCATTAACTAGGCACTGCCTTTGCACTCCTATTAGAGAATATAGCAGAACTCCCAATGATGGAAATTCAATATTGTTTTAGTTATTGTGTGAGTCTTCACCTACCAAGACAACACTCAATGAACACTTGAAAATATTCATATGCCTTAGAGGCATGCCCCAGATGCACCCCTCCCCATGCATCTCCCATTACTGACACCCTGCCCCTGTGATCCTCCTCTGCCAGAGTTGTGACCCTTCTGAGAACCAAAAGCTCTCCAAAAAGAAGCCAAAAAATAACCAGATAAAATTAATAGGAAAATGAAATAATAATAATAGTTTTAAAAATAACAAATAAAGTACAAAAAAATAAAAAATTGCAATAATATAAAAAAATGTGCTGCTCACTTTATATTTACTATTTTAATGTGCTAACTATGGAAAGTCACATTGAGAGTGTAGACCAGCACTACTGCATACTTCAGAGGGGTTGGGTAGGGCTTCAAGGGCTCTATGAGCTGCTTCTTCCATTTTTAAAATTTATTCGGCCAATTTTTGCTTCTTTTTCTAAGATTCTGTATGGAAAAAGAATTTGGAGGATCTCACACTGCTATTTGGTTGAGCAGTTATTCATTTCTCAGGATTTGTGTTTAATATGATGTTTCCAAACTTTTTTAAAGACATAATCCAAAAGTCATTAACCATAAATTCAAGAAGCAAAAAAATGATAATTTTTTTTTATCATTAATGAAGAGTAGTATCCATCAAACACACCTCTAAGAGAATGAATATCCAAACATATGTGGAGAACATATTCACAATATTATTCATTTAAAAAGACTTGAATCCAATTATATATAAAACTACAACACAATAATAAAAAGGACAAAATTAACTAAGGAATATTGGCAAAATAATTGAACATACATTTAAAGAAAATATGCATTTGATTAATCAGAACATGGAAGTGTTCATCATTATTAATCATTTAGGAAATGCAAATTTAAACTACAAATATCCTATTTATGTAGGTGAATAAATAGATTTAATTAAAAAGACTTACAACACTATCGATAAAGTTGTAGAGCAACTGGACATCTCACACATTGCTAATAAGAACGTGAAATGGTACATCCCTTTTAGGAATATGTTAGATTGTGTCATACAAAATTAAACATGCCTTGTTTCCTATGATCCCAAATTACATAAATGAAGATTTACAGAGGAAAATTATAACGTGCATACACATAACAAGACTTACATAGAAGTGTGCATAAAAGCTTTATTCATAACAACAGCAAAAACAACAAAATTTCTGGAAATAAATCAAATTTTCAACAGCAAGGGAATGGGAATAAATGATTGTGTTTGTCAGTAATTAAATAGAACACACTTATGATATGTGCAACATTGTTGGACCTCAAAACTAGCAAAGCTGTGAGAAATATGTCAGCCATAAATGTGTAAAGTTTTAGTTATATTAAGTTCTAAGTAGGTAAAACTAATCTAAAGTTGAAGAAATTAGAATGGCAGTTTTCTGTGGTTCTAGGTGGGAAATGGTTAGACAGAGGCATGAGGTATCTATGTGGAAATGCTTTTATCTTTATCATGATGAGGGTTACTCTGATGTATGCTTTTGCCATGAATTTTCAAACTGTGCATTTAAAATTCCCATCCATCTTGTTATGTGTGGGATATAAATTCCTTTATTATTCAATGTTCATTACATAAAAGACAGTAACTCAAGTTCATTGACACAAAATAATGAGAATTTATTGCTTAAGGGTGGATATGTATGTCATTAAAACCAGCTTTGCTTCAGGTTGTAGATTTGAGTTAGATTTCACCCACTTCTGTCATAGTGGAGCCCATGTTAGAGAGAAGTAACTACCTGGAGCTTTTTTAAAAATAAAAGTGTTTAGAAGCTACCAAAGTGTCAAGTGGTAAAAAGAAAAGAAAACAAAACAAAACAAAAAAACCTCATAGAGACTAAGTACAGTGTTTCTTTATTTCACTGTTAATGGGATAGAGCAAGGTACATGGCTAAATGCAACATCTAAGAGGCCAAAATTTGTGGGTAGAAGGAAGGCAATATATATCAATAATCTAATATACCATGGGATCTTGACTTAACTAGAGGAAATGCAGCCAAGTTTTCTGTACAACAGAGAACTACATAGATTAACTTAGAGCTAGGTTATGGGACTAATCCAACAGTATTGAAAACCATTAGTTAAAAGCTGCTCCTTCTTTATATTACATTATTGTCTTCAAGCCTTTAAGAATATATTTTGCTGAGTAGCCTTAAGTTTATTCAGATTTTTCTTTTATCACAAATTGAGTATAAATTTTGGTTAGATGCTTTTAAAAATTGACTGGGGACCTTATTGCAGATAATGTTTCAACTTTTTTGCAAAAATTATAAAAATATTTTAGTAAACTCACTGAAATCACATAGTTTTTAGTCAACAGTTAACCAGACATATACTAGGAGAATTATGTCTCCTAGAATTTCATTTTCTCATGGAGTCAGGGAAGACTATCAGTGGTTTGAAAGGGTGCTGAGAGTTTTCATGAGAAAAAAATAGTAGAATAAAATAAAAAATAGAAGGAAATCCACAGTAAACATTATACTCAATGGTGAATTAATGAAAGACTTCCCCCTGAGATCTGGCAAAAACAAAGATGTGCGATTTCACCACTGCTATTCAATATTGTACTGGAAGTCCTTGTTCAACAATTAGACAAGAAAAAGAAATAAAAGGCATTGGAAAGGAAGAAGTAAAACCATCTGTCTTTGCAGATGACATGTGCCTTTATATAGAAAATCCCAAACATTACATAAGAGAACTACTAGAACTAATGAATTCATCAAAATGGCAATTATACAATTATTGTGCAAACATCAGTTATGTTTCTCTACACCAAAAAAGAATATTCTGAAATTGAATTTTTAAAAATCCATTGGAAAAAAGTCATAAAGGAATAAAATATCTCAGAGTAAAGTTTACAAGCAAGTGAAGGTTGTGTATGCTGAAAACTACAAAACAGTGATGAAATATATTAAATAAAATCTACCTAAATGACATAATATTCTGTGTTCAAAATAGGAACATTTGACACCATTTAGATGCCAAATGGTGCTTTTGGCTATTTCTAGCCAAAGCAATCTTCAGTCTCAATGCAATATCTATCAAAATTCCAGCAGCTGTTTTTTTTTTTTTGCAGAAATGGAAAAGTCAATCCACAAATTCATATTTAATTGCAAGGGGCCCTGCAAAGCCAAAACAATATTGTAAAGGAAGTACAAGGTCTCACAATTCCTGATTTTAAAACTTAATATGATCCCACAGTAATAAAAACAGTGTAGTACTGGCATATAAGTAGACATAAACACAAATATGTACAACCTTCTGATGATGTTGCATTGTGCCTGATAACCCAAAGCTGCAGCTGAGGGAGAAAGCATCTCCTGATGATGCCTTAATTTGCAGCCTCAGAACTGTAAGCTTATAAGTTAATAAATCCCCATTGTAAAAGCCAGTCCATTTCTGGTATATTCCTTGGCAGCCTTTAGCAAACTAAAACAATCAGTAACTTCAAAGAGACATAATTATGATCTTGCAACCCTGACTTGGCTTTGTGCCTTCTCATTCTTGCCCTAAATAATACTCTGTAAACCCCTGGGCAGTGAGGACTGTTATTCAGAACATCCAGCAGGCACCCAGGATCAGCTTCCTGGTCTATAAATTGTTACTATTATACTATATGGAGTAGTCTACTTCATTTTTCAGTCTTAAGTGGCCATTGTACTCTGGCAGACCTATTTTGTAGGTTCACAGCCAGACATCACAGTGGGGAATATGAAAATTGGGAGAGGAAATTGGGCAAGGTAGTTTGAACAGTACGTGCTGTCAAGAATCACAGATCATAGATATTATATCTCTCAGAAGGGGAAATTCCAGTAGACAGAATCTGTAGTTTTAAAAAAAATGTCTCTACCAGAAATGAATGCTAATCACTAAAGCTTTTAATACTAGCCTGCCATGTCACAGAGAAGAAAGAAGAAAAAAATGGAAAAGTTCTAAGGAGAGTTTGTGAAAGAAGAGGGACAGCAGGAAAGAAATCACAAAGCCAGGAAAAATCAGAAGTTTGTGTAAACTTTGCCTTGCCAAGGCTAGAAACACAGGTCTTGAAGAAAAGAGTTTTAAGAAGTTATGATTGTGTAGGAAGAAAAAAGAAAGTTTAAAAAATAAAATCTGATCATGGGAGAGTTAACTTTGTGCATTTCCCAAATAAGGAACAAGAATTTAATAATGTAGTAATTATTTTTCCCCATACATGGCAAACATGTTTCATTAAACTTTTGGCAACAAAATATGCCTAAAAATTTAGTTTGTATTATATGAACACTAGAAGCAGACTATCTTTAACAACCTACACTGACCCTAGAAGAAATGGAAGACCTCAACAAACCAATCAAAAGAAAAGAGATTGAAACAGTCATAAAACAACTTCCTGAACAGAAAAGCCTAGGATCAGATGGTTTCACAGGTGATTTCTACCAAACTTTCAAAGGAGATTTAAAACCAATCTTACTCTAGCTCTTCCAAAAAATTGAGTAAGAAGGAATGCTATCAAGCTCTTTCTATGAAGCCAATATCACACTAATACCAAAGCCAGATAAAGATATTATGAAAAAAGAAAATTACAGACACATTTCCCTATTGAATATGGATGCAAAAATCCTCCATAAAATACTTGCTAATCGAATCCAACAACATATTAAAAGAATTATTCATCATGATAAAGTGGACTTTATACCAGGCATGCCAGTGTGGATCAACACAAGAAAGTCAATCAGACTAATGCACCACATTAATAAACCAAAGAAAAAAAAATCATATGACCCTATCAATAGACACAGAAAGGGCACTAGACAAAATACAGCATCCTTTCTTGATAAAAATACTACAAAACATAAGAAATGAATCAAAGTTTCTCAACACAGTGAAAACCATGTATGAAAAACCCACAACTAACATTGCACTCAATGGTGAAAGACTGAAAGCTCACCAAAGAGATTAGGGACAAAACAAGGATGCTCACTGTCACCACAGTTGTTCAATTTAGTGCTAGAGGTTGTAGTCTGAACAATCAGTCAAGAAAATAAAGCGTCCAAACCAGAAAAGAAAAAGTAAAACTTTCACAATTCATAGATGAAATGATCCTATAACTAGAGAGTCCTGAAAAATCTACAACAAAGTTGCTGGAGCTAATAAATGATTTCAGTAGAGTGTCAGGATACAAGATCAATATACAAAAATCAATGGTGTGTCTATACACTAGTAATGAGCAATCTGACGACGAATCAGGAAAAAAAATACCATTTATAAAGTGACTAAAAAAATAAAATATTTAGGAATAAACTTAACCAAGGGATGTAAAGCAAGTGTATTCAGAAAACTACAATGCATTGTTAAAAGAAATTTTAAAAGTCCTAAATAATTGGAAGAAAATTCCATGCTCATGAATGGGAAGACTAAATATCATTAAGATGTCAATTCTATCCAAATTGATATACATATAATTACAATCCTGATAAAAATTCCACCAGCAGTTTTTAAACAATTGGAAAACACAATTATCAAATCTATTTCAAAGTATTACGGGTCCAAAATAGCCACAAACACCTTTAGAAGGAAAAGCAAAATTGGAGGACTCTAAATTCCAGATTTTACATTATATTACAAAACTAAAGTGGTAAAAACAGCATGGTATAGGCATAAAAATAGACACATAGACCAATGGAGCTGAATTGATAGTTTAGAAACAGACATTCACATCTGTGATCAAGTGATTTTTGGCAAGCCTGTGAAACTCACCCATCTGGGTAAGAACACTCTATTCAACAAATTGTACTGGGAGAACTGGATATCCATAGCCAAAAGAAAGAAAGAGGATCCTTATCTCACACCTTATATAAAAATTAACTCAAAATGGAAAAGACATAAATATAAAAACTAGAACCATATCTCCTAGAAGAAAATGTAGGAAAACATGTTTAAGACCTGGTGGTAAGTTGGGCATTCTTAAAACTTAAAGCAAAAGCATGAACAAAAAGGAGAAAACATGGATAAATGGGATCTCCTCAAGTTTAAACACTTCTGTGATTCAAAGGACTCCATCAGGAACATAAAAGGAAGTCCACTTAATGGAAGAAAATATTTGGAAATCACATATCCAATAAGAGTTTGATTTCCATTCTATATAAAGAGGTCATACAACTCAACCATAAAAGAGCAAGGAATCCAATTATAAAATGGGCAAAAGATTTAAATAGACATTTCTTCAAAAAGGAAATACAAATGGCCAAAAAAGCACATAAAAATATTCCATATCATTAACTATTTGGGTAATGCAAATGAAAACAACGGTAAGATATCTTCTCAAACCAGAGAGAATGGCTATTATTAAAAAAAAAAAAAAAAAAAAAAAAAAACCACAGAAAATGGTAATTGTTGGAGAGGATGTGGAGAAATGGGAACACTACTTCTCTGATGGTGGGATTATAAAATAGTGCAGCCTCTGTGGAAGACAGTTTGGCAGTTCCTTGGGAAACTAAATATAAAACTGCCATATGATCCAGCTCTTCCTCTACTAAGTATATATCCAGAAAAACTGAAATCTGTGACACAGTCATCTGCACACCAATATGTATAGCAGCCTTATTTACAACCCAAGTGTCCATCAATCAATGAATGGATAAACAAAGTATGGTATATACATATGATGGAATATTATGCTGCTGTAAAAAGAAATGAAATTGTAACACATGATAATATGGGTGAATCTTGAAGACCCTTTCTAAGTGAAATAAGCCAGACACAAAAGGTTAAATATTGGTAATCTAAGCACCTCTTGAAATATATGTATATATATATATATATGTAAATAACATTTTTGTAAGCAAATACACATATATGCATATATACTTATATATCATTTTGCAAATGTTTGTATGTATTGTGAGAATTTTGATTTTTACCCATAATAAAAAAAAAGGTTAAATATTGCATAGTGTCATTAATATGAACTAAATTTGAAGAATAACACATAGAGATAAATCCTAAAGAATAGATAATTAGGAGGTAAAAGGAGGGCTGTGAAGGAATACTGATTAAGTGAGTTTGTGGATGAAGAAGGAAGTCTAGGGATGTAAATGTCAATTGAAAGAAAGCTAGAGAATAATTTAGGGACTGAAAACAGTGAACTCAGAGGTGGGTGAGAATTGCGGTTAATAATACAAATACAAGGATGTCCTTCTGTGAACTAAAACAGATGAATATCACTATTGCAAGGTGGTGGGAATGTGGAGAAACGTGGAAAAATACAATTAATGTAACTTATGTTACATTATGTATGTAATATTCTTGTATCAATGCAAAAGATGTACTTTGTCATTAATAGGTGGGTACGGAAAAAAATATGCCAAATGTAAATAATAAACCAGTTAGTGGTAATAGTCTCATGATATTATCACATAATCTGTAACAAATATTCCACAACAGTGTAGTGTGTTGGTGAAATGTTGTTTTATGGATATTCTGTACAACTGTATGGTTGTTTTGTAAGTTTAAATCATCTGTAATAAAATATATATTAAAAATAAACCACTTACAACAATATGAATAGAATGAAACTTCCTTAACTTGGTAAAGTGAATATATGACAACTCCACAGCTAAAATCCTAAGTAATTGTGAAAGTCTGAAAGCTTTCCTTCTAAGATCAGGAAGAAAACATGGATGCCCACTGTCATCACTGTTATTCAGCATTGTACTGGTTGGCAGTTCTTGCCAGAGCATTAGACAAGAAAAAGAAATAAAAACATTCAAATTAGAAAGGAAGAAGGAAAACTTTCCCTATTAGCAATGATATGACCTTATATACAGAAAATTGAAAAAGACATGACACTCCTAACACAAATAAGTGAATTCAACAATGTAACAGGATATAAGATCAACACACAAAACTCTATAATATTCTATACAAAAGTGATAAACAAGCAGAAGAGGAAATAAAAAAAGATATTTCATTCACAATAGCAAACTAAGGGCTTCAAGGAAGAAGGCAACAGAGTAGGTAGGTAGAGCTCAACTTTTTCACAAAAAACAACTGAGGAAGGGCAAAAAGCTGTCCAAGGGAGCTGTGTTGTGGATCTGCAAATCAAGAGAGTGCTGGGCCTCATCCAGGAGGGAGGGAGACAGAGAGAAAAAGAGACCAAATGAAAACCATGAGTTACTTGCCCCTGTGGATGGGAATGGCACATATACCCCACTCTCAAGGTGAATAGCCTTAGTAAAACCCTGGCTCACCCCAGCTAACTAAGAGGGGAAAAACAGTCCTACTCCCTGGGAGGAAGAGGAGTCTGGCAGAGGGCAGAGAGTGGTTTCTCTTGAGTGGGTTTGGCCAGATGAGGCCACTTTGAATATTTCCTGTAGACACCCCAGCAAGTGGAGGTTGAAAGACACCTGTCCAAGGAGGAGCTGAAGGACAGATAGGTGGGGGACTGGCACTCAGCAAACTCAGAGAGAAAGTGGTGTAAGGTTGAGGAGAGACAGGGTGGGCAGAAGAGAGGGAAAAAAGACCTCAGTCAGTACTTAAGCATCCCAGGGAGAGGGGAGGTGGGATCTTATCAGGCAGGCTGCCACACCTATCAACCCTGGGAGAGAGAGGAGCAAGGTCAGTGAGGGGGAAGGCAAAAAGGTGCCTATCAGACCAGGAGAAAAGTAATCCAGGAGAGATAGCCTGCAAACTGTTAAAAGCCCCACTCACCTGAGGGGAAAAAGGGTGAGGAGAGCCAGATAAGCTTTCAGAACCATACCTAACCTCTGGAATGGGTATAGCTCAGTGGAGAAACACCTGCCACATACATGCTAAGTCCCTATTTCAATCACTGGTACCTCCTAAGAGAAAGGATCCAGAGGATGATCCAGTGGGTAGTCAGATACCTAGCTGGCACCTTGTGGCAGAGAACTTACAGACTGAGATTTTTTGTTTTATATTTTTTAATCTGTTATTTTATATTTTTTATTAATTTAATTTAATTATTTTAATTCTTTATATTAATCTCTAAAACCAAGTACCTTACCTATGGACGGCAGGCTGCAGGGTGATGGATGACTAATTGATGAGCATGGTAGGCTGAGACAGTTGTTAGGGGTCTAAGAGGGAAGCCTGTTTTTCCTGTTTCTTTTTTGTTGTTGTTGTTGTTGTTGTTTCTTGAGTTTTCTCTTTCTTTATTTCCTTTTTATCTTTTCCTTTTTTTCCCACTTAGTTTCTTTATTTCTTTTCTTTATTTCATTTTTCCCTCTTCATTGCTTTTTTTTCATTCCAGCTCCTAGTTTGGTCTTTTTTTTTTTCTTTTCATCTTGCCAATCTTTCACTTTATTCTACTTTTTTCTTGTTTCATTTTTTATTCTTCCTATTTTATGCTTATTCCTTTGTATTTTTAAAATAAATTTTCACTTTTATTACTTATTTTTTCTGGCTCATTTATGGTTCTGTTTCTTTTTGTTATTACTGTTATTGTTTTTCTCTGCTTCTCTCTTTCTTTTTCTATGGTCTTAATTTTTTTCAAGGGAACATGGAAAACTACAAGGGTATAGAATAAGTGGAACCAAGTGTCAGAGAGGAACCTAACAAAAAATAAACAAAATAAAACTCTAGAGTAGAAAGATAAGTTAACCATCTGAATAAGCCCATCAAGATAAGCAGATGCCTATACACCAGTAAAAAATTATAAGCCTTAATAAGAAACAGGAAGATATGGCACAGTCCAGTAAAAAAAAACTAAAAAACAGTAGACAATGCAGAAAGTGGATCAGTTAATCAAGGATGTCCAAAAATATCATGAATCAGCTTACTGAAGTGAAGGAAGTGATTAAGGACACTAAGAAGACACTGGGGGAATATACAAAATAAATCCTAACTATAAAAGATAAAAGATCTGATGGTGCTGAATGGCACAATGCAAGAAATAAAAAATATGCTGGAAGCACATAAAAACAGATTTGAATAGGCAGAGAAAAAAATTAGTGATGTCAAATATAGTACCTATGAAATTGCACAGATGGTAGAACAGATAGATAAAAAGGAAAAATTCAGCAAGGGCTCAGGGAATTGAATGACAACATGGAATGCACAAATAGGCATAGTTATCTCAGAAGGAGAAGAGAAAGGAAAGTTGGTAGAAAGAGTGTTGTAGGAAACAATGGCTAAAATTTTACCAACTCTTTTTAGGGACATGGATGTACATGTCCAGAAGAGACAGAATATTCAAAATCATATAAACCCTCATAGGCATATACTGAGACACATACGTAACAAATTTCTAAACTCTCAAGAAAAAGAGGGAATACTGAAAGCAGCAAAAGAAAAGAGATCCATCATATACAAGGGAAACTTAATAAGATTAAGTGCTGATTTGTCAATTAAAACCATGGAGAGGAGAAGGAAGTGGTATGTCATAGTGCTAAAAGAAAAGAACTGCCAGCCAAAAATTCAGTATCCATCATAGCTGGCATTCAAAAATGAAGGAAAGTTCAAAATTTTCACAGATAAACAGGAATTCAGAAAGTTTGTCAACAAGAAATCTTCCCTTCAAGAAATACTAAAGGGGATTTGGCAGAAGATGGCATCAGGTTAGGTGGGTACTCACCATTTCTCTCATGGAAGACAGCTGATTGGGGACAAGATCTTGCTCAGGTGGTCTGTTCTGGGAGCCTGAAGAGCAAGAACCTTGGGGACATCAATCTGGAGGGAGATGGACAGCGAGGTGGACTGCTCAATATAAAATCGTGAATTTTTTCCCCAGCTGGAAATCATGGAAGTGGCTGGATAAACCCCACCCTCCCAGCAACCCAGTGAGAAAGAACACTCTCAGAGAGTGGGAGGGTCCTGGCAAAGGGTGAGAGGGTTTTTTTCTGTCAGTTTGGCTGACTGGACCCCCTTGCAGCTTTTTGGGAGCAAACCACCCAGCTAGAAGTGGTGCAAGATTGAGGGGATAGGTGAATCTGCTGAGGAACCCTGATTTACCTAACAGTCATGGAACACAGAGGTTTGGCTCAGGAGGGGAGAGCCAGCCAATTTTATAGATATGTGCTGAGTATCAGAGTCTCAGCTTCCCTGGGAGGGGTCAGGCAGTAGGAAGTGTTTGATAAGTTTCCACGAGCCTATTTAGGTTCCCCTCGGTGGAGGGGGTGGTCTAGAAGAGGCCTTCTTTTGGGTCCCATATTTCTTCAAAAAATCCCAACAGGCTTACTCCAAGACATATAATTATCAAAATGTCCAATGCTCAAGACAAAGAGAAAATATTCAAGGCAGCAAGAGAAAAGAGAACCATCACATACAAGGGAAGCACAATAAGATTAAGTGCTGCTTTCTCATCTGAAACCATGGAGGCAAGAAGACAGTGGTATGACATAGTCAAGGTACAAAAAGAAAACACCTTCGAGTCACGAATTCTCTATCCAGCAAAGCTGGCATTCAAAAATGATGGGGAGGTCAAAATATTCACAGATAAACAGAAATTAAGAGAATATGCCAATAAGAAACCTCCACCTCAAGAAATACTAAAGGAAATTCTACAGGTTGAAAGGAAAAAACAGGAGAGAGAGAGTTGGAGGAGAGGGTAAGAACAACCAAAAAGACAAAAAAAAAAAAAAAAAAGAAATAAAAACAACATATAACATACATAAACCCAAAGAAAATATGGCTGATGTAAGAAATTCATTGAGGGTAATAACACTGAATGTTAATGGATTAAACTCACCAGTCAAGAAACACAGATTGGCAGAATGGATAAGGAAATATGACCCATCTATATATTGTCTACAAGAAACACACCTTAGACACTGGGATTCAAGGAGGCTGAAAGTGAATGGCTGGAAAACAATTTTACAAGGAAACAATAACCAAAGGGCAGGTGTAGCTATCCTAATATCGGACAAAATAGACTTTAAATGCAAAACTATTGTAAGAGAAAAAGATGGACACTATATATCAGTAACTATCTCAAATTGAATGAAAATGACAACACAATATATCAAAACCTATGGGATGCAGCCAAAGCTGTACTGAGAGGGAAATTTACAGCCATACATGCATATATTAAAAAAGAAGAAAGAGCTAAAATTGAAGACCTAACTGCACACCTGGAGGAATTGGAAAAACAATAACAAACTAATCCCAAAGGAAGTATAAATAAAGAAATAACAAATATTAGAGAAGAACTAAATGAAATAGAAAATAAGAAAGCACTAGGAAAAAAAAAAAAGAAACAAAAAACTGAAAGCTGGTTCTTTGAGAAGATCAATAAAATTGACAAAACCTTAGCCAGACTAACAGAGAAAAAGAGAGAGCAGATGCAAATACACAAAATAAGGAATGAAGAAAGGGATATCACTACTGACCCCATTGAAATAAAGAGTATCATAAGTGGATATTTTGAAAAATTATATGCCAACAAAAATGATAATTTAGAGGAAATGGACAAATTCCTAGAATCTCACAAACAGCCTACATTGATGAAACAAACAAACAAAAAATGATGAACTCAACAGTGCAAATACAAGTAAAGAGATAGACTCAGTCATCAAAAACCTCCTGACTAGAGGAGGGGCCAAGATGGCGTTAGTGTAGGAGGGCACACAATGCAAGCTCCCAGAGCAAGGCGGATTGTGGACAGGGTCCTGCCCGAGGGTCTGTGCTGTGCACACGTGGAGTGAGAAGCTTCGGACATCTATCTGCGCGGATCAACGGTGTGGATGGAATGGTGGAGATTCATGAGTTTTAAGGCTGCCGGTGGTGGTTGGCACAGACGGCTGAGCCCCGCGGTTCGGGAGAAAATATAAAATAAAATAAAACGGCCACTTGGAGCCGCGAGCAGGCAAGAAAGTTTTATTTTCTGGGGATCTGGCTGCTTGGTGCCCCTTGGACCTTGCGTGAACAGAACAAACGAGCTAATAGGTACCCAGTGAACCGGAGGAGGGATTCTGGTCGGGGGACAGAGCTGATTTCCCTAGCGACCCAGGGATAAGACCCGGGCCTCTGCGGAGCCAGGAAGAAGGGACACTTCCCAAAAGAGGGAGGGTTCTGTTGGAGGACAGGGAAGGGTATTTTTTATTTTTAGACATCAATCTGGATGCCTGCACCGCCCCATAGCTTTGGGGAACAGATAAGCCGACCTGAAGTAGTATCAGGCTGAGAGCAGACGCGAATCTGCACTCAGACTGATTTACTAAGCAACCCGGTGACGCTCGAGCTCGGCTTCAGAAGGGGCGGAATCGACCATCTTTAGCATTCTGCACTGACTAACATCAGAGCTACAGCTACCCTGGGGAGTCCAGGAAGTGGGACGTGTTTGATTAATTTCCACGGGCCCAGCTAGGGTCCTTTCGTAATGGGGTTGGTCTAAAGGAGGAATTATTTTGGGTCCTGTATTTCACTAAAAAAAAATAAAAATTAAAAAAAAAAATGAAGGTGACTTCAATAAATGAAAAATAAATTCTTTTTAATTTAGTTTAATAGCTAAAAGCTGCTTCAGGACCTGCATATAGAAACCTGCAGGGAAATTGATTGATAAACACAAGTAGGAAGGAAGGATCCACGTGGACCCTAGGGAAATCATTGAACCCCCTTAGCTCTGTTTGACTGCTTGCCTGTGTGGATCTTTGGTTTCTCTCTGTTTCCTTATGGTCCCTTGCTTTTCATTCCTCTTTCCTCCCCCCTTTCTTTTTTCTTCCATTTTTTTTTTTAAATTAGGTGCTGCTAGCTTGTTGTTTCTTTGCTGTGCTTCTTTTTCAGTAATTTCCCACTCGCTGTATATATTGATTTTGTATTACAAACTATTGCTTATCCTTCCTGCATCTTTCTGCCTTCTGTTATCTGTTGTGGCTCTTATATACAACATTTTTTCATAGGCCCACAACTCAAGGATGTCAATTTCTAATCCATCTATTTTGTTTTCTTCTTTTTTTAAATTAGTATTAACTTTTTCCTCTCAGAACTTTCTTCACTATTTCTCTCCCTACTCATAATTCTAGCCTTCTGAATCACTATATATATATTCCTCCATTTGTTTTCCCAGTCCATTGTAGGAACTCCATTTTTTTCCCTAGTACTCTACACTGCCTACACAAGTTAAATATTCATCTCATTCAGTCTCATTTTGCCCCTTTTCTAGCTTTTATCAATATTACTATTATCCTTCTGCCTTCCTTACATCTTTTGATCCCCCTGGCCCTAACCTTTTGCCTTCAAGGGAACATAGAAAGAAGTAAGGAAATAAAATAAGAAGAAAAGCTGCCAAAGAGAAAACTTAACTCACACGCAGAACCAACAGCTAAATAAAACTCTAGAACATAGAGAAAAGCTAATCAACTGAACAAACCGATCAAGATAATATGATGACCAGAGGGCAACAAAAAAATACAAATGACTCTGAGAAACTGGAAAACATGGACCAGTCCAATGCACAAAATAAAAAACAGGAAGCAATGCAGTACATCGAACAACTAATCAAAGCTATCCAAACAAATATCATGGACCAACTTAAAGAACTGAAGGAAGAGATTAAGGATATAAATAAGACACTGGGAGAACATATTGAAGAAATAGCTAACACACCTAAAAAGGTAATGGATATGATGGCGAACAAAGGCACAAGTCAAGAAATGAAAAAGACGCTGGACTCACATGGCAGCAGAATTGAACAGGCAGAGGAAAGAATTAGTGATATGGAAGACAATACAGCGAAATCAAACAAACAGTAGAACAGATAGACAAAAAGATAGAAAAAATCCAGCATGGACTCAGCGAATTAACCGATAATACAAAAGGCACAAATATACGCATTATGGGAATCCCAGAAGGAGAAGAGAAGAGAAAGGGAACAGAAGGAGTGTTGAAGGAAATAATGGCTGAAAACTTCCCAACCCTATTGAGAGAGATGGATGTGCAGATCCAGGAAGCACAGCGCACCCCAAATAGTATAAATCCCAACAGGCCAACTCCAAGACATATACTTGTCAAAATGTCCAGTGCTCAAGACGAAGAGAAAATACACAAGGCAGCAAGAGAAAAGAAAACCATCACATACAAGAGAAGCACAATAAGAGTAAGTGCTGATTTCTCAGCTGAAACCATGGAGGCAAGAAGACAGCGGTATGACATAGTCAAAACACTAAAAGAAAAAATCTTCCAGCCGTGAATTCTCTATCCAGCAAAATTGGCATTCAAAAATTATGAAGAGTTCAAAATATTCAGAGATAAACAGAAATTAAGAGAGAATGTCAAGAAGAAACCAGCACTTCAAGAAATACTAAAGGAATCTCTACAAGTTGAAAGGAAAAAACAAGGGAGAGAGAGTTGGAGGAGAGTTTAAAGACAACTGAAAAGAAAAAAAAGAGAAACAAAACAACATATGACATACATTAACCCAAAGAATAAATGGCTGAAGTAAGAAATTCATTACGAGTAATAACACTGAATGTTAATGGATTAAATTCACCAATCAAAAGACACAGATTGGCAGAATGGATAAGAAAATATGATCCATCTATATGCTGTCTACAAGAAACCCACCTTCAACCCAGGGATTCAAGGAGGCTGAAAGTGAATGGCTGGAAAACCATTTTACAAGCTAACAATAGACAAAAAAGGGCAGGAGTAACTATTCTAATATCAGACAAAATAGACTTTAAATGCAAAATTATTTTAAGAGACAAAGATGGACACTACATATTAGTAAAAGTAGTAATCTCTCAAGAAGAGAGAACAATCATCAACATTTATGCACCTAACCGAGGTGCCTCAAAATATGTGCGGCAAATTCTGGAAAAACTAAGAGGAGAAATAAATGCCTCTACAATTATAGCAGGGGACTTCAACACACCACTGTCATCATTAGACAGAACATCTAGACAGAGAATCAATAAAGAAACTAAGGCACTCAACAATACATTAGAAGAACTGGACTTAATAGACATATACAGAACACTACACCCAAATACAGCGGGATTTACATTCTTCTCGAGTGCGCACGGAACATACTCCAAAATAGACCACATGCTAGGCCACAGAACAACACTCAATGAGTTCAGAAAGATTGAGATTATACAAAGTAATTTCTCTGACCACAATGGAATGAAGTTGGAAATCACTAAGGGCCAGAGAAACAAGTTAGGCACAAGGATATGGAAGTTAAACAACATACTCTTAGACAAACAGTGGGTGAAAGAGGAAATCTCAAAAGAAATCAGTAACTACCTTGAAAATAATGAAAATGACAACACAACATATCAAAACCTATGGGATGCAGCGAAAGCAGTCCTGAGAGGGAAGTTCATAGCCACAAATTCATATATTAAAAAAGAAGAAAGAGCTAAAATTGAAGACCTAACAGCACACTTGGAGGAATTGGAAAAACAACAACAAACTAAACCTAAAAGAAGTAGAAAGAAGGAAATAACAAAGATTAGAGCAGAACTAAATGAATAGAGAATAAGAAAGCACTGAAAACAATAAACAAAACCAAAAGTCGGTTCTTTGAGAATATCAATAAATTTGACAAACCCTTAGCCAGTCCAACAAAAAAAAAAAGAGAGAACAGATGCAAATACATAAAATAAGGAATGAGCAAGGTGATATCACTACTGACCCCACAGAAATAAAGAGTATCATAAGAGGATACTTTGAAAAATTATATGCCAACAAGAACGACAACTTAGAGGAAATGGACAAGTTTCTAGAAACCCACAAACAGCCAACATTGATGAAAGAAGAAATAGATGAACTCAGCAGTCCAATTACAAGTAAAGAGATAGACACAGTCATCAAAAACCTCCCAACTAAGAAGAGTCCAGGACCAGATAGCTTCACAGCTGAATTCTACCAAACATTCCGAAAGAGATAACACCAATTCTACTTAAGCTCTTCCAAAAAATAGAAGTAGAAGGAATATTGCCTAACTCATTCTATGATGCCAACATTACCCTAATACCAAAACCAAATAAAGATACCACAAGAAAGGAAAATTACAGACCAATTTCTCTAATGAACCTAAATGCTAAAATCCTTAACAAAATACTTACTAATCGCATTCAACAACATATCAAAAGGGTTATACATCATGACCAAGTGGGATAGTTGGGTATGCAAGGATAGTTCAATATAAGAAAATCAATCAATGCAATACACCACATAAACAGATTGAAAGAAAAAAATCACATGATCACCTCTATAGATGCCGAAAAAGCATTCGACAAAATACAGCACTCTTTCCTCTTAAAAACACTACAAAAGATAGGAATAGATGGAAACTTTCTGAAAATGATAAAGGGTATATATGAAAAACCCAAAGCTAACATCATTTTCAACGGTGAAATCCTAAAAGCCTTCCCTCTGAGATCGGGAACAAGACAAGGATGCCCACTATCACCACTCCTATTTAACATTGTCTTAGAAGTACTTGCACAAGCACTGAGACAAGAAAAGGACATAAAAGGCATCCAGATTGGAAAAGAAGAACTAAAAATTTCATTATTTGCAGATGACATGATCCTATACATAGAAAGCCCTGAGAAATCGACAACAAGGCTTCTAGAACTTATAAAGGAGTTCAGTAATGTTGCAGGCTATAAGATCAATGCTCAAAAATCAGTAGCATTTCTGTACACCAATAATGAGCAATCTGAGGAGGAAATCAAGTAAAAAATACCATTTACAATAGTAACTAAAAGAATCAAATACCTAGGAATAAATTTAACTAAAGATGTACAGGACTTATATACAGAAAACTACA
Organism: Tolypeutes matacus; assembly: GCA_026826555.1. Taxonomy (NCBI): domain Eukaryota; kingdom Metazoa; phylum Chordata; class Mammalia; order Cingulata; family Chlamyphoridae; genus Tolypeutes; species Tolypeutes matacus. The sequence goes on along the minus strand of JAKSZT010053804.1, from coordinate 2,080,046 downwards.
CAACACTGTTAAAGGAAATCAAAAAAGACTTAAATAAATGGGAAAATATTCCCTGTTCATGGATAGGAAGACTAAACATCATCAAGATGTCTATCCTACCCAAACTAATCTACAGATTTAATGCAATCCCAATGAAAATCAACAGTATATTTTTTAAGGAACTGGAAAAACTAACCACAAAATATATTTGGAGAGGAAATAGTTCCCGGATTGCCAAAGACATATTGAAAAAGAAAAATGAAGTTGGAGGTATCACACTACCTGACCTTAAAACATACTACAAAGCTACAGTGATCAAAACTGTGTGGTAGTGGCACAAGGATAGAGCTACTGACCAATGGAACCGAATTGAGAGTTCAGATATAGATCCTCGCACTGGGGGGTGGGTGGATTAGGAAGGGTAGGTTCAAATTCCCAGGGCATGTAACTATGAATCTTGACATTCCATGGGTTGGAATAGGGTGGTATCATGGGACCTGGGGGTCTGGGGGGAAGGGAACAGTCAAGATCTAATGGGGTGTTTGGTGGTCATGGGGAAGGTTTTCCATTACCTTACAGTAATGGACACAGGACATGGTAAATATCATCAAAATTATTAAACTGTATCATCTAAATTGTAAACTAGACTGTAAATCATTGACAATGTTTATTTGCTATATTTTGCTTTCTGTGTAACAGTTATAACAATGCTAACATCCAAAAACAAAAGGGAGGGGGTTAATATGGGGTGGGAAAAGGGGGGGGTGGTTTGGTATCTGGAAGTCTCCAGCACTCCACGTGTGACTTTACTGTGACCTAAAACTTCTTTGAAAATTAAATGAAAAATTGGGAGACAATGGGGATTGAGAGGAGGAAGGTGTCATGGCACACCAGACATCCGATAACACAGTGATAAAGGGAGGGAAAGGGGGGAAAAAAGAAGAGAGAATGGAAATAAAAATGAATATATATATATATATATATATATATATTTTAAAGGCATTTCCTTTGCTTTTTTGCCCATTTTTTGAATATCCCAATCCACTAATTATATTTTATTTTGTTTTGTTCTTTGTTTGATTATTTGTTTTTTTTTTCTTCTCTCTCTATTTTTTTTTTCCCCCTGAGTTTCCTTATGTTTGTCTCTTGCATGGAAGCTTATCACACTTGTTTCTTTTTCCTAGTAAGTGTATTTGATTATTTTATGGATTAAATGTTCATGGAGGATTTGGATCACAGAAGGGTTACAATGGGTACTGCGGGGGATTATTGGGGGGAGGGTGTCTGGGAGGGGGGTTTCGTGGGAATTAGTTCATCCAAATATACATGAAAGATATACAAAATCGTTCTAAAGATCAAAAGATGGGGCATGGTCACGATGGGTGGACAATTCACACAATAAATGAGGGAATCTGAAATCCTAGCCTGGAGAGTTTTGCCACAATCTCCAAGGGAGCAACAACAGTCCTCTGAGTGCAGGGACAGTGTCTGTCAAAAGAGGATGACCCACTGATGTGTTCTTTTTATTGATAACTACCCTTGTGAGTCTTTGCTCTTATAACTGAGACTTAGCCTGCAGTTGTAGGGTGCCGAAGGTTTGCCACCTGAGAGCCTCCTTTTTGCTCAAATGTGGCCTCTCTCTAAGCCAAACTCAGTATATGATTGCATTACCTACCCCCAACGTGGGCTATGACTCCCGGGGATGAGCCTCCCTGGCAACGAGGGATTAATACCAAGTGCCAACTGGCAACACAACTGGAAAAAGACCTTGAATAAAAGGGGGAAAAGGTAAAGACAAATGAGTTCAAGTGGCTAAGAGACTTCAAAGAGAGTCGGGAAGGCATACCAGAGGTAACTCTTACACACACCTCAGTAGGAGCTCATAGATCATCTAAGTGCCTATCACCCCACACAGAGGGGCTCCTGAGAGCTCTGGAGACACCCAGGTCCTATATAAGGGGGGATAGCCCCAGAGACTGATGCCTTATCAGTGGGTTCTATTTTGGAATCTGTGCTCCTGAGAGTGACAGAATTGGACTCAAATAAGTCCTCCCTGCACATGGGTCATCAGTCCCTTCTATTCAAACCTAATGTGATGCTGGAGTTTTTAGGTATACTTCCAGTGACTGGAGCCTCTGGCCTACCTATGTGCCAGGTGTGCGTGGAATCTCGGTGGAGCTGCAACTCCTACCCTACAGCGCAATGGACTCAACCAAGTCAGCTGGTGAGGAGACAACGATGGGCAACGGCCATCCCAGGGAATGGAGGGGGCCTGCATCTGCAGGAAGGATCATCCCACCCACCATATCCATGGGATATAAGCCCTCTCTCACTTGGAGGTGGAGTGGACATCACCATCCCAGTCCCCTCAGGATTGGGGGAAGAACTATGGGCTAGATTGGACTTGATAGTATTCTGTAGTACACATATGGTGATTCCAGCAATGGAAGAAATTATAACAATGAGGTGGAGCCAGTGGCCACTTGACATTTTTGGGGCAGGGAGAGGACGAGTAGTTGAAATACAGGGGCTTCTTTGGGATTTTGAGGTTGTCCTGAGTACCGTTGTGGCAACAGATGTAGGCCATTTTAAATCAGCACACACCACTCAGAACTGTGTGGGAGAGAGTGTGGTCTACGGTGTGAACTGTGGTCTATGGTTGGTGGCAAGGCCCCAGGATGTGTAAGTCCATTGAGGGTGGTGGGCCACACTTGTGGGAGATGTTTGTGTGGGATGTGGTGGGAGGTGTGGGAGGTTGGCAACATGGGAATCCAATTGGGTTCCGTGCAATATTTGGGGTAATCTAAGCACCTCTTAAAATATATATATATATATATATTTATAAATAACATTTTTGTAAGCAAATGCACATATATGCATATATATTTATATATCATTTTACAAATAGTGGTCTGTATTGTGAAATTTTTGATTTTTACCCACAATAAAAAATAAATTAATTAAAAAAAAAAGAAAAAGAAATAAAAAACCCTCATGTCTAAGAAGAGCCCAGGACTAGACAGCATCACAGGTGAATTCTACCAAACATTCTGGAAAGAGCTAACACCAATTTTGCTTAAGCTCTTCCAACAAATAGAAGTAGAAAGAACATTGCCTAACTCATCCTACGATGTCAACATTACCCTAATACCAAAGCCAACCAAAGATACCACAAAAAAGGAAAATTACGGACCAATTTTTGTAATGAACCTAGATGCTAAAATCCTCAACAAAATACTTGCTAATCACATTCAACAATATATCAAAAGAATTAAACACCATGACCAAGTGGGTTTCATCCTGGTTATGCAAGGATGGTTCAATATTAGAAAATCAATCAATGTAATACACCACATAAAGAGACTGAAAGAAAAAAATCTCATGATCATCTCTATAGATGCAGAAAAAGCATTTGACAAAATACAGCACACTTTCCTGATAAAAACACTGCAAAAAATAGGAATAGAGGGAAATTTTCTGAACATGATAAAGAGTAGATATGGAAAATACAAAGCTAACATCATATTCAATGGTGAAATCCTAAAAGCCTTCCCTCAGAGATCAGGAACAAGACAAGGATGTCCACTATCACCACTCTTATTTAACATTGTCTTAGAAATACTTGCACGAGAATTGACACAAGAAAAGGACATAAAAGCATCATATTGTAAAAGAAGAAGTAAAAATTTCATTATTTGCAGATGACATGATCCTATACATAGAAAGCCCTGAGAAATCGACAACAAGGCTTCTAGAACTTATAAAGGAGTTCAGTAATGTTGCAGGCTATAAGATCAATGCTCAAAAATCAGTAGCATTTTTGTACACCAATAATGAGCAATATGAGGAGGAAATCAAGAAAAAAATACCATTTACAATAGTAACTAAAAGGAACAAATACCTAAGAATAAATTTAACTAAAGATGTAAAGAACTTACATACAGAAAAATACACAACACTGTTAAAGGAAATCAGAGAAGACTTAAATAAATGGAAGAATATTCCCTGCTCATGGACAGGAAGACTAAACATCATCAAGATGTCTTCCTACCCAAACTAATCTACAGATTTAATGCAATCCCAATAAAAATCAACGCTATAATTTTTAAGGAATTGGAAAAACTATCTACAAAATTTATTTGGAATGGTAAGAAGCCCTGAATTGCCAAAGACATATTGAAAAAGAAAAATGAAGTTCGAGGTATCACACTACTTGACTTTAAAACATACTACAAAACTCCAGTGGTGAAAACCACATGGTATTGGCACAAGGATAGACACATTGGCCAATGGAACTAAATTGATAGTTCTGATATAAATCTTCACATATATAGTCATCTGATATTCGACAAGGCACCAAACCCACTCAGTTGGGAAAAAATTGGCCTCTTCAACTAGTGGTGCATGGAGAATTGGATATCCATATCCAAAAGAATGAGGGAGGAATACCATTTCACACCTTATATGAAAATCAACTCAAGATGGGTAAAGATCTAAATATAAGAACCAAGACTATAAAGACATTGGAAGATAATGTAGGGAAGCATCTACAGGACCTTGTAATAGGAAATGTTTTCATGAACTTCACACTCAAAGCACGAGCAGCAAAAGAAAAAATAGATAAATAGGATCTCCTCAAAATTAAATACTTTTGCATCTCAAAGGACATTATCAAGAAAATAAAAAGGCAGCCTACCCAATGGGAGAAAATATTTGGTAACCATATATCTGATAGGAGCCTAATATCCTGCATATATAAAGAAATCCTACAACTCAAAAATAAAAAGTCTAACAACCCATTTAAAAAATGGGGAAGTGACCTGAAAAGACACTTCTCCAAGGAAGAAATACAAATGGCTAAAATGCACATGAAAAAAATGCTCAACATCTTTAGCTTATTAGAGAAATGCAAATCAAAACTACATTTCGATACCATTTACACCCATTAGAATGGTGGCTATTAAAAAAAAATCAGACTATAAATGTTAGAGAGGATGTGGAAAAATGGGAACCCTCATCCACTGCTGGTGGGATTGTGGAACGGTCCAGCCAAGGTGTAGGGCAGTTTGGTGGTTCCTCAAAAAACTAACTATAGATCTTCCATATGATCCAGCGATTCCACTGCTGGGTATATACCCAGAAGAACTGAAAGCGAAGACACGAACAGATATATGCACACCAATGTTCATAGCAGCATTGTTCACTATTGCCAAATGTTTGAATCAACCCAGGTGCCCATCAACAGATGAATGGATAAACAAAATGTGGGACATACACTCAATGGAATATTATTCAGCTGTAAGAAGGAATAAAGTGCTAACACCAGTATAACATGGATGAAACTGGAAGACCTTATGTTGAGTGAAGCAAGCCAGGCATTGAAGGATGAACAGTACATGATCTCACTGATATGAATTAAGGCAATTGAGCAGTTTCTGAGAACTATTGTCTGAAAGATAGGTGTACAAGAAAGAGAAAGAATAGAGAAGGTTGTGAGCCATCACCCATATGGACGTAACCTGTGGTAATGTAATAGAGTATAGTTGTGTATTGAAGGGACAGGACAGGAGGGTAGTGATATATTGGGTTGGGTGGTGGAGGGTTGACAGGTGGGTAGATTAAGAAGGGTGGGTTAGAATACCCAGCATACTGAGGGTAGAGATGGGAGAGGTACCAGGTGAACACTTGGGATTTGTGGGTATGAGGTTGAAAGTACAGAGGTGGGAATGCTTTTATGACAATATGACAAGGAAGTGTCACTGCTTTAGGGTTTTGGTTGGGGGGGCATTCGGAACAGGGCGCATCTAGATCAGGCTTCTAGGGAGTGTGTGAGTGTTCATCCTGTCATAATGTGTTGTATCAGTGGATGGAGACCCACACAATGAGAGGGAAGGAGATGGACTCCCATCTTTGGGAGGACCAATTTGCTCAGAAATAGACAGGTGGGCACCTTTTAGCAGTAAGGGCAGTTCCTAATAGTGGAGCACAAACCAATGTGTCATGACCTCTTGTTGCATGTAACTATGAATCTTGTCATCCAATGAGTCATTGGGTCGTGGGCCTCGGAGGTGGGGGTGGGGGTGGGGAGGGAGGAACAGAAGAGATCAAAGACGGGGTATTTAGTGATCAGTGGAAATGTTTTTCATTACCTTACAGTGATGGACATAGGACATGGTAAATATCATCAAAATTTATAAAAGTGTATGATCTAAAATATAAACCATACTGTAAATTATTGACAATGTTTAGTAGCTGTGTTTCACTATCTGTATATCAGTTATAACAATGCTACCATCCACATATAAAAAGGTTTTAATATGGGGTAGGAAAGGGGGAGGAGTTTGGGTATATTAGATTCTCTTGTATTCTGTGTGTGACTTTGCTGTGACCTAAACTTCTTTGAAAATTAAATGAAAAATAGTGAGACACTGGGGAGTGAGAGAGGGAAGGTGCCATGGTACAGACTGGACAGCAGATATTGCAGTGATAAAAAGCAAAATGTCAAAATATATATATTTTTTTAATTAAAAATTTTTTTCTCATTTTTTGAATAACCAAATCCTTTAATTTAATTTTAGTTTTAGTTTTTTTTTTTTAAGTTTTCATGTATTTTACCTCTTATACTTAAACATCATTATTATTTCATTTTCCTATTAAGTGTATTTGGCTATTGTGTTGGCTTTGTCTTTAAAGAAGCTTTGGATCACGGAAGTGTTACAACTGGGACAGGAGAGGATCGTTGGTGGTGGGAGGTGGTCAGGGATGGGGGATGCATGGGAGAAAGTTCACCTGAACATACATAAAAGGTATATAAAATTGTTCAAATGCTCACGGGACATTTGTGAGTGACATTTGTGGACAGTGAGTGGAGAATCACTCAGTAAATGAGAGAATACTGAATTCCCATCTTGGAGAGCTCTGCCATATTCTCCAAGGTAGTAGCAACAGTCCCCCAAGTGCAGGGACAGTGTCTGGCAAAGGAGGATGATCCACTGATGGGCTGTTGTTATTGACAACTAGCCTTATGAGACTTTGCTCTTGAAATTGATACTTAGCCTATTGTTCTGGGGTGTCTAAGGGTTGCCTCCTGAGAGCCTCCTTGTTGCTCAAATGTGGCCTCTGTCTAAGCCAAACTCAGCATATGAATGCGCTACCTTCCTCCCAGTGTGGGACATGACTTCTGGGGATAAGCCTCCCTGGCAAAAAGAGATTACTAACAAGTGACAAGGGGCAATACGACTGGAAAAAGACCTTGAATAAAAGGGGGAAAAGGTAAAGACAAATGTGTTCATATGGCTAAGAGACTTCAAAGTGAGTTGGGAGGTTATCCCAGAGGTAACGCTTATGCACATTTCAATAGGACCTCATAGGCTTCCAGTGTGGACATCACTCCAAACAGAGGGGCTCCTGAGGGCTCTGGAGACACCCAGGTCCTATATCAGGGCAGATAGCCCCAGAGTTTTGTGCTGTATCAGTGGGCCCTACTTTGGAATCCTTGCTCTTGAGAGTGACAGAGTTGGACCCAAATATGTCTCCCCTGCACATGGTCCATCTGTCTCTTTTATTTAAACCTATATGTGGTGCCAGAGTTTGTAGGTGTACTTCCATATCCTTGGGCTATCCATGTGCCAGCTGGGCCCAGAATCTCAGTGGACCTGCAACTCCTACTCTACAGCTCAGTGGACTCACCCTGGACACCTGGTGGGGAGATGATGATGGACAATGGTCATCCCAGGGAATGGAGAGAATCTGCAGCTGCAGGCAGGATAATCCCATCCATCTTATCCATGGGATATAAACCCCCTCTCACTTGGAGGTGGAGTGGACATCACCACCTCAGACTCCTAAGGATTGGGGGAAGAGCTATGGACTAGAGTGGACTTACTGGTATTCTGTTGTAGACATATTGTGATTCATGCAATGGAAGTAATTACAACATTAATATGGAGCCAGGGCCACTGGATGCTTTTGGGGCAGGAGAGGGAAAAGCAGTTGTCTTTTTCGGGACTTGGGAATTATCCTGAGTGACATTGCAATGACAGATATAGCCCATTTTATATCATCATATAACATGCAGAACTGTGTGGGAGAGAATGTGGTCTACAATGTGAACTATGGTCCATGCTTAGTGGCAAAGCCCCAAGATGTGTATATGTATTGCAGGTGATGTGCCACACTAATCAAGGATGTTTATGTGGGAGGTTGTGGGAGGAGTGGGAGGTGGGGCATATGGGAATCTCTATAATTTTTGTGTAACATTTATGTAATCTAAGTATCTTTAAAATTTTTTTTTTAAATTGTATATATAAAAAAAGAAATACTAAAGGGAGTTTTGCAGGTTGAAAGAAAAAAAACAGAAGAGAGAGGGTTTGACGAGAGTGTGGAAAGGAAGATTATTAGTAGGTATAACTAAAACAATAAAAAGAGAATTAAACACACAATTTGAGATATATAAACTGAAAGAAAAAATGGCCAATGCAAATAATGCCTTGATAGTACTAATATTGACTATTAATGGATTAATCTCTCCAAACAAAAGACACAGATTGGCAGAATGAATATGGAAATATGACCCATCCATATGATGTCTACATCAAACTCACCTTAGACCCAAGGATGCAAGGAGTTTGCAAATGAAGGGTTGGAAAACAATTTAACATACATAATATAAAGGTGGGCGTAGCCAACTAATATCAGGTAAAATAGACTTTAAATGCAAAACTATTGTAAGAGACAAGAAATGACACTATATATTAATAAAAGGGTTAATCTATCATGAAGAGAAAACAATCATAAACATTTATACACCTAACCAGTGTACCCCAAAATACATGAAGCAACAATGGAAAAAATAAGTGAAGAAATAGATTTCTTTACAGTTATAGTGGGGGACTTTAATACAACATTATCACTATTAGAGAGATCATCTCAAAAGAGAATTGAAAAAGAAAAAGAGGCCTTGACTAATATGTTGGAGGATCTAGACCTAAGAATATTACACCCAAATACAACAGTATAAGTGTACATGGATTCTAATCCAGAATAGAACACATGCTATGTCACAGAACAACTCTCAAAGAATTCAGAAAGTTTGAAGTTATACAAAGTAATTTCTCTGATCACAATGGAATGAAGCTGGAAATTAATACAGGGTAGAGAACCAGAATCAGCCCCAAAATATGGAAGTTCAAAACACATTTTTAAGCAATCAATGTGTCAAGGAGGAAAACGCAAAATAAATCAGTAACTATCTTGAAACAAATTAAAATGAGAACACAAGTTATCAAAACTTATGAGATGCACCAAAAACAGTTCTGAGAGGGAAATTTATAGCCATAATTGCCTATATTAAAAAAAGAAGAAAGAGCTCAAGTTGAAAAATTAAATGCACTCCTAGAAGAACTAGAAAAGGAGCAACAAACTAATCCCAAAGGAAGCAGAAAGAAATAGCACAGATTAGAGTTGAACTAAATGAAATTGAGAATAAAAAAAAAAAAACCACTAGAAAAATTAACAAAATCAAATGCTTGTTCTTTGAGAAAATAAAATTGACAAACCCTTAGCTATACTAACAAAGAAAAAAAGAGAGAAGATGCAAATATATATAAAATAAAAGAAGAGAGAAGGGATATTACCACTGATCCAACAGAAATAAAGAATATCACAAGAGGATACTTTGAAAAACTGTATGGCAATAAGATGGATAACATAGATGAAATGGACAAATTTCTAAAAACAGACAAGCAGCCTACATTGATGAAGGAAGAAACTGATGAACTCAATAGACCAATTACAAGTAACAAGGCTGAATTAGTCATTAAAACCTTCCATCTAAGAAAAGTTTAGAACTGAGTGGCTTCAAGGGTGAATTCTACCATTCATTTCATAAAGAACTAACACTGATCCTGCTTAAACACTTCAAAAAATAGAGGAGGGAATTCAATCTATAATGCCAACATCATCTTAATAACAAAGCAACATAAAGACACCACCACAAAAAAAAAAAAAAAAAAAGAAAAGAAAGAAAGGTACAGACCAATCTCTCTAATGAACCTGGTTGCTATAATCTTCAACAAAATACTTGCTAATTGTATTCAACAACACATCAAAATAATTATACACAATGATGAAGTGGAATTCTTACCAGGTATTTAAGGATGGTTTAACATAAGAAAATCAAAGTAATACATCACTTTAACAGATCAAAAGAAAAAAATCACATGATCATCTTTTTAGATGCAGAAAAAGCATTTAACAAAATACAGAATTGTTTCATGATAAAAAGACTTCAAAAGATAGGAATAGAAGGAAATGTCCTCAACAAGATAAAGGGTATATATGAAAATTCCATAGCTAACATTATATTCAATGGTGAAATGCTAAGGGATTCCGTCAAAGACCTGGAAGAGGACAAAGATGTCTATCATCAGAGCTCTTATTTAACATTGTATTAAAAGTGATGGTTTGAGCACTTAGGCAAGAAAAAGAAATAAAAGACATTCAGAGTGGAAAGAAAGAAGTAAAAGTTTCACTATTTCCAGATGACATGATACTATACACAGAACGCCCTGAGAAATCTACAACAAAACTTATAGAGCTGATAAAAAAGTTCAGTAAAGTGGCAGGATATAAGAGCCACATACAAAAATCAGTAGCATTAAAGTACACAAATAATGAGCAATCTGAGGAGGAAATCAAGGAAAAAATCCATTTATAATAGCAATTAAAAGAATCAAATATGTAGGAATAAACTTAAGATTTAATATCTTGTACAGAAAACTACACAACATTGTTAAAGGAAATAAAAAGAAAATCCTAAATAAGTAGACAACTATTGCATGTTAATGGATTAGAAGATTAAATATCATTAAGATGTCTCTCTTACCCAAATTGATTTACAGATTTAATACAATTGAAATAAAAATTACAATAACCTTTATATTGTATTGGGAACATTAATTATGAAATTTAATTGGAAGTGCATGGAGTCCCAAATAGCCAAAAACATATTGAAATAGAAAAAGAAAATTGAAGGAATCACATTACCTGACTTTAAAGCATAAAACAAAGCTACAGTGGTCAAAACTGTATGGGAGGTGTGGGGAGTGGGGCATATGGAAATCCCTATATTTTTTGTGGAACATTTATATAATCTAAGTATCTTTTAAAAATTAAATATATATATATATTATTTTAAAAACTGCATGGTACTGGCACAAAGATAGACATACTGAACCACATTGAGTGTTCTGATAATGATCTTCAAATACATGGTCAAATGGTTTTTGACATGGCCACCAACCCACTCAACTGGGACAGAATGGCCTCTTCAACAAATAGTGCTGGGAAAACTGGATATCCATATCCAAATGAATGAGAGAGGATCACCATCTTATGCCCTACACGAAAATTAAATCAAAATGCATCAAAGATTTAATTATAAGAGCCAAGACCATAAAGCTCCTAGAAGATAATGAAGGGAAGCATCTATGAGATGTTTAATAGGAAATGGTTTCATAAACTTTACACCCAAAGCTCAAGCAACGAAAGGAAAAAAATGGATAAGTGGGGCCTCCTCAAATGAAAAATTTTGCACTTCAAAAGAGTTTGTCAAGAAAGTGAAAAGGCAGCCTACTCCATTGGAGAAAATATTTGGTAAAAATTTATCTGATAAGGGTCTAATGTCCAGCATATATAAAGAAATCCTACTTCTTAAAAATAAAAAAGACAAACAACCCATTTTAAAAATGGGCAAGAGATTTGAATAGACACTTTTCCAAAGAGGAAATACAAATGGCTGAAATGGTAGTTGCTAAAAAACAACAGAGAACTACAAGTGTTGGAGAGGCTGTGCAGGAAAGGGAACACTCATCCAATGCTGGTGGGAATGTAGAATGGTGGAGCCATTGTGCAGAATGGTTTGGCATTTCCTCAGGAAGCTAATTTGTAGAACTGTCATATGATCCAGGAATCTCACTGCGGTGTATATATAACCAGAAGATTTGAAAGTGGGGCCATGAACAGATATATGCACACCAGTGTTCATAGAAGAATTATTCACTATTGACAAAAAACTGGAAGCAAACTTTATGTCCATCAATAGATGAATAGATAAGCAAATTGTCATATCTACATACAATGGAATATTACTTAGCTGTAAGAAGGAATGAAGTATTGACACACAGGACAACATGGATGAATCTTGAAGACCTTATGCTGAGTGAAGTAAAACAGTTACTAACGGATAAATATTACTTGACCTCACTGATATGACCTAAGGAAACTAAGCAGACTCACATAGCTAGAGTCTGGAAGTTAGGTTATCAGGAGACAGAAAGGGAGTAAAGAGTGGTGAGCCAATGCTCAATATGGGCAAAACCTATACTAAAGTGGAAGGAGTGGTTTGGCAGTGCATGGGGGTGATAGTGAGGCAGGGATGTGACTTGGGTTGATGGCACTGTAACATTAGGGTAATTAGGTTGGGGACGATGGATTGGACTATTAATGGATTGGGGGAAGGGCTGGAGAAAGGAACAGGTGAACTCAGGTGATTTGTGGGTCAGTGGATAAAACTACAATTAAATGAAAATATAAGTGCCTTGAAAGGAAAGACATTGATTTTTTAAACTTTATTTTGTACATTTAATACTTGAAAATATAAACAATTAAAACCCCAAAAGAAAACACAGTTGAATAAAAACATACATTTCTCAATTAAATGTTCTGAATATATATACATTTTTTTTTTAATCATACAATATGTTACACAGTATATTTGGTTCACAGTAACACAATCATATGGTATTTGTCCTTTTGTGTCTGGCTTGCTTCGTTCAACTAAATGTACTCCAGGTTCATCCATGTTGTCATATGCTTTATGACTTCATTTCTTCTTACAGATTCATAATATTCCACAGTTTATTTATCCATTCTGTTGATTGACACCTGGGTTGACAGACATCTGCACACCAGTGTTCATAGTGATATTATTCATGATTGCCAAAAGGTGGAAACAACCCAAGATATTGATCTTTCACTGATGAGTCCCTGATGCCTAGATTAGTGCCTGTGAGAGTTGGCATCCAATGCTTAATGGCATGGTTCTTAATCAGGGGTCTGTGAGCTTAAATTGAAATAAATAAAAAAAAAAAAACATTATTCTTGTGGTGACATGTTGGTCTGGGTGTGATATATTTATTAAATGATACACAGTATTGCGTGGACTTAGTAAGTGTTCTGTGGTTTTCACCTGACTGGCAAAGGGGTCTATGGAACAAAAAATGTTAAGAACCCCTGACTTAATGGATGGATAATCAAGTTCTGCTGAGAAAGAAGTGGCGCTTTATATCTATCACTCTGATTAGTCAAATGGAGAGAATTTATCTCATTTAATCTGAACTTTCCTTCCAAATTTACAATAAGAAAGGTTAAAAATGTGAGGTGGATTTGTTGCAATTTGAAATCGCCTGTAGATGGAGGTTAACTGTGTATAAAACCTATATATAAAATTGTGATTATAGCTGGGTGGTTGATTTAAATAGTATGTCTTGCCAATCCAGAGAATCCTTTTCATGAATGTAGAAAATGTCCTCAAGACAAGCAATAAGATAACTTTAAGAGGATGCGACAACACCACTTGCTACACATCTCTCATACTAAATTCACCTGCTAATTGATGTGGCCATCTGTGTCAGATAACTGATTTTATTCAAAGGAAAACTAAAACTTTTCCAAACTTTAGGACACGTTAGTTACAACTTGGAGCCAGGTGTTGGGGTTAAAGTTCCACAGTGACAGATAGGAGTGTTATCTCACTGATGTTTGCATTTTAAATCATGCATCCAAGGCACTTAGGAAAGAAATTTTTAGATTTTAAAACTGGAAAGAGGCTTATTTAGCTTTAAAAGATCTCAGTGATGAAGAAAGGATTAACAAAAATTTTTTTTTCTAAAGGAATTTCTCTAAGAAAAGAAAAGGTCTCAATCTTTTAGCACCAGGGAAAATTCAATTTTTTAAAAAAAGATTTGTTTTCATCCTTATATTACTCATAATGTTGATACTCATAGATGACATGTAGTACTGTTGTAGAATATATATTTTTAAAATATGCTACCACTTTCACTTTCTAAAACAGGAAAATATAATACTCTGTGCCCTATTTTTTCTTAACACAAAATATTATTTTAATATTTTCCATTATTTTTATCCTATGGTTGAGTTATTTTGAGTAATACATGGTTTAAGGCAAGAAATGATTTGGGTTCCTGGATTTGAATTCTCATTTCATGCCTTACTAATTATGTATTTTGGGGTAAGTTATGAAACAACTCAATTTCCTCATCCCTTAAATAGGGTTAATACACTATAACACATGGAGTTCTTTTGAGGCTCATGTAAGGAAACATAAATTTGAATTCTAATCCTAGACAAATGAGAAACACTATGAAATTTCAATTAGATTGTATAACTGCTACACACTGAGATTATGTGCATTCTCTTAAACTAACACAGCAATTGTGCATACTTATTTTCAATCTGATTATTCTTTGGGCAGAGTCCACTGTTTTAGGACAGCTAGCCTATTTCTTCTCCCATTGGATGGTCACAAACATGCCTGCCACAGTCTCAGTGCTGATTCTATCCTTTTCTTAACTACTCTCCAGAGCAAATCCATTTTGAGAGGAACTAAAAGCACCTGTTCTTGCCTTTGTAGGAGAGAAGGCTGTGTTGCCCTTTCATCTTAGTCCATCAATGGAAGCGCAGAACATGGAAGTGTGATGATACCATAGCCATTCTTCAGGCCTCGTGCATCATTATAAGACTTACCAGGATTATATGAGTACCAAGGAAGGACAGAGATCCTGAGGGATGATATCACCAATGGTCACATGGCTATGAGGATCCATCACTTTTGCCTTTCTAATGGAAGGGAGTAAAGTTGCTTCTTTCAAAGTTCCACATTCTAACAAAGCACAATTCCAACTATTGGTCACAGGTGAGCCCCTGGAATGAAACTCTGAGACAAATTGTATTACTGTTTGTCCAGTCAGAAGACTAAAATGTTTGAATAGACATTTGTGTATATTGGCAGAAGTGGCCAAGTCCATAAAAACATGATGTGGGAAAAATATAACAAATGTAACCTATAGACAATAGTTAAAAGGAATATTGTAAATATTTTTACAGAAATGGCAAAGAAGGTACTATATAAGTGCTAAGGGCCAATAACTGAGGACTACTAAGGGGCATGTTATTTTACTTTTGGAGTAATGAAAATGTTCTGAAATGGACTGAGCTGATGCATGACAGTGATGAAACTGGGAGCTACTGAGTGTACCCTTTGGATGGATTGTAAAAGGCAGGGGAATATGTAACACAGTGAACTCTGTGTTGAATGATGGACTGTAGTTAAGGGCACAAACATGAGAATGTTCTGTCATGACCTATGACAAATATGCAATACTAGTATATTAATGTTAACAATAGGATGGTTGGTGGCAAAATATACCAAATATAAGCTAAGGTCTATAGGTAGCAGTAATATTATGATGATGTTCTTTCACCATTTCTAAAAAATGTGTCACAGCAATGTAAGGTGTTGGTGATGGAGTGATGTATGGGAATTCTGTATGGTATTCATGACTGTTTTGTTAGGACACAACTTCTCAAACAATGTCCTAAACACACACACACACACACACAAAACTCTAAATTTGAAATGTACTATATTTAAGTGAAGAATATAATAAAGATTTTGCTTACTTTGTATAACCTTATTTAAATCTTTCTTTAGTAAACTTTGAAAACCACAGCAGATGTTCTTTAGTTAGAAAAAAAAAAGTAAATTTCAATTTCCAGAAAGAAGAAACCTGTTATTGTGGGCTCATTATTAACTTCACTATTGACTGTGATTGGAAATATTTGGTTTAGTTTACAGTTTCTTCTACCTGATAGTAATCCTAAACATAATCAGGGTAGCTAATATTGAAAAGGAGATTTAGAATGAAAATTCAAATTTTTCTCTCAGTTCTGGCTCAAAGTTTAAATAATTTTCTTGTAGAAACAATACTCAGTGATGACTGACTCATTTTGGATTTCCTGTTTCCTTTCCTTTTGTACTTTTATTATTCCTTCCTTCCTCCTATCTGCTTAACAAATATCTACCCCTTGTAAAAATAGTTTGACAGATTTTATATGATTTCTAATTTTTTCCTCTGGCCTCTATGCTATTTCTTAGAATACATTTATAGAAATGTGCAAAATTAAAATAATGTGATTTTATTGGTATTAACCATTTCTTGGTCTTTTTCTGAATAAATAATTATTTCAGAAAAAACAAAACAAAATGAAAAAACACGATGATGACATGCCAAGAATGTTAGAGGTGAAATTCATCTAACCAGTCTGTTCCAGATTTTTCAGCTTGTAATAGAAATATTTCTTTTCTTCATCAACATAATGTTTAAGGGTAGGAGAGAGAAGGGAGTCTAATATATCCTATTTTAGAAAAGTCCCAGAAAGTCATCTAGAAGGAGGTAAGCAGAAGCAGAAAGAATCTGGGCAGACTTTCATCAGTCCCAGGTGTTCTGCATCATCACTCTTGTCCATACTGGACATGCTCATGCCTAAGTGAAACATGGTATTGTCACTCTTTTTTTTTTTTTTACTGGGAGGTCCCTGGGATCGAACCCAGGTCCCTTTATATGGAAGATGGATGCACATGCGTCCCCCATATTGCCACTCTTGATCTGACTTCTCTACGTACTTGGATCCCTGCATAATTTTGTGCTCTTAGATTTCACTCCTGCTCAGTCATTGTACCCAGAAAACTCCATCTCCTACTAGGGTGAGCGGGTAAGGATGGTTTCTAACTTTGGCCATAAACTGAGCTTGTATCTGTACTCCCCTAAAAAATTACCGGTGTCTACTACTATATTCAGGTGATGAATATTGCATCAATTTAAGTCAAAGATGTACCAAGGGCCTATCCAGATCTTTTTTAAATTGATACCAACTAGTTCCATTGTTCCCTTTTGGCTTTCAGAGATTGTCACTGAATGGGAGGTAGGCATATTTGCAAAGCAGTCAGGGCTTCCTGGAGCAAACATTTTTCTAGCCTTTGAAAGATAATACAGGATTCCTTCTGATGAATAGTGTTGGTTTCTTTTGAGGCTCATTGAAAGAGCTGTGTTACAGGCAAGCTTCTTGGGTTTGCCTTGTTTTGTTGATTTCAATAGGCACAATCTCATTTTGCTATCTGCTATCCAGTCACTTAAGCCAGAAAAAAAATCCTAAACTATTTTTCAATGTTTCTTTTTCCTCCAGGTGAATGCTTCCCATTCAGCTTCTGGGGATCTTTGTTGGTTCCTGGGATAGACCCACTGATACACACTATCCATACCCAATGTAATGTGGTGCCTGGCACTGTACAGCATTAGAAGTTCTCATTTGTGCCACTATTCATGCAAATATCAGTTCCTCAGGTAAAGTCCATGATCCTATCTATTCAGAAGACCTAAGGTTTTCCTGAGATTATCTTGGTTCTCTGGTTTTTGGTATGCATTTCTGTAATCTCCTACTCCTTGGAGGAGTGAAGATTAGCCCAGGGTCAGGAATTGATTCCCACTTGTTAGGGATTGAATCTTGAACCTCAAAAGAGACATGTCCAAGTGTTAATCTGCATTCCTGTGGTTGTGAAGATATTTGTGAACAGTATCTTTGAATATATTAAAATTAGTCAAGGTGCTGAGTCTTTTGTAAATTGGATCTTCCCAGATTCTATTTAAGTGTGGCCACACTGAATGTTTCCTAAGAGATAAGAAATATCATTGAGGACTTGGTATCAAATCACATAATCATATAATCTCATTACACTTGTGAAAACTGTAGGTTTTCTCTCCTTAGCATGCTCAAAAGCAAATAAAAATCATAGAATCTCAAAATAGGTAAAGTTAGTGACTCATTGGGATCAGTCTTTGTTATGACAGGATCCATCAGGTCGTGAATATGCCAAATGAAAACCCAAAAGTGTGTGAGAATCAATTAACTTGGTTTACCACTGCTACTGGGACTGTTTCTCTTTTTTGATCCCAAATCTTTATTTGATCACTCAAGTTCAGCCATTAATACTCTTTCAAAATCTCTTTACTTACCCATAACCACCACCAGCCCATACACAAACACACAATCTCTCCTTCTCCTTCTTTTCTCCAATTAGAGCTGGAACAAATTTGTGATAATTGCTTTCTGTGCAGAGGTTGTGCTTACTTTTAGTCCATATATTCAATATGGCAAAAGAATGGCCTAATTCAAAGGATAGCTTTACTCCTTTATTCTTCCAAAATCTGATATCTTAGTGAAATATTTATAATATTTCTACAAATCTTCTTAAATGTAATCTTGTTTTAGGAACATACATTGCATGTATTTCTTGCACCGTACCATTCAGCATTATTGGATCCATTGTCTTTTATATGTGTTTATGATTTCCTCAGTGTCTACTTAATATCCTTTAGCTGTTCCTTCACTTCATTAAGTTGATTCATTTTATTTGTCTGGACATCTTTGATTAGTTGTTCCACATTCTACATCTCCTTTTGTTTTTTAGTTTGTTCATTAGACCGGGCCATGTCTTCCTATTTCTTAGTATGGCTCATAATTTTTTATTGGTTTCTAGGTATCTTTTTACCTTGAAAGACTCATTCAGATGGTTAGTTTCTCTTTCTACTCTGCTCTATGGTATTATTTTGTTTTGCTTTCTGTTAAGGTTTGTCTTTGACTATTGGTTCAACTTATCCTATATCCTTGTGGTACATACAAGCAGAAAGAAGGAAATAACAAAGATTAGAGAATAACTAAATGAAATTATGAATAAACAAACAGTAAAAAAGATAACAAAAACAAAAGCTGTTTCTTTGAGAAGATTAAAAAAAAAAAAAAAGACAAACCCTTAGCTAGAATAACAAAGAAAAAGAAAGAGGGAAGATACAAATACATAAAATAAAAACAAGAGAGGGGATATCACCACTTACCCCACAGAAATAAGGAGTATCATAAGAGGATACTTTGAAAAATTGCACACTAACAAGATGGATAACATAGATGAAATGGAAAAATTCCTAGAAATATGCAAGTAGCCTAGATTGATGAAAGATGAAGTTGATGAACTCAATAGAGCAATCACAAGTAATGAGATTGAATTAGTCATCAAAACCCTCCCTACTAAGTAAACCCCTGGACCAGATGACTTCACAGCTGAATTCTATCAATCATTTTATAAAGAACTAACATCAATCCTGCTTAAACTCTTCCAAAAAATAGAAGTGTAAGAAATATTGCCTAATTCGTTCTATGATGCCAACATCACCCTAATACCAAAGCCACGTAAAGATGCCAAAAGAAAACTATAGAGCAATCACTCTAATGAACCTGGATGCTAAAATCCTCAACAAAATACTTGCTAATCATATTCAACAACACACCAAATGAATTATACACTATGACCAAGTGCTTTTCATCCTTGATATGCAAAGATGGTTCAGCATAAGAAAATCAATGTAACACATTGCCTTAACAGATTGAAGGCAAAAAATCATATGATCATCACAATCAATTCAGAAAAGGCATTCTACAAAACAAGAATCCCATTTTGATAAAAACATTTCAAAAGATAAAATTACATGGAAACTTCCTCAACATGATAAAGGGTATCTATGAAAAACCCAGAGGTAATATCATATTCAATGGTAAAATGCTGAAGGTTTTCCATCTAAGGCTTGGAAATAGGCAAGCATATCCACTGTCACCACTTTTATTTACCTTTGCATTTGAAGTACATGCTTAAGCACTTAGTCAGGAAAAAGACATCAAAGGCATCCAAATTGGAAAGGAAGAAGTAAAAAGTACATTATATACAGATAACATGATCCTATAGAAAGCCCTGAGAAATCTACAACAAAGTTTATAGAGCTGATAAAAAAGTTTAGGTAAAGTGGCAGGATATAAGATCAACAAGCAAAATTCAGTAGCATTTCTGTACAGTGAAAAGGAGCAATCTGAAGAAGAAATCAAGAAAAAAGTTTCCTTTACAATAGCAACAAAAATAATAAAAAAACTAGAAATAAACTTAACTAAAGATGCAAAGATTTATACACAGAAAACTACACAAAATTGTTAAAAGAAATCAAAGAAGACTTAAATTTAAGAATATTCCATGTTCATGGATTGGAAGACTATACATTATTAAGATGTCTGCCCTACCCAAATTTATTTACAGATTTAATGCAATCCCAATAAAATTTACAACAGCTTTTTTTTACTAAACTGGAAAAGATAATTATGAAATTTATTTGGATGGGCAAGGGGTGCTGAATAGTCAAAAACTTATTGAAAAAGAAAAACAAAGTTGGAGGAAACACTCTACCTGATTTTAAAGTGTACTACAAAGCTATAGTGGTCAAAATTTCATGGTGTTGGAACAAAGAGAGACATACTGACCAATGGAACCCAATAGAGAGTTCTGATATACATCCTCACATATATGGTCATCTGATATGGGACAAGGCTATCAAGCTCACTCAACTGGGAAAGAATGACCTTTTTAACAAATGGTGCTTGGGGAACTGGATAGCCATATCCAAAAGAATGAGAGACTATCACCTTTCATGCACTATATAAAACATTAACTCAAGATTAATCAAGGACATAAATATAGGAGTCAAGACCTTAAAGCTTGTAGGGAAGCATTATGAGCTCTTGTAGTAGAAAATGGTTTCAAAAACTTTATACCCAATGCATGAGTAATGACTGAAAAAAATAGATAAATGGGACTTCGTCAAAATGAAAACCTTTTGTGATTCAAAGGAGTTTGTCAAGAAAATGAAACAGCATCCTACACAATGGGAGAAAATATTTGGTAACCATTTAACTGATATGGGACTATTTCCCAGCATATAAAAAGAAACCCTACATATTGAAAATAAAAAGACAAACATCTTATTTAAATAATGGGCAAGAAATTTGAATAGTCACTTTCCCAAAGAAGAAATACAAATGGATATAAAGCACATGAAGATAAGTGCAACATCATTAGCTATTAGGGAAATGCAAATCAAAACTACAATGAGATATCATCTTACCCCTATTAGACTGGTGGCTATTAAAAAAAAAAAAAAAAAAAAAAAAAAACAGAGAATTTCAAGTGTTGGAGGGGATGTGGAGGAAATAGAATCATCATCCAATGCTGGTGGGAATGTAGAAGATGCAGCCATTGTGGAGGACAGTTTGACTCTTCTTTAGAAAGCTAACTATAGAACTGCCATATGACTCAACAATCCCACTTCTGGTATATAACCAGAAGAATTGAAAGCAGGAACATGAACAGATAAATATGTACACACCACTGTTCACAGTGGCATTATTCATTGTTGCCAAAAGTTGGAATTAACCCAAGTGTCCATCAAGAGATGAATGGATAAGCAAATTGTGGTATATACATACAATGGAATATTACTCAGCTGTAAGAATAAATTCAGTATTAAAACACTAGACAACATGGATAAACCTTGAAGACCTCATGTTGAGTAAAGTAGGCCAGTCACTGAAGGACAAATATTAAATGACTTTACTGATATCACTTAAGCAAATTGAGTAGAATTGTAGAGCTAGAGTCTGGAAGATAGATTAACAAGAGACAGAAAGGGAGGAAAGGGTGTAGAGCTGATGCTTAATATGGGCAAAATCTATGATAAGTTAGAAGGGGGTGAGTGGGCAGTAGATGGGGGTGATAGTGGTGTAGTGATGTGATTGGGTGCTAAAATGTGTGGGTGAGTACTGGAGGTGTCAAATTGGACTATTCATAGATCTAGACACAGACAAAAAATTGTCACTCTAAATAAAATACAACAAATCTTACAGTGATGAAAGACAAAAAGAAATGTTATATTTCTGTATTTTGCTTATCTTTACTTAATTTTTATTTTTTTACTTATTTTTTCTTTGTTTTTGTGGAGTACAGAAGGGTCATAACTGTGGGAGGGGAGGTTCACTCTTGTGGGGTGTTGGTAATGGGGGGATGTGTATGACTGGGGTGCAACTTGGGCATGCCTCTATGGCATATGAATATTTTCATGTGGTCATGGAGCATTGTCTTTATGGGTGGAGACCCACACAATAAATCAAAGAACATTGAATTCCCATCCTGGGAAATCCTGCTACATTCTCTAATAGAGCAGCAAGAATCCCCTGAGTACATGGGCAGCATGTAGTGAAGGATAATTACCAATATGCCAGTCCCTTGATATTAATGCTTGTATTTATGAGCCCTTTATTGTGAAATTGAAACTTAGCCTAGTATTTTATATTGCTTAAGAGTTGACTCCTGAAAACCTCCTTGTTGCTCAAATGTGGCTTCTTCCTAAGCCAAACTCAGAATATAAACACAATACCTTCACCCCAGCATGGGACATGACTCCCTGGGAATAGTCTCCCTGTCATGAAGGGATTATTATAAAGTATCAACAGTGATGCATTTGGAAAAGATCTCAACCAAAAGGGGGAAATATTAAATACAAATGAGTTTTTATGGCTAAGAAATTTCAAAGTGAGTATGGAGGTCATGCCAGAAGTTACACTTATGCATGTTTCGGCAGGATCTCATTGATTGCCATAGTATATATTGCCTCAATCAGGGGTGCACCAGAGGGCTTTAGAGATATCTAGACACTATAGGCAGGGCAGACAGTTCAGGAATTTAGCACCCTATCAGTGGACCTTACTTTGGAATATATGTTCCCCAATGTATCTGAGTTATACTCATTTATAATTTCCCTACACATGAGTCTTCTGCTCTCTTTATTTGAAATTATAATTAGCACTATATGCATTAAATATATGTTCCAGAGACTTACATCTTTGTTCTGTTCACATGCCTGTTGAGCCCTGAATCTCAGTAGAGTTGCAAGATGTACTTTCTAATTCATTAGACTCACCCAGGAAAACTAACAAAGTGATGATGATGTACAGTATCCATGCAAAAAAATATATTATTCATAATTGCAAGCAAAACAGTTCCATCCATCTCACTCATTGAATCTAAGCCCCTTCTTAGTCAGAAACAGTGAGCATCACTATCCCAAAATCTTCCAGAATAAGGAATGTACAAACATAAGGGGGGAAGACAACTATGGACTAAAGTAGATTTATTATTATTCTAATAATGGAAGAACTTATATCATTGATATAATGGCATTGCCCACCAGAGTTTCTGAGATGAGGGAGAGGGAAGAATACTTGTATCATGGGGCATTTTTTTTGGACATTGTAATTGTCCTGCATGACTTTGCAATGATGGATACAGGCCATTATATATTTTGCTAAAACCTGTAAAGTTATGTGGTGCATATTGTAAAGTAGCATGTAAAATATAGTACATTGTTAGTAGCAATGCTTCAAAATGTGTTCATCAATTGTAACAAATATACCACATTAATGAAAGATACTGTAAATGGGGAAAGTGTGGGAGAGGGAGAGGTTGGAGTACATGGGAATCCCCTATATTTTCAATGTAAAATTTATGTAATCTAAAGCTTCTTTCAAAATAAAATTGAATTAAATTTGAAAAGATAACTGTAGGAGTTTGATATTATAGATGAATTCCAAAAAGAAATATTGGATTATGCTTGTAAGCTTGTCTTTTCCTCTGGGTGTATTAGAGTGTATTGGATTCAGAGGTTTTGCTTTTACTTGATTAAATAATGATGAAGGCTTTGATTGGGCCATGTCAGTAGGGCACTGAGTTCCTGCACCTTTGTGGATTGGAACTCAGAGATAAAAGACATGGCAAAGGACAGAGTTAGAGTTCTGATGCAGAGTCTTGAGCTGGAGCCCTGGGAAGTAAGTATAAAGAGGAGCTTGGTTGTGACAAAAGAGAGAAGGCCCCTAGAAGAGAAACAAGCCATTTGCCTAATAGTCTACAGATGGCCTTGTGGAAATACAGAGCAGCTGGGCCCAGAAAATGTAAACAATATTATAATCCATTGGCCATGGTTGGTAGCTATGTTTCAATATTTTTACATCAATTTTAACAAATGCACCATCCACATACAAAATGTTATTAGTAGGAGAAAGAGGAAAAAGTGTAGGATGTTGAGTATATGGGAAGCCCTTATATTCTGTACATGACTTTTCTATAAGCTAAAACTTTGATGACAAAACAAAAAAAGTAAGACACTGGGAGAAAAAAAATGGAAGAAATTATCACTGTATATACAAGGCAACAGATCATACAGTGATGAAAGACATAAAGTCAAGTTTTTAAAAAATACTTTTACATATTATTTTTTTATTATTCTAAATAATTATTTTTTAATTAAAATTTTTTTGTATTTTATTTCTTACTTTTAAAAATATTATTTCATTTTCTTATTTTATTTGTTTATTTTTTTTACTTCATTTTTGAAGAAGTTTTTGACCACAATAGATTTATAATTATGACAGGGAAGGATCATTGGTGCAGGATGTGAGGATGGGATATACATGGGAGGAGGTTCACCTGGGGCATATATATAAGGCATATAAATATGTTCAAGTGTTCATGGGGCATTGTCACAGTGGGTAGAGTATCACACAGTAGCTGAAAGAATATCAAATTCCCATCCTGGGATCTCTGCCACATTCTCTAATGGAACAGCAAGAATCCCCCGAGAACAGGGACAATGACTGGTGAATGAGGATGTTCCATTGATGGGCCCTTGATATTGATGACTGTACATATGAACCTTTACATTTCAAATTGAAACTTAGCCTAGTATTATAGGGTACCTAAGAGTTACCTCTGGAGAACATCCTTGTTGCTCAAATGCGGCCTCTCTCAAAGCCAAACTTGGCATATAAATGCATTACATTCCCCCCCCACCCACCACCCTGTGTGGGACATGAATCCCAAGGATGAGCCTCCCTGGCACCAAGGGATCACTAACAAGCACCACCTAGCAATGCAACTGGAGAAAGACCTTGACCAAAAGTGGGGAAAAGGTAAAGACAAATGAGTTTATATGGATAAGAGACTTCCAAGTGTGTTGCGAGGTAATTTCAGAGGTTATGCTTATGCATGTCTCAGCAGGATCTCATTGACTGTTAAAATAAATACTACTTCAAATAGCTGGACTATAGTCAGGGAAGATAGCTCAGGAGTTTGGTACCTTGCCGGTGGGCCCTACTTTGGAATTTATGCCCTCCAGTGTGACAGAGTTGGACTCAGTTGTGGTTTCCCTACATATGGCTCTTCTGCCCCTTCTATTTGAACCTATAGTTAGTACTAGAGTTGGTAGGTGTACATATAAGAAACTTAAATTGTTGGGAAGTCCATCTGCCAGCTGGGTCCTGAATCTCAGTGGAGTTGCAACACCTACTCTCTAGTTCATTAGACTCACCCAGTACAACTAAGAAGGAGATGATGAAGGACAATGACCATCCCAAGAAACTGAGTCTACAATTGCAAACAAGAGAACCACATCCATCTGCTCTATGGGATCGAAGCCCTTCTCAATTAGAGGTGGAGTGAGCATCACCATCCAAGAATCCTCATGATTGGGGAATGAAGTATGGACTAAAGTAGATTTCCTGGTATTCTACTATAGACTTATTGTGATTCTAGCAATGGATAAACTTATATCATTGATGTGGAGGCAGTGGCCATTGGATGTTCTGAGGGCATGGAGAGGGAAAAATAGTTGTAATATGGGGACATTTTTTGGGACTTGGGAATTGTTGTGAATGACATTGTAATAACAGTACAGGCCATTATATATCTTTCCATAACCTACACAATTTTGTGGGAGAGTGTGGAAACTACAATGTAAACTATAATCAATGCTTAAAGGCAATTCTCCAAAATGTATTCATCAATTGTAACAAAAGTACCACAATGATGAGGGATGTTGTTAATTTGGGAAAATGTGGGAGGTGTAGAGAGTGGGGCATATGGAAATCCCCTATATTTTTTACACAACATTTATGTAACCTAAGTTTCTTTTTAAAAAATAAAATAAAAAAACAATAAAATAGATGAAAAATATTTACAGAATGAGATATGAAAAATGGATCAGTTAGATACATCACAAAATATCTGGATGGGGGCACCAAGGAGAGAAGAGAACTCTCTTCTCTCAACAAGGAGAGGCTTTATTGCATTTACAGGATTTTATTTATTATGAAATAATTATACATTGCAAATATAAGTTAACATTTGTGAAATCTGGATGGTAAATACATGGGTGCCTATTATATTATTTTTTATTATACTTTCTGCAAGTTAAAAATTTCGTAATTTAAAAGAAAACTGTACATCGCAGGTCTCTGCATATTGGTAGGAAGCAGGGAAGTAGGAACATATTTAAGATACCCTAAGTCGTATTCCTTAAAATTGCAAGGATGTCTGGGTGAGACTTAGAATTTCTGCCCTTCTTAATAAGATGTAATGAGAGGAAAAACCAGGGGATTCATCCCTAACAGCCAAGTCAACTGGTGTCAAATAGTATCTCATTTGAGACAATCACTGTTTTCCAGGTTCCTTATTCTCCAGGGCCTCCCATTGGCCACTGGTCCTAGCTGTGTTCATGGCTCTGCTAGTCATCAGTGTGACTATCAGTGTTCTACTAGTGCATGCTGGAAAAGCCAAAGGTAAATGGGAAAAGAATGGGGGAATGACATCACTTTGGAGGAATCATAGGATAGTAGTTAGTTTATAAAAAAGCCAGGAATTGACTCTATCTGTTCTCATCTTCTTTGTTTCTGTTTCTTTAGCAGGCACTGGAAGCCAAGCCCAGGACCTCTGATGTGGGAGAGAGGTACCTAAAGGCTTGAGCCACCTCCACTCCCTGCTTTGTTGTGTCTCTCATTACATTTTCCCTCCCTGTGTCTCTTGTTGCATCATCTTGTTGTGTCAGCTTGCCAAGCCTGCCCATCGCATCAGCTCCCTGTATTTTTAGGAGGCACCAGAAACATCTGCTCCCTGCTTTGTTGTGTCTCTCATTATGTTTTTTTCTTCTTGTGTCTTGTTGTGTCAGCCTGCCATGCTTGCCCGTCATACCAGCTCCTTTAGGCAGCACTGGGATCCAAATCAGTGATCTCCTACATGGTAGGTGGGAGCCCAGTCGCCTAAGCCACATCTGCTTCTCATAATATGGGTGTCATATCTTTTGGGTGGCAAGGGGGAAGCCTAGATCAGTAAACAGAGCATTTCTTGGTGAGCATTAGCAAGAAGATAATGTCAGGTTACAGAGTTTTCACCTGGGCTATAATCTGCCTGCACATACCACACACTAGGACAAATCATTTCCTAAAAGATCCATTTCTCTGTCCCTGCCTTAGTTTGCTAGGGCTGCTATGACAAATAGACAGTATGGGTTAGCTTAAATGAAAGTTTTCTGTCTCATGGCTTTGGAGGCTAGATATCCAAAATCAAGGTTTCAGCAGGTCATGCTTTCCTCTAAGTTTGTATTGTTCTAGAGGCATATTGATGGCAAGTAATCTTGACCTCTGATACATGGTGGTCTGTCTTTTTCTGTCTCCCCCTGTGGCTTCCACTTCTATGTACAATTTCTTCTGTTTATAAGTACTCCAGGCATATTGATTTAAGTTCCTCCATTATTCAATTTGGCATCATTTTAATAGCATCTTTGAAGATCCTATTTACAAATGAGTTCACACGCACAGGGCTTGGAGTTAGGACTTGTACATAAATGTGTGGAATGTTATCCAATCCAAAACAGTCTTCTAATTCAGTTTCTTTCTTCGAAGCAAGGCTGGATATGCACAGCTCTTGGCTTTGCTGACACCTTTCAATGTGGCCAGGGAATACTTTGGACAAATTCTTTCTTCAGAAGTATTAATATAAGTATCATAATTAGCCTTATGGAGGTATTCTTATGAGGATGGGAAATATTTCTGTTCAGTTTTATTATCTATCAGCTGAATGTGTTATCCCATGTCTAGTATCTTGGGGGTGACCTGTATGCCAACATGATTTACATCCCAAAAGAATTGAAGTCAGTAATTAAAGGTGAATAAAGCTAAAATGTTTAGAAGTGAGTACCATTGTATTCAGAGCCTTCCCCTTCACATGCCATTCTCTAGAAGACTGATATTCCATACACTCCAAAATTATACATTATAGCCATTTCTCAAAATGGTCAACACTTTCAATTTGGTCAAATCAAGTAAAAAATGGATATCAAGAAGACAGATGTCATTATGTGGAAACATCTTTTGTAAGGCAGAAATAAGGCATGTAGCTGCTAGAGTATTATAGAATAACACATGAGGATGATATTTGGCATTGGTTGAATATATTTACAAATTGGAAGAATTATTTGGAAAATTTATTAAAATTGGTGAATCCCATATCATTGTTCATTATCCATATCCATCCAAAATATTCAATTCAATCAATCGTATTTGGTATTTTCGGTTTATATTATGTTTTTATTATTCACTAAAAGTATTAGCCTGATATGACTTCAGGGAAGAAGTGACTAAGTATATATAAAAGCCATAGGAATGCACATGTCTTTATAAGTACATGTTCAACTCATTAGTAGTATATAGTCAAAATAATTGGTCTTTCTCTTAAAATAATTGTTTTATCTCTTAAAACCAATTGCTCTGCTCTAATGTATTCATACCTTGCACTATTACACCAAACTAAACCTACAAGTACATACAATGTGTAGAAAGAATGATTTAAAGGATGCACTTATGTATTCATTCATGCAAAATTCATTTATTGAGCAACTACCATGTATTGAGAACTCTGCTAGCTGCTAGGCATACAGAAAGTATAATACAGGTCTGATACTGTTCCTTTGAGGTAATTGAATATGTTTTGCTCATTTTTTATCCTCTAGATACCAGCATGGTGGCCAATGTACAGATATCTCTCAGTTAAGATCTTGATATTAAATGAGAAGTTTTTTTCTTTCTTTACACTCATAATGTACTTAAACAACATTAATCCTTTTCTTACATCCCACCCTATCCTCCAAAATATAAGTATCAATTCTTGTGAAAATATGCAAGAAAAATATAGCTTATTCTGAGTGTTGTCTAAAACAAATTGTGATTTGACTGAAATGTAATAGTATATCTCATTCTTATGACTATAAAAGCACTCTCCATTTATAGAGGCATTCTGAAAATATTTTAAAGAAGAATGCATTTTAAGCTGTTTTCCTTTGTGATAATTGCTTTGAATGTAGAAAAAAATGTACTGAATGAAGTCCAGTGTACTGGTTTAAGGCTTAACAATTTTTCAGTGCTATATTATATTTTTCCTATACTCTGTTGTCTTATGGTTGAGAAGATGTGTACAGATGGTTAAATTCTTCACACATACTTCAACCAATAGAATAGAACCATCTAGGAATGTCACTCTTCTGAGCAGTTCTAAAGAGCCAAAAGGCATTTCAGCCAGACTCTATTTGAGTTTTACTAATAAATGTCTTTTTGTGTTTGCTCCAGATTCACTCAAGAAGAGACATGTATGTTGACTCAGAAGACTTAACTTCCATTTAGAAAATAAAGTCACAGATGCAAGGAGTGAAGGGTAAACATGGAATCCCAGAGGAAAAAAATAGGAAGTGTGAAAGTCCACCAGAACTCAGTTTATCCAGTTTAAAATAGAGAGATTATGGTGCAAACCTAAGTACAGGCTAGTGAACTATTCAGCTTGTAAGACAACACTGAGTGCCACTGATCTAGTCACACCACTGAGGTGTAGATGTATTTTATCCACTTCATATATCTATGGCTGAAACACTGTACCATACTATTTTTTGAGCTATTTCTAAGGGCCCTATAGAGCAGTAGTTTTCAAACCAAAATCAGTGACTTGAACATATAATATCATACTGGTTAATACTGCATTGACTAAAACCAAACCCTATTAACATACAGGCTGAACCATGTCCAAAGACATTTTATCATTTAACATATACTCTCTCAACTCTTTAAATCACATGGTGGTGAACTGTGCATCTGAGTTTCACCTATGTCATCTGCCTACAGCACTAATACCATTAGCCATTATCGTATGGTGTCCAGACAAAGTAAAACCCTACATACCTGGGGGCAGATGGAACACCTGCTTCCCCCTCCCACATGTTATTTGTGTGGATTGCTGGGAAGGGTGGGGTTGAACTGGCCGGCAACCCGACACTCTCAGGTGGAATGACAGTAAAATGGGTGACAAGATGTCTAACCTGTATTTACACAAGTAGACTAGAGTTGGGTTTATTATTAACAGTACCTGTTCACATTTTACACATTACCTATGCCACAAAAATATGCTGTTCTCTATACAAGCACTCCCCCTCCATTGTATTTCCTTATATAAACCTGCAGCTCCCAAGAGGTGGCATGGTACCTCCCTGCCAGACACCACTGAGTCCTGTAAGTATTAAAGGAATGTCTACTCTTGTTGGCCTACTGTGTGGTTTCTTTGGAATATCAAAACATTCAGTCAACCTCCCTGGGCTTGACCTCCTGCATTACAATACCACTCATGGACTGGCTAAATTAGAGAAGCAATAAAAAAAGATGAGATTTATGAGGTTGTAGAACAACTCAACCTTCTGCACATTGCTAGTGGGAGTATAAAATGGTACAATTCATCTGAGAAACAGTTTGTTGGTTTCTTATAAAATTTGACATACAACTATTCAATGACTAAAAATTCCACTTCTTGGTATTTACTCTGTGTATTAGTCAGCCAAAGTGGTGCTAATGTGAAATACCAAAAATGGGTTGGTCTTTATAAAGGGTATTTATTTGGGATAGAAGTCCACAGATACCAGGCCATAAAGGATTACGTTTCTTCTCTCACCAAAGTCCATTGCCATGTGTTGGAGCAAGACAGCTGCCGACGTTTGCCAGGGTTCAGGCTTCTTGGGTTCCTCTTTTCCTGGGGCTGCGTTTCTCTCTGGGCTTAGCTCCTGTTTCCTCCACAAGGTCAGCTGTAGACTGTCAGGTGAACGGCTTACTTCTCCTCTCCTGGGGCCTTCTCTCCAACATCAAAACTCTAACATCAAAACTGCTTCTCAAAAAACTGCTCCCTCTGTCCTTTGCCTTGCCTTTTATATTCAATTCCCTATCCACCAAGGGGTGGGGCTCAACACCCTAATCATAACTTAATCATGCCCAGATTAACAGATCAGTTTATAAGCATGATCCAATTATATTTTTGGAATTCATAATTACATTAATATGCCAAATAGCTACATTCCATCCTCTGAATTCCAAAAATACATTACAATATCCAAAAAACTTAAATCAGTAAAAACATTCAAGTACAAAATCATATCATAATCAGTTTAAAGAAATACACTTTGTCTTCAGGCAAAATCCCATCTGCTGTAGACCTCTGAAACTTACAAAATCATTTAACTGCTTCCAATACACAAATGGAAAGACAAAGGATAAACTTTTTCAATATCATAAGGAGAAATTGGGATGTTAAACATGAGTCATGGATCCTCTACAGTTCAGTAAACCTGCAGGGCATTCTCCATTCTATTTCAAAGTCTGAGAGTCATTCTTAAGATAATGGATTCTTCTCCTTGGGGCCACATGGGGACCCACCCTTTCCCACAGGCTTGCCCAAAGACCATTTTCTTGGTTCCACCCTCATCAACCATCTAGGTGTCAACCAATCTCCAGACCTCACCCTCCAAGAGTGTTGGGGTGATTTCCACACCTTACCTAATCTTTGGGTTAGAGTCTTAGTCACCCTAGTACAGTGAGGTGAAGACAACATTCCCCCTAACTTTTGGCATACAGGTTCAACCGTCTCAGAGCAATGGGTTGACCACCTGTCCTTCTCTAATCCATGGGGGACAGGAGCACCCTTCTCAGACCTATGGGGTACTGACCTTAACCACCCTAACCTTTGAGGAATGTGCTCCAGCCTCCCTGCACCCTGGGGCAGCAAAAACTCTTCCTGAACATTGGCTGGGGATATCCACCCTCTTCAACTCCTGGGGCAAACTCACCCTTTCTGTACACATGGGTGGGGCTCCTCTCTTGGCCCAAGGTGATGTCTTAGTTCCAGATCTCAGCTTCCATGATTTTCTTCTTAAAGCTGTTTGTCCTTCAATGTCTCCTTTCCATGTCCTCTTTTGTCCAAGCTGACAGTGGTTTTGTTCATATAGCACTCTCAAAAACATTGTTGTTTAGCATGCAAGAAGCAGGGGTCCAAGCCATCAGACAGTAAGACGTTCCACAAGTCTTTCTGGGATAACTGCATCTTCAATTCTGAGTTACGAGTTCCAAGTTTAGTAAAGTCTTCAAATAGGGCATTTTCATCTGGGAATTTGATTTCCAGAAACTTGGAAGTTCCAGAATCAGTTTCTATTTTCTTTGTACCCAAAAGTTCAGTCCTTAGTGTATTTTGCTCATCTAGTATTTTGCTATAAGCTGCAAGGAGAAGCCAAGCCATATTCTCCGAGTTTACCTTGGAAAGTTTTTCAGCTAAATGCTCCGGTTCACCATTTTCAGATTCTGTCTTCCATATAACACCAGGAGTTAATCTTGCTAAGTTCTCTGCAACTTTAAAACATGGATCGCCTTTCCTCCAGTTTCCAATAATAGTTTCATCATTTACTTCTAAGGCATCATAGAAAGTCTCTTTAGCATCCATATTACTATCAACAGTCTCTTCAAAGTGATCTAGGCCTTTTCCATCAAGCATTTCACAATTCCTCCAAAAAATACCCCTTACCCATTTATAAAACCGTTCCAACATTTTGGTAATTACAAAAGCACTACCCCACTCTCGGTACCAAATTCTGTATTAGTCAGTCAAAGGGGTGCTAATTTGAAATAGCAAAAATGGGTTGGTCTTTATAAAGGGTATTTATTTGGGGTAGAAGTCCACAGATACCAGGCCATAAAGCATTATGTTTCTTCTCTCACCAAAGTCCATTGCCATGTGTTGGAGCAAGACAGATGTTTGCCAGGGTCCAGGCTTCTTGGGTTCCTCTCTTCCTGGGGCTGCGTTTCTCTCTGGGCTTAGCTCCTCTGGTTCCTCCACAAGGTCAGCTGTAGACTATCAGGCAAATGGCTCACTTCTCTTCTCCTGGGGCCTTCTCTCCAACATCAAAACTCCAACATCAAAACTGCTTCTCAAAAAACTGCTCCCTCTGTCCTTTGCCTTGCCTTTTATATTCGATTCACCCACCAAGGGGTGGGGCTCAATGCCCTGATCATAACTTAATCATGCCCAGATTAACAGATCAGTTTGCAAGCATGATCCAATTATATTTTTGGAACTCATAATTACATCAAATTGCCAAATGGCTACACCCTGGATAAATGAAAACAGATGAATGTAAGAAGCTGTACAGGAAAGTTCATGGTAGTTTTATTAATAGCTAAAAACTGGCAACAACCAAAATGCTCATTAATAGGAATATATAAATTAGTTTAAATAAATCTGTACATTGGAATAATATTTGACATTAAAAACATGAATGATTCTCAGAGATATTATGCTGAACAAAAGAAATGAGAAAAAATACTACTACTGTATGATTCCATATGTATGAAGTTTTTGATGAGCAAAACTAATCTAGGGAGCAAAAAACAGAAAAGTTGTTGTTTCCAAAGTGAGATGGACTTGGAAGTGGCAGAAGTGAACTTCTGGAATGGCTGTAATATTCTATATCTTGATAAGGTTGTGGGTTTCATGGATATATGCATGGGGAAGAATTTATCTGATTTGCATCCTTTTCTATAGGGTAGCTGGTCCCCAATCCTAGCTTCTTGATCACTACTTCATGGAATAAGAGCTAGCTTGTTTGACCAACAGAATACAATAGAGGTAATAGTGTGGCTTTCAAGGCCAGGTCCTGAAAGGATTTGACCACTTGCTCTGGGGGAAGCCAGCCAATTTGTAATGAGGACACTCAATTAGTTTTGTCGAGAGGCCCATGCAGAGAGAAACTGAGTCCTCCTACTTATAGTCATGAGGCACCCTGAAATGGATTTTCCATCCCAGTTAAGCCTTCAGATGATGCAGTATGGAAAATATTTAACTGTGACTTTTTTAGAGACATGGAGCCAATAGCCCAATCAAGTTCTAGAGTTCATGAACCATAGAAACCATGAGAGATAATAAGTGATTACTGCTGTTTGGCTAATTTGCTAGCCAGCATTAAGTAAATAATATGCAATGTGTTTAAATTGTACATGAGAAGGAATTGTAAAAAAATTAATAAGGTCCTTTTTGTATGTTAGTTATTCACAGCAGTATGAGGAACCAATTCCAAACCACTTTTTGTGAATTTTAGGTTTAAAAAATTATATTAAGGCTAATTAGTTCCAAGTTTTTTATAGTTGGAAATTATGACAAGGAGAAATACAGAAAGTACTCTGTAGTGTGTTGGATTAGAATTTGAATTTTAACATAATTAAATATTATACTTATAGAAAAATAAATATAGATTTGGTATGCGTATATATGTGTACAAATAGATAAACATAGATTTAGCAATAAGGATGTTAAAGATAGAGATATATCTGTATATATGTCCTCAAAATACCAAGAAGCATGGACATACTGGTAGAAATGCACAAGCTAGTGTCCAATTATTGATATCTAAATTTCATTCTCAAAGAAAAAGAACCAGTGTTCTTTGGAGAAAGGCTAATTCCAGGGTCCAGGGTCGAGGGAGGTAAAGTAAATAAGATGAATCTGCAACATCCTATTGTACTAGAAAGTAAGTTTTCAATTATTTTGAGGTCATTATCTAAAAGACACAAGAGGCAGCTTGAAAGGGTTTCTGGCCAAATGTGAGACAAGTTAATAATAATAGTAGTAGTACTCGCAGTCATCATCATCATCATCAATATGTTCCTGACTGACATAAATACAAGATTATATTAATACATGGCAGAAAGGACAAACCTCTTTATCCAATAGAATTCCAACTAATAAATCTAGGAGAAATATAGAAGTATGATATAGGAAAAGGTATTTACATAGACTCAAATTATCTCCCTACAAATTACTTACTAATTACAGAGTTGAGGAAGTAACTTTACCCCACTTTACAGTGGATAGCTCTGAGGATATCATATAAACTAACTGATCAAACTTTACATCTTACTTTTGGGGCAAATCAATATTATGTGCCTCCTTATGCAATGCAATGTGAGTCACAGCATTAATTCTGTGATATTCCTCCCAAAATGTCCAATTTAAGTCTAATCACAAGGAACTTCAGTTGAATATCAATTGAGGAATGTGAGAGTTTGAAGTTATGTTATGAATCCCTTAAAAAATTATATTCTTAAACTATTTTATTCCTCTGGGTGTGGTACCCTTTGATTGCATTAGATTCGCTTTAAATCACTTGATCCAATTGCTTTAGTTTGGACTCCATCAGTGAGGTGTGACTTATGTTGAGTCTCTGCCATCTTATTAGGACTGATATAAATGGAGATACATAGGGAGAAAGGAAGTCACCATATTGATCCTGCCATGTGAGAGAAAGGACTGCAGGAAAACAGAGAAGACCCAAGATGCTGGGCTCACTGAACCAGAAGAGCACAGAGGCACCAAAAGAGGCCCTTGAGGGGCTGAGTCCATGGAGCAGCCCAAGCTGAGGAAAGGAGCCCTGCCATATGCTTGATGTCCATGTGGTAGGACATCAAGATCAATAGTAGTGGAATTTGGTGAGAAAGCATCTCTGATGGTGCCTTGACTTGGACATTTTATGGCCTAATAAAT
>JAKSZT010053804.1:1870993-2020303 GCA_026826555.1 Tolypeutes matacus | reverse complement strand
GAATAGATAGAATAGAAATTGACACCCTTAAGTTGTGGGCTAATGAAAAAACATGGTATGTAATACACACAACAGAAAGCAGAAGGCAGAATTATGATGGAAGCAAAAGAGATAGCTTGGGATACAAAATCAATATAGACAGAGAATGGGAAATCACTGAAGAAGAAGCACAGCCAAGAAGAGACAAGCTAGCAGCACTAAATTAAAAAAAAAAAAAAAGAAAAGAAAAAGAAAGAAAGAAGAAGGGGCGTGGAAAGAAGAAAGAAAAGCAATAGACAACAAATAAACAGAGAAAAATGAAACAACCACACAAGCAAGCAGTCAAACAAATCTAAGGAAGAACAGTGTTCTTCTTGGGCCCTTGTGGAACCTCTCAGCCTGCTTGTATTTATCAATCAATTGCCCTGGAAAGTTCTTCCTGCAGGTTTTGAGGCAGATTTTAGCTATTAAACTAAATTAAAAAGAAAAACTAATTTTTTATTTTTTAAAGTGACTTCCTTTTTTTTTTTTTTTGGCAAAATAAGGGACCCAAAATATGTCCTCTTCTAGACCACTCCCTTCACCTAGGAGACCCTAACTAGGCTTGAGGACACTAATCAAGCACTTCCCACTTCCTGGCCTCCCCAGGGGAGTTGAAGCTCTGATGCTAGTCAGTGCAGAATGGAAAAAAAATGGCTGATTCCACCCCCTCTGGAGGCAAGCCTGAGTATCACCAGGCTGTTGTGTAAAACAGGCTTCCTCAGTAGATTCGCCTCTCCCCTCAGCCTGGCGCTGTTACCGGCCGGCTTATCTGTCCCCAAAGCTATGGGGGGGTCGAGGCAACCAAATTGACAGAAAATAAACCCCTTTCCACCTTCTGTCAGAACCCTCCCACTCTCCGAGAATGTTCCCTCTCAAGGGCTTGCCGGCACGGGGGTTGTGGCGTTTCCCTGGGCATCTTGGTAAGTCAACTTCCTCAGCAGATTCACCACTCCCCTCAGCCTGGTCCTGCTTTAAGCTAGCTATTTTGTTCCCCAAAGCTGCAAGGTGCTCCAGGCAGCAAAATCCACAGATAGGAAAGCCTTATCGACCCTCCGCCAGAATCCTCCCCTCTCCGAGAACGCTCCCTCTCACCAGCTTCTGGGTGGGAGTTGCCAGTCAAAGCAGTCTTTTTCCTGAGGGTGGGCTCAGCCATCTGCGTTAATCTCCACGGGCAGGGTCAAAACTCACGAATCTCCACTTCGCGATCCACGCTGCCGAGCAGCCTGCAGATAGATGTCCCAATCTTCTCGCTCTGTGCGCCCACAGCACAGATCCCCAGGCAAGACCCTGTTCCCAATCAGCCATCCTCAGAGAGCTAGTCAGTGTGCCCTCCTAAACCGACACCATCTTCCTTCTCCTATCCCTCTACTTTAAAGAGTAGAGGTCAAAATTTACTCTATATTTCATTCAAAAGGTAGAACTCTTTTCTATTTATTACCAATATTTCTCCCTTTATGCAACCTATGAATCTTTCAAACTGCAAAGTAACCTGGTGTATTCACAAATGCCTGGTTTTATACTCTTACAACCCTACTCATTGTTTGAACTTAATTGCTCAGAACCTGTTATATATCATGCCACTCCTGCTGAGAATGTCTGGGGTTTGGCTCGCTAACCCACCCTATAAGTAAAAAATACTGAGCTATAT
The DNA here is from genome assembly GCA_026826555.1 of Tolypeutes matacus. Lineage (NCBI taxonomy): Eukaryota > Metazoa > Chordata > Mammalia > Cingulata > Chlamyphoridae > Tolypeutes > Tolypeutes matacus. Next base: position 2,018,634 of record JAKSZT010053804.1, on the reverse strand, counting down.
GAAGTAGTTGTATTCATTTAAACCAAGCTGTAATAACTTATTTTGAACTGAAACAATGATGTTTCAAGTGGAAAAGCATCATCACTTGTTGGAAAATTCACCAAATTTTCTATGATGGATAAACTGACAAGAAAATCACTTGCAAACTCAATTTGTAACTTCACTGTAAACCTAAAAATTTTATTATTCTCCTATAAAGTAGAGGAAAAATATAAAATGTGTGTGGAATTCTTCTAACATGTCATTTACTCATACTACAAGCTAAAGCAAAAATATATAGGTTGATGTAGGATTCTTGGAGCTATAAATTAGCTTTCTATTCTTTGTACAAGTGAGAGCAAACATACACACAGTAGTATGGAGTGTATAATGATCATAGGATAAGAGCTGAAGAGTGTCAGCACCCAGTCCCTTACCAGTGTGTCTTACTGTGACACTTACTCCAATGGAACTCCTAGATCAAACAAAAGCTTGGTGCTGCCCTTCAGAGCTATCCATGATACTAAGATCTAGAGAAAACCCAGTTTTTCTTAAGTTTAGATTTTCCTATTTAGGAGAACAGAAAGTAAAGAGGAAAAGTGAAGTTTTCCTTATGTTTCATGGATGCTTTCCTTCGCTAAATGGAAATATATGGTTTTATTTGAATGGTGAGCAAATAAATGTAACTCTATATTTTACAAAATATTGTTGTGCTTTTCTGTGTACATTAACTATTAATATATGAGTGAGGAGAAATTCTTCATTCACTGGAAATTGGTGTGCCACAAAATTTTCTAAACTATAGAACAGAACATGTTTACATCGGAGTGCATACTGAGAAGTTTAACAAAAATGTTTCAATGGACTATGTTGGCTGTTTATTCAGGGTAATTGTAAGCATTCAGAGATATTGAAATTCATCAAACTCTTCATTATCTGCTTGCCAAACTTCCAGATATTCCACATTTTAATTGTATGCCTTGATTCAATAATGTAAAAATTAACCTTTAAGGATATCTCTTCAATAATGCTTATCTTATATATATCATTGCATTTGAAACAGAGCCAGATGTTAATTATATTCTAATTCTTCCTTTTTCTGCCCTGACTTGGGTCAGAATGGAACAATTGGTTTTATTGTCAATGCAATTAATAGAAAATGTATCTCTTAGTGAATATTTCCCCCTTGATACACTGTTGTCTTTCTCTCTTTGATTCTTTAGTTATGTATGAAACATGAGGAGAGAAAATGAGACATTGATGGTGGATTTTACTCTCCTTGGACTCTTCCCAGAATCAAGACATATTGGCTTCCTCATCTGCACCATTCTCCTTGTCCATGTTGCTGCCATCATAGAAACTGCATCCTGGGCTTCTTTATCTCTCTTGATTTCCGTCTCCACAGCCCCATGTACTTCCTGCTCAACCAAATCTCCCTCATGGACATCTCCCTCATCTCAACAACTGTCCCCAATATGCTAAACAACTTTTCCTCGGGGACTACAGGAATTTCCTACATTGGTTATGGGACTCAGGTATAATTCCACTTTGCCTTGAGAAGCAGTGAATGTATTATACTCAATCTGATAGCCTATGACCAGTATATGGCTATTTGTAACCCCCTTGAGATATATGGTCATTATGAGTCCTAAAGTTTGCCTGCAGGTAGCTATTGTGTCCTGGGTTGAAGGAGCAATTAATTCTGCATTTCATACCACATATACCATGCATTTTTCTAGATGTGGCTCAAAAGAAATCCACTATTTTTTTTTTGTGAGTTCCTGGCAGTCCTCCAGTTGTCATGTGAGGACACTTCAACTTCTGAGAGAGTAGTGTTAGTCATGGGAATTTTACTTCACCTTATCCCCTTTAGCCTCATCCTCACCTCCTATACTCTCATATTTCTTAGTGTCCTCCATATAAATTCTTCCAAGGGGAAGAATAAAGCGCTTGCCACCTGATCTTCCCATTTGATGGTGGTGCTTCTCTACTTTTGTCCACTTATATTTGTCTACTTGATTCCCAGTTCCTTGCACACCTCAGAGAAGAACAAAGGTCTCTCTGTATTCTATATCATCCTCACCCCTATTTTGAACCCCCTTATATACAGCTTAAGGAACAAGGACATAGGAGAGGCTTTATTGAAAGTTCTGTGCAAAAGTTTTATGACTAAATAGAACAGCATTACTAGAATCAGCACCAATTTTAAATCTTGACACATTGCTTAGGCTATCAATTTGCACAGCAGAATATATATATATATTAAACTTATCTCAGTAACCATAAATATCTTCCCATTTGGATTTAAGATTTTATCTATATTTAGCAAATATACCCTTTTTAAAAAAAGTTATATTCTTTAGTATAAAAATCTGTTAGCTTTATTATGGAAAAAAGTGAATTAGGCAGTAGTGATAAAAATTGCAATTAACTTGAGTGCTTTGATATTAACCTGATATAGGCACATTCTTTGTAGCCATTTTTCCTCTGTTATTCACTCTCAGTTTCTGAAAAAAAAATAGTTGTTTCCAGTAGATATTTTTTTAGGAGATACCAGGGATCAAATCCAGGATCTCGAACATGGGAAGCAAGTGCTCAACCTTGTGCTATATCTGTTCCCCTCCAGATAGATTTTAAAGTTTGCCTTTATATGAGAAACCAAATGTTTATAGATGATAGCTCTGAGTATAGATTACATTGAACTTTAAAGTATGCATTGATTCTTGTCTCACTTAAAACATTAATTTTTTGTCTCCTCTTAAGGATAATACTGTGAAATGCAATCTAAAATAAAGCTCTTTGGTAGAGATTTTGCATTATTTTTTATAATGACAGATCTGGAGAAAACACTTCAAAATTTGTGATTTAGTATAACACCCACATTTTTATAGATCTTTCCAGTTATAAGTGCTAAATTCCTTGTATGTCTTCTCATTCTCTTTTCCATATTTTTAGTTCATTGTTATAAACACAATAGACAGTCCTTTTTAATAATGACAGTGATGGTGGCTGTTGTGATAATGAAAATGCCCTGAAGGTGAACAGTTCTAGTCTAACCTTAATCTTTTAGCAAGAGCCATACCCTTTCAACATCTCAGAAAATTATTTTTTGATACACAAACTGAGTTGGGGTCTTGTATGTAAATCCTGGAAGGAAAAATCTCGTGGAAAATGAAAAGGGTGGTAAAATATTTCCAAACACCTTAAGATGCCTTAATGCATCTGGTGTTCTACATAAATTGTGATATATCATGGAAATGTAGAACCAGAATCTTCTGAGATACCTGTACATCTAATTATAATCACCAATGGATACAGGGTCATAAAGTGTGAATGTGCCATGGCTCCGTTTCTGTCTTATACAGAATGGAGTGATATGATATGATAAATAGCCTTCATACTTAATTCTTAATGTGATTAATTCTGTCCCTGCTTCATAAGAATGGTAAATCGAAATACATCTCTTTCTTCCACACATGCATCATGTTTCCTTTATATCAAGACATTAATATCATATTAAATGTGGACATTACAAAAAAGTATAAAGAAAAATAAAATTAACAATATTCAACGTTGTATCAGAAAACACCAATATCTCTTTCAATTGACATTTACATCCCTAGACTGCTCTTTTCAACAACAATCCCATTTATAAATGAGCTGCTACTCACTATAATGTGTTATCAACTCCACCCATTTCCACACAGTTATAGTCATGTTAATTAGAACTTCTACATTCATTAAGGATCAATATTCATTCATAGCCCTCCACTTATCTCTTAATAACCTATGCTCTAGGTTTTAAATCCATGTATTTATTCTTCGTATTTAATTCATATTAGTGAGACCGTTGAAAATTTGTCCTTTTGTGTCTGGCTTATTTCATTTAGCATAATGTCTTCAAGATTCATCCATGTTATCATATGTTTCCCAATTCCATTTCTTCTTACTGTCCATAGTATTACATTGTATGGGAATTCTATACATGTGCATGATTGTTTTGTAATTTCACAACTTCTGTAATAAAAATGTATTTTTAAAAACAACCATATCTCTACCTAGATTTTTATCTATTAATAAATACTCCTTCTTTAGTTTGGGATTTCTTTTTACTTAATCATAACCATATTTGATGTTGAATTATATATATAGCTCAAATTTTCACTTATGAGCTTATTATACCACTTCTACACTCAAATATACTCTCTAACTTGATACCCATGCCCACACACCATAGCAATGATAAAGAAAAAATTTAAAAACTGTTAAAATTAAGAAAATAAATTTAAAACTAGTGTTTATTGTATATACTGTTTGTCATATTGAATAAGTCATTTATTGCATGATACAGAGGTAAAATTATGAACCTAGAAATTCCCTTTTTGACATAAAACAACCTTTTTGACTGGCTCTCTCTTAAGTTCTTGAGTCAAAACTCAAATTCTATGGTGACAACTAGGATCAGATTTCTTCCTTTCTAAATGGTTTCTTTTTGCATTGATGGTTTCTCACTGAGCATCAGTAGATTGGTATTGTATCTCCAGCACAGTTATCTATTGATAATTCTAAGGTGATGCATTCATTCCACAAGCATCCTCTGCATAGTGTCTATGTAACAAGGACTGGATAAGACACCATCTAATACACTGCTTTGGTTAATATTTTCAACAATTCTTTCCCAGACCACCACTACAAAGACAGAGGAAAATTGAATTGAAATTAAAAATATTAAATAACATAGTGGGATTGACATTCCATTGTTCCTTTCAACTTATCACAGATGACTTTCCCTTTAAAAATTAAGCAAATTACCCAGTCTAACTAATTTAAATTTTGGGGAAATCCAAACTCTAATATTTCATCATATTTTTATTGTGAGGCCCATCTTAATTAAACTTGTTTGTAGAGAAAATTGTTAGGTTCTCTCCCTTGAAATCACTTAATTAGGTAAAGAAAACTTGACTTTTATTGAGATTAGTAAGGAATGAAATGTTGGCTTTATATCCTCTTGGAAAGACAAACAAATAAACAGGGACATAAATTGTAGAGGGAACATATATTCTTCCTTGTGTGCTTTCTCTATAAGTGTGAGGAAATGCTAAGTCAGTGTACACATAGACAGGCTTTTATATAGAACACAGGTGAACACTCACCTGCCACTTTCTTGAGTACATTGGTCACAATTTATGTTCTATTAAAATCATATTATGAAAAATTAATAATTTGGAAGTATGAGAATTCCTGGTCAAAATCAAAGTAAAGATCAACCTTCACCACTCCCATAAATAAATGCAAATGAAAAAGTCTGCAAGCACCCTCAAAATAAGATCAAAATTGAGTCAAATCTGGAATCCATAACAAGGGTGTATTCACAACCCTGAACCTTTCCATTAACTCAGTAATCCCTCTGGAACCTAAACTGTACCTCCAGTGTTACCTTCTTTTATTCTTTTGAGAGTTTCTAGGGAGGGATGAGCAGACAGGGACACCACAGAGACTGTTTACCTTGTGAAGAAAAAACAACAACATTGCACTGGCCTGGAGGAAGGTAGTCAGGGATAGAAAGACAGTTTAGTTCTGGAGATAAAAGCTCTGCTCAGAGAGCTGGACAGCAGAGCCAAGACTGGGAGTCTAGGGAGAATTCTGCATGGAATTACCTATTACCTCAGCTAAAATACATACAGAATTCTAAATAAGGTGAGAATAAGCTTCCAAAGGATCTCCAAGTGCATACACTCACAGATGCACCAATACTTCTCCATCCACCACTGCCCTTGCCAATCATCCAACTCACTGATTCAGGTTATTGCAAGTTATTTCCTAGTTTCTGAACTTGAATTAAATGTCTTGCATCCCCTAGATGGAGAATGAGTGTCTGTGGAGAGTGCATACATGCACAAACGTGTCAAACCTAAGAGGGTAAATGGCATCAGTTCCATGACTGCCAGATACCACAAACTGTAGTAGTTTCTGTAAATATTCTTCCCATGAAGTTCAGTCTGAAGGAAGAACTGTCACATGCCTCATCAGTCCCTTATATTCAAACCTATATGTGATGCTGAAGTTTTTAGATATACTTCCAGAGACTGGAGCCTCTGGCGTACCTATATGCCAGGTGTGCGTGGAATCTCGGTGGAGCTGCAACTCTTACCCTACAGCTCAATGGACTCATCCAAGTCACCTGGCGAGGAGACAAAGATGGGCAATGGCCATCCCAGGGAATGGAGAGGGCCTGTATCTGCAGGCAGGATCATCCCACCCACCATATCCATGGGATATAAGCCCTCTCTGACTTGGAGGAAGAGTGGACACACCATCCCAGTCCCCTCAGGATTCGGGGAAGAACTATGGACTAGAGTGGACTTGATGGTATTCTGTTGTTCACATATGGTGATTCTAGCAATGGAAGAAATTATAACAATGAGGTAGAGCCAGTGGCCACTTGACACTTTTGGGGCAGGGAGGGGACGAGCAGTTGAAATACAGGGGCTTCTTTGGGAGTTAGAGGTTGTCATGAGTACCGTTGTGGCAACGGATGTAGGCCATTTTAAATCAGCACACACCACTCAGAATTGTGTGGGAGAGAGTGTGGTCTACGATATGAACTGTGGTCTATGGTTGGTGGCAAGGCCCCAGGATGTGTAAGTCCATTGAGGGTGGTGGACCACACTTGTGGGAGATGTTTGTGTGGGATGTGGTGGGAGGTGTGGGAGGTGGGCAACATGGGAATCCCAGGGGGTTCCGTGTAATATTTTCGGTAATCTAAGCACCTCTTAAAATATATTTATATATATACAAATAACATTTTTGTAAGCAAATGCACATATATGCATATATATTTATATATCATTTTTACAAATATTGGTATGTATTGTGAAAAATTTGACTTTTACCCACAATAAAAAATAAATAAATTGAAAGAAAAAAAAAGATCCGTTAGGTGACAAAACAAAATTCATGCCTCCACTTATTCAACTTCGTAGTTGTTTGACTGAATTAATTAAACAGAATTACCTGCATTGGTGTTACTACTATCAAGTGAATCAGTAGTCGTTACCATCTCCGGGGATAAAACTGACAATGTGATAAAACAAATGCTGTAACATATATATTGCAGTGTTGGACACTGCTGCAAACATTTCAGAAATGAATATGACACATAGTATCAAAATCCATAATTCCATATTTGGCATTTTTTATAAAAATCTATGCAAGAATTTATGGTATGACAGCATTATTTCTAATGGAGAAAAGTTAGAGATTAGCCAAATTACACAAATAGAAAAATAGCCAAGCAGTGTACACACCATTACCATAGCAATGAATTTCAAAGGAAAAAGGAAAGTACATTATTTACTCTATGTGAGGCACTGTTCAAAGTGTTTCTCTAAATTCCCACATTTAAGAATTACAACTATATAATCCAACTTTTTGCTTTTATATTAACAAAGATATGATCCATACAAGTCTTTCCCTAATGAAGGAAAAGACAATTTCCATGATCCCAGTAAATTCCCACATGCTCTTTTCCAGTCAATTCCCCCTCTCCCAAGCAGTGACTGATTTGATTTCTGTTACTGGAACTTAGTTTGGCCTGTTTTAGAAATGCAGTATTCAGTTATTACTCCTTGACATTTCAATACGATGTTTTTAATCCATTTATGTTGTTGCACACTTTAATACAGAATAATTTTGCCATTTTAAGGTCAACTAATTTTTATTCATTCCTAATATAATTCCATTGTATTCAGAGGACATATATTCTGTGTGAATTAAATCCACTTAAATTTACAGAGATGTGTTTCATGACCCAGTACAAGGTCTAGCCTGAGTCTCTCTTCCCTTTGCACTTGAAAAGAATATGTGTTCTACAATTGTCGAGTGTCCTATTATGTCAAGCTGATTAAGCTGGTTGAGAGTCACTCACATTTTTATCCTTCAGATTTTTAAATCTCCTATCAGTTGCTAAGACAGGGGTATTAAAATCTCCAAACATTATTTTGAACTTGTCTATTTCCTCTTTAGTTTGTCATTTGTTCCTCAAATATTCTTGAAACTGTGTTAGAATGTGCATACCCATTTTAACAATGTTATGCCTTCTTGTTGATTTGTCTTGTATCATTATGAAACACCTGTCTTCTCCTCTTGTAACACTCCTTTCAAATACTACTTCATCTGTTATTAATATAACCACTTGACTTTTCTCATGTCTGGTATTTGCAGGTTATATCTTATTCCATCAACTTACTATCAATCCACCTGCACTATATTTAAATTGTGTCTTTTATAAACAATGTATACCTTTGTATTGCTTTTACTTCAAATTGGGCAATTACTTGGTCTACTTTATGTTTATTTAGGATAGGTTTTAGTATACCCTTGTTTTGTTTATTTTGTATGCATTGCTTCTGTTCTTTTTTTTTAACTAATTTTTTTCCTTCAGGTTAATATTTTTGTATTCTGTTTTGTCTTCTTCATTGGTTTTTCAGCTATTCCAATTCATATTACTTTAATGTTTGCTTGAAGTATTACAGAATATATCTTTAACTTACATTCTGCTAAGAATTAATATTGTACTACTCATAAAATGAATGAATCTGACAACTATATGATTTATTTTCTCTTCCAGAGTGTCTGTGATATTATTATTCTATAATTTCAGACATTTTTTTTCAAAACTTTTCCAGCCACACAACTCCTCTCCTTCTGGGATTCAGCATGCACCCATGTCAGTTTTCAAATATTGTCCCAATGAAACTCTGCTCATTTTAACCAGTGTTTCTTTTTCCTTCTGTCCTTCCATTTGATGAGTTTCTATCATTCTCTTCAAGTTCATTCATCTTTTCATCTGAACTGTATAATCTGATATTAACCCCCTATACATTGTTTTGTTCTTGTTGTTTTTGTTTATTTCAGAAATTATATATTTCATGTTTCAAAATTTCATTTGTTTTTTTTTTTTTCATAACTCTTATTTTTCTCTTCATTTATGCCCAGGTTTTTCTTTAAACCCTTAATCATATTATTAAAAGTCTAGTTTTAAAGTTCCTATATGTTACCTCCATTATCTCTCTCATTTCAGGGTCTACTTCTATTTCTTGATTTTCCTCCTGGTTTTGGGTCACATTTTCCTATATGTTTTCATATTAAGTATTTTTATTCTTAAACATTCTTAAACAATCAATGAGTCAAAGAAGAAATTGACCTTGGGACAAATGCAAAAGAACTTACAAAATCCCAAAACCTATGGGACGAAGAGAAGGCAGTTCTCAGAGGGAACTTGAAAGGTAAGAATTCATATATAGAAAAATAACACAAATCTCAAATCAATAGCTTAACTTTACATCTGGAGAAAGTAGGAAAAGAAGAGTAAATTAAACCTAAAGTTTGTAGAAGGAAAGAAACAATAAAGATTAGAGAAGATATAAATGAAATAGAGAAAAGAACAATTACAGGAATCAATAAAACCAAAAGCTGTTTCTTTGAAAATATCAATCAAATTAGCAAACTTTTAGCTGGCTAACTAAGCAAAGAAGAGAGAAGATATATATTACTAAAATCCAAAATAAAAGTGGGGCCATTGCTACTGATTTGCAAAAATAAAATGGATTATAAGAATACTATGGACAACTGCATGCCAACAAATTAGATAACTAAGAAGAAATGGACAAATTCCTAGAAACACTCAACTAACTGATTAAAAATAATGATATCAATGTAAATATAACAAGTAAAGAACTTGAATCAATAATCAGCAACCTTAAAACATAGAGAAGCCCAGGGTCAGACAATTGAATTGGTACATTCTACCAAACATTCAAATCCTTCTAAAAATCTTCAAGCAATTGAAGAGAAAGAAATTCTTACTAATTCATTCTATAATATAATATTACCATAATACCAAAGCCAGATAAAGACATCACAAGAGAAGTATAGATCAATTTTAATTACCCATAAACATGTAAACATCTCACCAAATCCTAACAAATTGAATCCAACAGCATATGAAAATGGGTATATATAATTGCAACATATGATTTATCCCACAAATTTAAGGATGGTTCACCATCAGAAAATCAATAAATATAGTACATCACATTAATAATATTTAATAGAATGAAGGAAAAAAGATCATCTCAACTGATGCATAAAAGTCATTTCACAATATGCAAGACATTTCCTTACAAAACTGTTTAGAAACATAAGAATAGCAAGTAACTTTCTAAACATTCTAAAAGAAATCTTTGAAAAATCCACAGCCAACATTATAATTTATGGTGAAAGACTGAAATCTTTCCCTATGTTATCTGGAACCACAGGTGGATGCCCACTTTCATCCCTGCTGTTCAAAATTGTACTGAAAGCTCTAGACAGAACAACTAGGAAATGAAAGGAAAGAAAATACATCCAAATTATGAAATGAGAAGTAAAACTTCACTTATTTACATATGGCTTCATTTTTTAAATATAGAAAATCCCACAAGACCACTACATGAGCTAATAAACAGATTCAGCAAATCTTGAAGCTACAAGATTAGCCTGCTAATTTAGTTTGGCCTATATACAGCAGCAGATAATATTCTAAAATTAAAATTTTTAAAAATCCATTTACAGTCACTTAAGAAAGGATTAAATACCTAGGGTTAAGTACCTAAGATTAAGTACGTAGGAACAAATTTAACCAAAGAAGTGAAAAACATGTACAATGAAAATTATAAAACATTGATGAAAGAAATTAAAGTAGACCTAAATAAATGGGAAGATAGCCCACATTCATAGATAGAAAGACAATGATTAAGATGTCAATACATACTACATATACAACACCATACCTATTAAAATCCCAGCTTATTTTTAAAGAATTGGAAAATCTGACCCTCAAAATCATATAGGAATGAAAGGGCATATAATAATCATATCAATCTTGAATAAGAAGTGCAAAGTTGGAGGCCTCAAACTTCCTTATTAGAAAACTTACTACAAAAATTAAGGTAATAATTTGATCACAGCAATCAAAACAGTGTGGCATTCCCATAAGGTAGAATTTAGAATAATGACGTAGAATTGAAAATTCAAAAATAAACCCATACATGTATAGCCACATGATTTTCCACAAGGTACCAGTGTGCATTAATTGGAGAAAAAATGGCCTCTTCAAAAAATGGTGTTGAAAAAAATTGATATCTACATCTAAAAGAATGAATTTGGACTTCTCCCTTACACCACATTCAAAATTAACACTTATTGGATCAAGGATCCAAACTTAAGTGTAGAAACCATAATATTCTCAGAACATAGGTAGAAATCTTCATAATTTTGGGTTTGGTAGACATATCTTCATAAGATCAACAAAAGCATGAGCAACAAAAGAAAAAATAGATCAAATGGATTACATCAAATTTTAAAACGTTTTGTATGTTAATAAATGCTATCAAGAAATTGAAGACAGCCTACACAATGGGAGAAAATAAAGGCTAACCATGTATCTGATAAGAACTTTATACAGATATCGTGTAAAGAAATACTAAAACTCAACAAAAAAGAGACAACCAAATTAAAAAATAGGCAAAGGACTTGAATGGACATTTATCCAAAGATGATAAGCACATGAAAAAATATTCAACATAATTGGTCATTAGGGAATTGCAAATGAAAACCACATTAAGACACTACTTCAAATCCACTATGATGGCAAAGATCTGGAGTAACTGGAACCTTTATTCATTTTTGTGGGATTGTAAAATGGTACGGTCATTGTGGAAATATGTTTGGCAGTGATTCAGAAGGGTGAGCATGAAATTACTATGTGATCTGCCAAACCTACTTTTTGATATATACCCAAAAGTTTGAAATCATGGCCTCAAAGATATATGTGGACATTAATGTTTATAGCATTATTTTTCACAATAGCCAAGAAGTGGAAGCAAACCAAGCATCCATTGGCAGATAACTGGATGTACAAAAGTTAGTATATTAATGCAATTGAATATTATGAAGTTATAAAAAAGAATTAATACATACTACAACATGGACGTTCCTTGAAGACATCATGTTGTGTGAAATAAACCAGGTACTAAAAGACAATTATTATTTGATGATACTAGTATGAATACCTAGAATAAGCCAATTCATAAAGACAGATAGTAGATTATAAGTTACTATAGGCCAGAGTGAGGGGAAGAGAGTTATTGTTTAATGGGTACACAGTTTTGTTTGAGATTATTTTCCCCCATTTTATGTACTTGACACATGTCAAAATTCAGTTGGCTTAGATATATGAGTTCATTTATGGGACTCTCAATTCTATTTCATAGTTCTACAGGTCTCTTTACATTCCAGTGCCACATTGTTTCATTAACTGTGGCCTTTGTAATTTTGCTGTAATATTTCAGTGGATGTAAAATAATTATTACTGGAATATTTCATAACATAATCTGAGTGGGAAGAATTGAAATGAAGACAGTGGCCATAATCTTAATTTTGAAAAAGGCAACTGATTAGTTGAGGGAAAGGAAAAAAATGATAATGAAAAGATACACAGAAAGGAATGTGTATTTTTTGTTGTTTGCTAGGAAGGGAGTAAAAAAAAACACACATTAGTTAAGCTGATGGGGAGAGTGAGGTTTAATAATGATGAGTATAAGCACAGGGGAGTACAAAGAGCAGGGGTAATGAGAACAAGGCAAAAGGAATCAAAAGAGTAGGAGCCTGGGGCCAGACTGCAGGACAACACATGGGTGTTACAAATACCAGCTTTGGAAAGATTGTTTTTGGCTCATTTAGGATGATGAGAAAGTTCCTGAAGTTGAAGCGAACAAGAAGTTGTGCCTCAGTGTCTGGATGATTCCTAAACCTCACAGAATTCAGTCAATATTGGATGAGAATATGGAAATGAGGGGAAGAAAGGGATTTAGGTGCAGTTTCCTCTATGAATGCAGAAAAATTGCCTGGAGTTTTAAATGGCATAAATGATTTCACTCTTAATGAGGCTTTATATAATTCCACCACTCATTAAGTCCTCCAACTGACATTTTCCATATATCTATTATTCCTGACTACTTCGTATAATTGAAATTGTGATGTTATACCTCTAATTATTACATAAGTGTTAGTCTTAAAAATTTGAAGGCCCCATCCATGATAACAGAGTCAATATAAATTTTAATAATAGTTACATGAACCTCAGAATAGTGCCTGTTTGAATTAGGGATAAAATATATATGTATATAAGAATTATTTATTAAATTATTAATATAGTAAATAGCATGGGTTTTTAAATGCTATGGCTTGAACATTTGGTTTTCCACTAAAAGACACACTGAATAATATTGAAATCAATGTATCCCTATGAATATTGGTAGAATCTTGTAGCATGAATATCCAAATTGAAGTGTGCATCCAAATTCAAGTTTCTATTAAATAGAAATATGTGCAAGTCAGACAATATTAATTTTAAATAATCTAAACTCAGAATAAGTGTCTGGAAAAATAAATGGGCCCAATAAATAGTTTTGGAATGAATGTATGGAAAAAAATAATTCATGAGGGTGAAATTTTTGGTTTATATTTTAAATTGAATTCTAAATACTGCCAAGTATTTACTTCTCTTAAAAGAAAAATATAACTAAACAATGCGTAAAGAAAAGAAATTCTGATTGACTTCAGTTCACAGTTTTAGTTAGAATTCACTGAAAATGTCTGCTGTTTACTTAGCCAAAGACAACAGACATAAAGTTATCTGAAAGATACTGAAGTGAAGATTAATTCTTACTTCAAACATCTTCATGTGAAAATACTTTAATTTACTTGTCAACTATTCACTTAGAGTTGAGAATGGGCCAGAAACTTGTTGGTTACTAGAAAAACAATATTAGGGGACCCCTATGTCTTTAGTCTCTTATTACTTAATACTTTGCTCTGGAGTGCAATAATTATTTAAGAGCCATCAAGGATCTAATCTCCTCTCTTTCATTTGAATGTTTTAAATTGATGTTCTCTTACAAAAATATTTTTGTTCTGGGTATATAGAAATGTAGTTTGTTCTAGCTTTTGAGAGCTTTATCACTTCTCTCTATATATAGTTTAAATTTGATTTTACATTTAGTGATCCCAGAATAAAATAATTTTATTTTAACTCTACGAAACATAATTTTAGCTGTTTTAAAATGCAGTTTTTTTGAGATATATTCCCGTACCATACAATCTATCCAAAGTATATAATCAATGGCTTTTAGAACAATCACAGTGTTGTACATTCATCATTACAAAAAATTTTTAGAATAATTTCATTACTCCAAGGAGAAAACTCCACACTCTTTAGGAGCTACCTTTCCATCCCTCTATCTTTCCCCAGCCTTACATAACCATTAATGTAATTCTATCTATATAAATTAATTTATATTTAATTTTTGTTTAATTATTAAGCATTTTTATTGAGATATATTCACATATCATACGATCTATCTAAAGTGTACAATAAAAGGCATTTAATATAATCACAATGTAATACATTCATCTAAAAAATTTTAGAACAATTTGATTAATCCAAAAAGAGAAACTTCCTGCCCCTTAGCATTCCCTCCCAAGCCCTACATACCATATATATTTTATATAAATGGAATCATTCAATGTGTAATATTATGTGTCTGCACTCCTTCACTTAGTATAATGTTCTTTTTTAAGGTCTGATAGTAACATTGTGTAGTATTGACATATATTTGTTCAGCTTCAAAGAAAAATGGTCATATAAATGGAATTTTACCCATATTCATATTTCACATAATATATTTATATTATACATAATATATTTAGTTCATAATAGGGCAAGCATACTGTATTTGTCCTATTGAGTCTGGTTTGCTTCACTCAACATAATGTCCTCCAGGTTCATCCATGTTATCATATATTTCATAACTTCATATCTTCTTACCACTGCATAATATTCTATCATGTGTATACTTCACAATTAATTCATCCATTCATCATTTGATGGACACCTGGGTTGTTTCCAAATTTGGCTATCATAAATAATTCTGCTATGAACATCGGTGTGCAGATGCCCATTTGTGTCATTGCTTTCAGTTCTTCTGGATATATACCTAGCAAGGGTATTGTTGGGTCCCATGGCAAGACAATATTCAACTTCCTTAAGAACTGTCAAATAGTCCTCCACAGTGGCTGTACCATTCTATATCCCCATAAAGAGTACTGTTCTACATTCCCACCAACAGTGAATAAATGTTCCTCCCTTTCCACATCCTCACCAACATTTACAATTTTCTGACTTTTTACTAGCACCCAGTCTAATAGGTGTGAAATGATATCGCAATGTAGTGTTGGTCTGTATTTCCCTAATTACTAGTGGTGCTGACACTTTTCATGTGTTTCTTGGCCATTTATATTTCTTCTTTGGACAGTTGTCTTTTCATGTCTTGAGCCCATTTTTTAAATCAGATAGTGTATTAGTCAGCCCAAAGGGGTGCTGATGTAAAATACCAGAAATTTGGCTTTTGTGAAGGATATTTATTTGGGGTGAAAGCTTATAGTTACCAGGCATAGAAAGCCCAACTCAAGGTACCATAAGAGGTACTTTTTCACCTAAAATCTGTTGCCACTTGTTGACGCAAGATAGCAGGTGATGTCCATGAGGGCTCAGCCTTTCTTCTTCCTCTTGATGCTCTGTGGTCCCAGCTTCTTCCAATCTCAACTGTAGGCTGGCATAAGCCTCTTATCTCTCTCTGGAGCCTGTTTCTTTCTGGGTTCAGCTGCTCTTGTCTCTTTACAAGGTCGGCTGTAGACTATCAGGCTCATCTCTCTTCCCAGGGCCACTGCCATGTCTAATGAGCTGTCTCTCTTCCTCTGTGTTTGTCTTATTTGTGACAGTCTCTTTTATCATCCCACCAAACAGATGGGAACTCAATGCTGAGTCACACTCTAATGACATGGTGAATCAAAGCCCTAATCTTAACATGATTTAATCAGACTTCTCAAATGAATCTAATAAAATCAAAGGGTTATCACACCCAGAGAAACAGACCACTTTAGAAACATAATCAGTATCTCTTTATTTGGAATTCATAAATAACTTCAAACTGCCACATAGAGTTTGTCTTTTTATTGCTACATTGTATAGTTTACTCTCCATTCATTTTTAAAGGACACCTTTGCTGGATATAGAATTCTTGGCTTGAAGTTTTTCTCTTTCAGTACCTTAAATATATCAGATCATTTTCTTCTCTCCCCCATGGTTTCTGATGAGATATCTGGACTTAATCTTATTAAGGTTCCCTGGTATGTGATGGTTTGCTTTTCTCTTGCTGGTTTCAGAATTTACTCTTTCTCTGATATTTGTCATTCTGAATAGTATGTGTCTTGATGTAGGTCTATTTTGATTTATTCTTTTTAGGGTGCTTTATTCTTCTTAGATATTGATGTTAATTATGACTTTCATAAGGGTTGGGAATTCTTCAGTCATTATTTCCTCATATATTCTTTCTGCCCCTTTTCCATTAACTTCTCCTTCTGGGACACTATAATGTGTATGTTTCTGCCTTTCACATTGTCATTTAATATCCAGCAACCCTCTTCTATCTTTTTTAAATTCTTTTTTATCTTTCTGTTTATTGGGATTGCATTAAAATTTTAAATCAATTTGAGTAGAACAGACAACTTAATGATCTTTAGTCTTCTGATTCATGGACAGGGAAAATTCTTTCATTACTGAGGACTTCTTTGATTTACTTTAACATGGTTGTGTAGTGTTCTGCATACAAGTCATTTACATCTTTAGTTAAGTTTATTCCTAGGTATTTGATTCTTTTAGCCGCTATTGTAAGGAATTTTTTTCTTGATTTCCTCCTCAGTTCACTCATTATTCATATACAGAAAAGCTACTGATATTTGCTTGTTGGTCTTATATCCTGCCATTTTACTGAACTCAGTTATCAGCTCTAGAAGCTGTGTTGTAGATTTTTCAGGGCTTTCTAAATATAGGATCATGACATCTGCAATTACTGATATTTTGAATTCTTTCCTATTTGATGCCTTTTATTTCTTTTTCTTGCCTTAGTGCCTATGTTTTGAAGTGTTTTTATCAAGAAAAGATGCTGTGTTTTGTCAAATGCTTTTTCTACACCAATTGAGATGATCATAAGATTTTGTTCTGTTGCTCTATTAATGTGGTGTATTACCTTTATTGATTTTCTTATTTTGATCCATCCTTTTACACTAGAGATGAAACTCACTTGATCATGGTGTATAAATTCATTTAATTTGGTGTTGGATCCTATTAGCAGTATTTTGTTGAGGATTTTAGCATCCAAATTCATTATAGAGATTTGTATGTAGTTTTCTTTTCTTGTTGTGTCTTTATGTGGCTTTGGTATTAGGATATTGTTGACATCATAGAATGAGTTAGGCAATGTTCCCTCCAATTCTAATTTTTGGAAGCACTTAAGCAGGATTGGTGTTATTTCTTTCCATAATGAATGGTAGAATTCACTCACCTGTGAAGCCATCTGATTCTGGGCTTTACTTAGTTTGTAGGTTTTTGATGATTAATTCAATATCGTTACATGTGATTGGTCTGTTGAGCTCTTCAATTTCTTCTTCATCAATATAGGTTGCTTGTGTGTTTGAAATTTGCCCATTTCATCTAAGTTATCCATCTTGTTGTCATTCAATTTTTCAAAGTATCCTTTTATGATAGTTTTAATTTATGTGGGATCAGTTGTTATATTCCCTTGCTCAATTTTTAAAATATATTTGCATCTTCTCTATTTTTTTCTTTATTAATCTACCTAAGGGTTTGTCAATTTTATTAAACTTCTCAAAAAGCCAACTTTTGGATTTGCTCATTTTTTCTAGTGAATTTTAGTCTCCATTTCATTTAGTTCTGCTTTAATCTTTGTTATTTCCTTCTTTCTGCTTGCTTTGAGATTTGTATGTTGTTTATTGTGTTTTTTTTTTTTTAAGTTCCTCCAGGTGTGTGGTTAATTTTTCAATTTTAGCGTTTTCTTCTTTCTTAATATGAGCATTTTTGGCTATAAATTTTCCTCTCAGCACTGCTTTTGCCTCATCCAATTTGTTTTGATATGTTGTAGTCTCATTTTCATTCTTCTCAAGGTAGCCACTGATTTCTTTTGCAATTTCTTCCTTGACCCACTGATTTTCTAAGAGTGTGCTGTTTAACTTTGGTATCATTGTGCTTATAACATTTCTATGACCCTTATTAATTTCCACCCTCATTCTGTTGTGGACTTAAAATTTACTTTGTATAATTTCAATCTTTCTGAATTAGTGGATACTTGTTCTGTGATATAGTATGTCATCTATCCTGGAGAATCATCCATGTATATATATATATATTAGAAGAATGTATATACTGCTGTATTTGGGTGTAACATTCTGTATATGTCTTTTAGGTCTTTATTTCTTTATTCACCCTCTCTTGAGATGTTCTGTCCAATGGTAATAATAGTATATTAAAGTCACTCAGTATAATTGTAGAAGCATCTATTTTTCCCCTTAATTTTTCAAATGTTTGTGTCATGTATTTTGGGATACTCTGGTTAGGTGCATATATGTTTTTGATTGTTTTTTTTTTCTTAATAGTTTATCTCCTTTATTAATATATAGTGTCCTTCTTTGTCTTTTACAATAGTTTTGCATTTTAATGTCTATTTTGTCTTTTATTATTATACCTACTCCTGCTATTTTTGCTTATTGTTTGCATGAAATATTGTTTTCCAACCATTTGCTTATCAATGCTTTTTGTCCCTGAGTAAGGTGAGTTTCTGTAGACAGCAGAAATATGTAGTTTGGTCATATATCCTTATTCAGTTTACTAATCATGCAATTAGGTAATAACATGTGATGTTATTACTGTTAAGGCAGAACTTAGCCATTTATAATTTTGGTTTCTACATATCATATTTTGTTTTTATTCCTCTTTTTATCTATTTATTTATTCTTACTAGCAATTTTTCTTTCTACACTCTCTTCCAACTCTCACTCTCTTTTTTCCTTTCAACCCACAGAATTCCCTTTACTACTTCTTGAAGGGTAAGTTTCATTATGACCAACTCTTAATTCCTGTTTATCTGTGAATATTTTGAACTCTTCCTCATTTTTGAAAGCCAACATAGCTGAATATAAAATTCTGAGCTAAAAGGTTTTTTTTTTGTTTTTTTTTTTGTTTGTTTGTTTTTACTTTTAGCCCCTTAACTTTCTTATACCACTGACTTTTCACTTCCATGGTTTTAAATAAGTAATCAGCACTTAATGTTATTGAGCTTCACTTTTATCTGATGGATCTTTTTTTGTTTGCTGTTGGTATTCTTTCTCATGCATGTTTGACACTTTGATAAGTATATGACTCCAGGTAGGCCAGTTAGGATTTACACTGTTTGGATTGTGCTGCACTTCCTCGAAATATGCATCCTTGCCGATCAGAATTGTAGGAAATATTCAGAAATCATTTCCTCCAACACTCATTATGCCTCTTTCCCTTATCTTCTCCCTCTGGGATGCATATAATGTATATGCTTGTGTGTTTTCTTCCATGTTGTCATTCATCTCCTAAGTCCCTTATGATTTTTTTAAATCTTTTTATCTATGTATTCTCCTATCTGTGCAATTTCAGATGTATTATATTCTACATCACTAATTCTTTCCTCTGCTTGATCAAACCTGCTGTTATGTGCTTCCAGCATATTTTTAAATTCTTGCATTGTGCCATTCACCTCCATCAGATCAGTTGACCTTTCATATAAAATTGCAGTTACTCTTTATGTTCCACCATTGTCTTCTTAATATCCTTTTTCTCTTCCCTCACTTCATTAAGTTGATTCATGATATTTGTTTGGACATCCTTGATTAGTTGTTTCACTGTCTGCATTTCTCCCTGTTTTTTATTTTGTTCATTAGACTGGGCTATCTCTTCCTGTTTCTTCATATGGCTTGTAATTTTTTGCATCTGGGCATCTGTTTTTCATGATGGGTTTATTCAGATCATTATCTTTGCTTTATACTCTAAGGTTTTGTTTTGTTACATTTTGTATTAAGGTTAGTCTGTGACACTTGGTTCCACTTATTCTATATCCTTGTAGTTGTTCATACCCACCCCCAATATATTAAGACCATAGAAAAAGAAAGAAAGGAGAAGAGAAATATAATAATAAAAAACACACATGATGGAAAATGAACCTTAAAAGAACCAGGATGAAGAGAAAAAGCAAATCACTAATAAGAGATAAAAATCATAAGAAAAAGCATTTAGAATAAAAAAATGTTGAGTAATATAAGATAGAAAGTAATAGTAAAAAAGACAAAATAAAATAAAACATCAGAAAGATGAGAAGAAAGAAAATGAGGATATAAAAATCGAAAAGGGAATAAATAAATGCAACAGAGGAAGAAAAATTAAAGAAAGAAAGAAATTAAGGAAAAACGAGCATAAATGGTAAGAGAAAAAAAGCAACAATTACAAAAATAAAACAACAACAGAAAAACAGCCTTCTTTTTCAGGTCACTTGCAACTGTCTTAGAATGCCAGTACTCCCCAATCTCCTTGCAAGCCTGCCCACCCCGGGTAAGGTACCCAGTATAGAGAAAGAAATAACTAATAACAAATTTAAAAAATAAAAATAAAAAACAAATAACCTTAAAAAGTCTCAGTCTAAATTCTCTGTCCTGAGGCTGCGTGCCCTTCAACTCATGCTTTCTGCAATTCCTGGGGGTGCCTGCCTCCACCCCTTTTATCACTCTGGAAAGTTAGGGTTTTTTTTTTTTTAGGAGGTACCCAGTATTGAACTTGGGACCTTGTATATGAGAAGCAAGATTTTAACCACTGAGCTACACCAACTCAACCAGTTAGGTTAGGCTTCTGAAGTCTTCTGAAGGCTTATTTTCTGCCTTTGCCAGCCTCTCCAGTCTTCTCAATCTCCTGGCTGTCAGCCTACTGTTTACTGACCAGTTTCCTCTCTCCCAGGGTCGGTGGCAACCTACCTGTTCAGTTCCTCTCCTGCCTCTATATAGCTGCTTCAGAACCTGCTGCTGCCTTTTTTTTACTGTTCCCCAGGCTTTATGACCCCTCCTCAAACATCTCTCCCACTGAGTTGGTTGTGCGCCAGACCCCCACACTTGTTTGCTCTACAACTCCCCCACTTCAAAAGCCTTATGGGTACCAGCAAGCTCCCCTTGTCACCCCGGGGGCTAAGGACATAACTCATTATGTGCACTAGTTGAGCATTAATCTTCTAGACAGGTCACTTCCCTGGCTTCCTTAACCTTTGAGTTGGGCTGAGTGCAATTTCTCCTATGGGTAGCCTTTCCCCCAGCCAGCTTGGCCTCCCCTCTCAGCTGGCCTCTCCAGTTGCTCCCACAGTCCTTCAGCTTTTCTTCTGCCAGGTAAATCTGCCTACATTCCCACAGTTTCTGGAGGATTGAAGACTGTAGTTCGCTACTCCACCATCTTGGATCTCCTGAAATATAAATTTTATACATTTAAAAAAATAGTTAATGATGTAGTAGTTCATTTTGAATTAAATGTTGTAATATGTTTGATGTTAAGCTCAAGTTTTATTTTATTTATGAATGTCTAATTACTCTAGTACATTTGTTGAAAAGCTATCTCTCATTGTTTTTCCACTTTTGTCAATGATTATTTGAATGTAATTTTGAAAGACTGTTTCCTTAATTCTTTTCCATTGCTCTTTACATCTATATGAGTGCTGATGACACACTGCTTTGATTGTTTTCAACTGTTCAAAGGTCTGTCCAATTCAATACATTTTTTTAGAGATGATTGTCTACATCTACAAAATATCCTTGCTGGGATTTTGGTGGGAAAAGTATTAAATCGACAGGTCAGTTCAAGGAGAATTAACATCTCTATAATGTTAAGTCTTCCAATCCCATAACATAGTATATACATATATTTAGTTAGTTCTTCCTCAATTTCCTTCATCAATATTTGTGCTTTTCAGTCTACATAGCCTATTCATAATATTTAAGTATACTCCTAGGTATTTCACCTTATTCGATGTGAGCTTAAAGGGTACTGTTTTGAATTTTTGCTTCTATATGTTAAGTTCTACTTTATGGTAACATTATTTATTTTTTCAGTTAATATGATGCCCTATGATCTTGCTAAAATCATGTATTAGATCTAAAAGATTTTTTGAATCCTTGGGATTGTCTATGAAGATAATAATATCTTCTGAAAAGAGATACAATTTCATTTCTTTCTTTAATGCACATGCCTTATATTTCCTTCCAAGTAAAATGGTTCATTAATAAATTCACATATGTCCAGGAAAACACACATGCTCTGAAATGAACTCAGAGAACACTATGTTTTTGTTTCTTGCTGTTTTATAAGGCTAAATAAGTGAGGAAAGAAAGCACTAGTACAGAGACTATCTATAAAGTTTAGTAAAGGTGTTTTCTTTCTTGGTCATTGCTCCTTCAATACAAAGACATTTCCATTCACTTGAATAAAAGTTTAAGGAACACAGACTTCAGTAACTACAAAGGTCAAAAGATATAGTGTTTGCATAAGTAATTTTAAAAATAAACACTGAACACATAAACAATTATACTTTCAACAGAAGAAAAATAAAAACAAACCCTGCAGGAAAGGGAGAATTTTATTTCCAGAGGAAACAAATTAAAATATTCAAATGAATATATTTTGAAAATACACAAATCATATAAAGAATGAGTAAGAAATTACCCACTCAGAGTAAGAAAATAAAGTGACAGAAATGATCAATGAGAAATAGTACACACTGGGGAGACCATTGTCTGTTTTTACAAACAGTTTCAAATATACTCAAAGAGCTAAGTAAAACACCAAAAACACTAAAGGATACCAGGAAAACAATATATAAATAAAATTTAAATTTCTCAAAAGAAATAAAAATCATAAAATGAAACCAAAAAGATATACTGGAGGGGGAAATTACAGGAACTGAAATATAAAATTCATTAGAGGGGTTCAACAGCAGATTGGAACTAGCAGAAGAATCAGTAAATGAGAAGATGGAATAATTGAAAATTTCCAGTCTGAGGAACAAAATGAAAGAATAATGAAAAAATGTTAGTTGATTTTAAGAAAACTGAGGAACACTATGAAGCATACTGATATATGGGTTATGGAACTATCAGAAGGAAAAGTGAAAATGAAATAGGCATAAAGAACATTGAAGAAATAATGGCTAAACATTTCACAAATCTAAAGAAACACATGAATATACCCATCCAAGTGGTACAATGAACACAGGATAGTATAAATTTGAAGAGACACATAGACAGACACATAATAGTCAAACTGTTAAAAGTCAAAGATAGAGTCTTCTGAGAGCTAAGAGAATTATTGTATCATGTCTAGAGCACCTCAGTAAGATTCTGTCAATTTCTCATCAAAAACCAGGAACCATGAGGTATTGTAATGACATATTTAGATTTCTGAAAAAAACTTGTCAACTAAGAATTCTGTATAGAGTAAAAGTGTCCTTCAAAAGTGAGGGAGAACTTAAGTCAGTTACAGATAAACAAAAGCTTATGGAGTTCATTGCAATTAGACCTCCATAAAAGAATACTAATGGAATTTTTTTCAGAGTGAAAGGAAAGGACATTACACAGTAACTCAATAACACATGAAGAAACAAACATCTCCAGGAAAGGTAATTTAATGCATAAATATACATGCCAGTAAAATTGTATTTTGGATTGTAACACCACTCATGATTTCTTACATCATCTAAAATACAAATCCATACAAAAGTAATTAAAATCTATGATGCTGGGCACACTGCATAAAGATGAAATTCTTGACAAAAATAACATAAAGCAGGGGAGAGGGGCTAGAGGAACATAGTTTGTGTGTGTTATTGAAGTTAAGAAGTAATGAAATAATATGAAATAATTATAGATTTACGATGTTAAATTCAAGCCCCATGGTAACCACAAAGAAAATATTTTTTAAAATATACACAAAAGTAAATGACAATGGATTCTTAATGTTTCGCTAAATTATTAACTAGCACAACAGTAAGCAATAATGGAAAAAACGAAGTACAAAAATTGTTTAAGGCTCGGCAAACCAAATAGTAGAAGTAAACCCTGAATTTCCAGTAATTATTTTAAACATACATAGATTAAACCATCCAATCAAAGAGCAGAAATTGGCAAAATAAATTTTAAAAAGCATGAACCAATTATATTCTCTTTACAAGAGTCTCACTTTAAATTCAAAGATACAATAGGTGGAAAGTGGAATGAATGGAAATATTTCATAAATTATTAACCAAAAAAGAGTATGGTTGGATATACCAAGATCACATAAAATAGACTTAAATCAAGAACTGTGAGATGGGATAAATAAAGAAGGACACTAAGTATTTATAAAATAATGACTATGTCAATGAAATATCACAAATACAAATATATGTGCACTTAATAACAAAGCCGAATAGCATATGTAACCATTTATGAATTAAAGAGTGAAATCACTGTACATTAACAGTAGGATATGTCAGTACACCAAATTCTACAATGAATAGAATATCCTGGCAGAAGATCAGTAGGAATTAGAGGGCATGACCAATACTATAAAACAACTATAACTAAGAGATATATACAGAACACTTCACCTAAAAAAAGTTGTATACACATTCTCTGCAAATTCAAATGAAGCATTCTCCAGGATAAACTATATGCTACATCACAAAACAAGTCTCCATAAACCCAAAAGATTAAAATAATATAAAGTAATTACTCTGATCACAATGCAATGAAGCTAGAAATAAAATACCAGAATGAAAACTGGAGAATTAAAAGCAAATGTTTAAATTAAACTAAACACTCTTAACCAATGGATCAAAGAAGAAATTTCAAGGGAAATGGGAAAAATATCTTGAGTTTAATGAAAATAAGCACATAACATAACAAAGCTTATGAGATGCAGCAAAAGCAATAATCAGTGGGAAATTTATAGGCGTACATGATTATACTACAAAGGACAAAATATCTCAAATTAGTCACATGATCTCAAAAGAATAGTGAACTAAACTCAAAATTAGAAGAAAAAAAGGAAATAATAAAGGCCATTATTTAAGCTAAAAAGTAATGAGAAAAACAATAAAAAGTATAAACAAAACTAAAAGTTGGTCCTTTCAAAAATCAATAAAATTGACATAATCTCAGCTAGTCCGACAAAAATAAAAGGAGAGAGGATGGAAATATCTAAATTCAGAAATGGTAATGGGAACATTATTATTAAATGTTTTTTAAATATATTTTTTATTTATTTTTAAATGATACTTAGATTACATAAAATGATACTTAAAAAAATGTAAGGGATTCCCATATGCCCCACTCCCTAGACCTCCCACTTTTCCCCATATTAACAACTTCTTTCATTTGTATGGTACATTCATTGCAATAGATAAACACATTTTGGAGCATTGCCACTAAGCATGGACTATAGTTTACATCATAGTTTACACTGTCTCCCACTCAATTCTATAGGCTATGGCAGGATACATAATGGCCTGTATCTGTCACCGCAATGTCATCCAGGTCTATTCCAAGTCCTGAAAATGCCCCCATATTACACTTCTTTTTCCCTCTCACCGACTTCAGCACTTCCAGTTGCCACACTCTCCACATCAATGATGTAATTTTTCCCATTGCTGGAATCACAATAAGTCTATTGTAGTACACAAGTAAGTCTACTCTAGTCCATATTTTATTTGCCAGTCCTGAGGATTCTGGGATGGTGATGCCCACTCCACCTTTAAATGAGAGGGGGCTTTGATCCCATATGGCCAATGGATGAGGCTCTTTTGCTTGTAGTTTTAGAGTCTCTTGGTTCCTTGGTGTGGTGGTTGTCCATCCTCACCTCCCTTTCAGCTTTCCTGGAGGATTCCAATGCACTGTAGAGTAGATGCTGCAACTCTGCTGATGCTCAGGGCCCAGCTGGCACATGGACAGCCCAGAGATTCAAGTCTCCTGGATGTACACCTACCAACTCCAGCACCAACTATAGGTTCAAACAAAATGGACAGAAGATGTATGTGTAGAGGAGTCACATCTGAGTTCAACTCTGTCACACTCGGGAGCACAGTCTCCAAAGTAGGGCCCACTGGCAAGGCACCAAACTCTGGAGCTCTCTGCCATGACTGCAGGCTCTGGCTGTCTCTGGAGCCCTCAGGAGCCCCACTGTTTGGGGTAGTGTCCACTTGGGCTGTCTATGAGATCCTGCTAAGAAGTGTATAAGCTTTACCTCTCTGAAGAACTGACTCATTTTGAAATCTCTTAGCCATATAATTTTATTTGTCTTTACCATTTCCTCCTTTTATTCAAGGTCTTTTTCCAGTTGTATCACCAGCCAGTGCTTGGTAATTATCCCTCAATGCCAGGGAGGCTCATCCCAGGAGTCATGTCCCTCACTGGACAGAAGATAATGCATTCAGATGCTGAGCTTGGCTTAGAGAGAGGCCAAATTTGAGCAATAAGGAGACTCTCAGGAGGTAACTAGGTACCCCACAACACTAGGCCAGGTTGCAAATTCAAAAGCAAAAGGCTCATAAGCATAGTCATCAATATCAAGGGCCTATCAATGGGCAATCCTTCTTCACTAGTCATTGCTCCTGTACTTGGGGGGACTGTTGCTATTCCATTAGAGAATGTGCAGAGCTCCCCAAGATGGGGATTCAACAATCCTTCAGTTGCTGTGTGAATGTCTACACACTATGGCAATGCCCCATGAGCATTTGTACATATTTATATGCCTTATTTGTATGCCCAGCTGAACTTCCTCCCATGTATCCCCCATCACTGACAACCAATACCATTGATCATCCCCTGTCATAGTTGTAACCTTTTTGTGATCCAAAACTTCTAAAATGAAGCCAAGAATGTTGCCAAAATCAAGTAATAGGAAAATGAAATAATAATGATAGGTTTAAATATCTGTTGTCCTGTATGTACAGTGGCATTTTCTTCCATTTCTTCCCCAGTGTCTTACTTTATTTATTTATTTATTTTGTCTTCAAAGAGGTTTTAGGTCACAGTAAAATTACATGCAGAATATAGGGGACTCTCATATACACAACATCCTCCCCCTTTTTCCTTTTCCCTATTAACATTTTTACATGTGGATCAAACATTTGTTACAACTGATGTACAAACATTGAAACATAGCTAACTAACCATGATCAATGGTTTACATTATGGTTTACATTTTAGACCATACACTTTTGTAAATTATTGATGAAATTGAACATGGCCTGTATCCATTATTGCAAGATCATGCAGAACACTTCCATTGTCCCCTAAATATCCCCTCTTCCATCTATTCTATTCCTCCCACCCCCTCACCTCAGGGTCCACAGCAACCACCAGGCTTCAAACCTTGAAGGACAAAGCACAAAGCTATCTGCTACAATGCTGAGGGCTTGACACACTAGCCTGTCCTCCTGTATTAGGAACTGGCCATGCCCTTGAGAGACACTTTCCCTTTGGTCTGAGAACATATTGGGCCTCCCCAGCATGGGAGTCCAACTACTTCCCACTCACTATGTAGGTATCCCCCCACTGATACAGCACACTATGACAAAATGATCACTAGCACATTCTCTCAAAGACTGCCCCAGGTGTGCCCTGTCCTAAATGCACCCCCATCCAACACCCTAAACCAGTAACCCTTCCTTGTCATATTGCCAAAAGAGTTTTGTCATCATTCTAGTTTCACCCACATACCCACCAATCCCCAGTGTTCAACTGCTCCCTAACCCAACCATCCCCCGATTTCAATGGACCATCCAACCCATTCTCCCCACCCTAACCCCCTGTCAAGCTTGCACCTCCCAACCCAATAGTATCCCTACACCCCTGTCATATCCCTTCACTGCCCAACTACTCCCTTCCACCTTACGTTGTTTTCACCTGTATGGGCATTGAACTTCAGCCTTCTTTTCCCTTTCTATTTCCTGTAAACCTATCTTCCAGTCTCTAGCTCTCTGAGTTGGCTAGATTTGCTTAATTCATATCAGAGAGGTCATGTAATATTTGTCCTTCAGTGCCTGGCTTGCTTCACTCAACATAAGGTCATCATGATGTATCCATGTAATACCATGTGTTAGTACTGTATTCCTTCTTACAGCTGAGTAATATTCTATTGTATGTATATACCACATTCTATTTATCCATTCATCTGTTGATGGACATTTGGGTTGATTCCAATGTTTGACAATAGTGAACAATGCCACTATGAACATATCTGTTCATGCCCTTGCTTTCAGTTCTTCTGTGTATATATCCAGCAGTGGAATTTCTGGGTCCAATGGCAGATCTATATTTAGTTTTTTGAGGAACTTCCAGACTGTCCTTCACAATGGCTGGACCATTCTACATTCCCACCAGCAGTAGATCAGGGTTCCCATTCCTCCACATGCTCTCCAACACTTGTAGACCTCTGTTTTTTAATGGCTGTCAGTCTAATGGGTGTAAGATGGTATCTCATTGTAGTTTTGATTTGAATTTCCATAATAGCTAGTGATGTTCAGCATTTTTTCATGTACTTTTTAGCCAATTGTATTTCTTCCTTAGAGAAGTGTCTGTTCAAATCACTTGCCCATTTTAAAAATGGTTTGTTTGTCTTTTTATTTTTGAGATATAGGATTTCTTTATATATGCTGGATATTAGGCTCCTATCATACATATGTTTACCAAGTATTTTCTCCCATTGGGTATGTTGTCTTTTCACTTTCTTGACAAACTCCTTTGAGGTGAGAAAAGGTTTGAATTTTGAGGAGGTCCCATTTATCTAATTTTTCTTTCACTACTTGTGCTTTGGGTGTGAAGTTCATGAAGCCATTTCCTAGTACAAAGTCCTGTAGATGCTTTCCAACATTATCTTCCAAGGTCTTTATGGCCTTGGCTATTATACTTACATCTTTGATCCATCTTGAGTTGATTTTGGAAAAGCTGTGAGACAGGGTTCCTTTCTCATTCTTTTGGATATGGATATCCTGCTCTCCAAGCACGATTTGTTGAAGATGCCATTCTCTTCCAGTTGAGTGGGCTTGGTGGCCTTGTCAAATATCAGATGAGTGTATATTTGAGGATCTATATCAGAATTCTCAATTCAGTTCCTTTGGTCAGTTTGTTTATCCTTGTGCCAATACCATGCAGTTTTGACCACTGTAGATTTGTAGTATGTTTTAAAGTCAGGTAGTGTGATTCCTCCAATTTCATTTATCTTTTTCAATATGTCCTTAGCTATCCAGGGCCTCTTGCCCTGCCAAATAAATTTCATAATTAGTTTTTCCAATTCAGTAAAAAATGCTGTGTTGAATTTTATTGGAATTGTATTAAATCTATATATTTGTTTGGGTAGGATAGACATCTTAATGATATTTAGTCTTCCTATCCATGAACAGGGAATTTTCTTCAAATTATTTAAGTCTTCTTTGATTTCCTTTAACAGTACTGTATAGTTTTCTGTGTATAAGTCATTTACATTTTTAGTTAAATTTACTCCTAGGTATTTGATATTTTTATTTACTATTGTAAATGGTATTTTTTCCTGATTTCCTCCTTAGATTACTCATTATTGGTGTACAGAAATGCTACTGATTTTTGTGCATTTGTCTTATAACTTGCAACTTTACTGAATTCCTTTATAAGTTCTAGAAGCTTTGTTGTAGATTCCTCAGGGCTTTCTATGTATAAGATCATGTTATCTGCAAGTAGGGAAATTTTACTTCTTTCTTTCCAATTGGATATCTTTTAAAACTTTTTCTTCCTCAGTGCTTGAGCAAGTACTTCTAGGACAATGTTAAATAGGGGCAGCGATAGTGGGCATCCTTGTCTTTATCCCGATTTAGAGGGAAGGCTTTTAGGATTTCACCCTTGTATATGATGTTAGCTGTGGGTTTTTCATATATACATTTTATCATGTTCATAAAGTTTCCTTCTATTCCTATCCTTTGCAGTATTTTTATCAGGAAAGAGTGCTGGATTTTGTCAAATATTTTTCTGCGTCTACGGAGATTATCATGTGATTTTTTTGTTTCAGTCTGTTTATGTGATGTATTACATTGATTGATTTTCTTATGTTAACCATCCTTGCATACCCTGGATGAAGCCCACCTGTTCGTGATGTATAATTCATTTAATGTGTTGTTGATTATGATTAGCAAATATTTTGTTGAAGATTTATTATCTAGGTTCATAGGAGAGATTGGTCTGTAAGTTTCCTATCTTGTGGTGTCTTTGTTTGGCTTTGGTATTAGGGAAATATTGGCATCATAGAATGAGTTAGGCAATGTTCCTTCTACTTCAATTTTTTGGAAGAGTTTAAACAGGATTGTTATTAGTTCCTTCCTGAATTTTTGATAGAATTCACTTGTGAAGCCATCAGGTCCTGGGCTCTTCATAATCTGGAGGATTTTGATGACTGATTCTATCTCTTTACTTGTGATTGGTCTGTTGAGTTCATCAGTTTCTTCTGTTATAGTGTAGGCTGCTTGTGTGTTTTTAGGAATTTGTCCATTACCTCAAAATTATCCTTCTGGTCAACATATAATTTCTCAAATTATCCTCTTATGATACTCTATTTTTGTTCAGTCAGTGGTGATATCCCCTTCCAAATTTCTTATTTTGTGTATTTGCATCTTCTCTCCTTTTTTCTTTGTTAGTCTAGCTAAGGGTTTTTTAATTTTATTGATCTTGTTGAAGAACAAGCTTGGTTTTATTTTTTCTAGTGCTTTATTTTTTTCTATTTAATTTAGTTCTGCTCTAATCTTTCTTTCTTTCTTTCTACTTCCTTTGGAGTTTTTTTGCTATTCTTTTTCTAATTCCTCCAGTTGTGTAGTTAGATCTTTGATATTAACTCTTTCATCTTTTTTGATATATGCATATATGGCTAAGAATTTCCTTCTCAGTACACCTTTTGCTGCACCCCATAAGTTTTAATATGTTGTGTTGTCATTTTCATTCATTTCAAGATTGTTACTGATTTTTTTGAGATTTCCTCCTTGACCCATTGTTTGTCTAAGAGTATTGTTTAACTTCCATATCTTTGTGCCTATTCTGGTTCTCTGGCCCTTACTGATTTCTGGCGTTTTTCTATTTTGGTTAGAGAAATTGCTTTGTATGATTTCTATCTTTCTGAGCATATTGAGAATTTTTCTGTGGCCTAACATGTGGTCTATCTTGGAGGTACACTACAGAAAAATGTATATCCCACTGTATTTCAGTGTCATGTTCTGTATATATCTATTAGTTCCAGATCATCTAATGTATTATTCAAGGTCTTTGTTTCTTTCTTGATTCTCTGTCAAGATGTGCTGTCTAATGGTAACAATAGTGTATTAAAGTCCCCCATTATAATTGTAGATGCATGTATTTCTCCACTTAGTTTTTCAGTTTGCCTCATGTATTTTGAGGCACCCTGGCTAGGTGCATAAATTTTATGATCATTCTTTCTCCTTGAAAGATTACCCTTTTTACTAATATATAGTGTCCATCTTTGTCTCTTACAATAGTTTTGCATTTAATATCAATTTTGTCTGATATTAGTATAACTGTTCTTTTTTGGTTATTGTTTTCTTGTAAGATGGTTTTCAAGCCATTCACTTGCAGACTCCTTGATTCCTCGGTCTAATGTGGGTTTCTTGTAGACAGCATGTATATGGGTCATATTTCCTTATCCATTCTGCCAATCTGTGTCTTTTGACTAGTAAGTTTAATCCATTAACATTCAGTGTTATTGCTCTCAAAGAATTACTTACATTACCACATTTTCTTTGGGTTTATATATATCATATGTTGTTTTTATTTTCTTTTTGTCTTTTTAGTTTGCTTACACTCTCCTCCAACTGTCTCTATCCTGTTTTTTTCTTTTCAACCTGCAGAACTCCCTTTAGTAGTTCTTGAAGGGCACATTACTTATTGGCATACTCTCTTAATTTCTGTTTATCTGTGAATATTTTGAACTCTCCATCATTTTGAATGCCAGCTTTGCTGGATAGAGAATTCTTGGCTGGACGTTTTCTTCTTTTAGTACCTTAACTATGTCATACCACTGCCTTCTTGCCTCCATGGTTTCATATGAGAAATCAGCACTTAATGTTATTGAGTTTCCCTTGTACATGATAGTTCTCTTTTCTCTTGCTGCCTTCAGTATTTACTCTTTGTCTTGAGCATTGGAGAGTTTGACAAGTATATGTTTTGGAGCAGACCTGCTGGGATTTATACTGTTTATGGTGCACTGTACTTCATGGATATGTACATCCA
Source organism: Tolypeutes matacus (assembly GCA_026826555.1). NCBI lineage: Eukaryota > Metazoa > Chordata > Mammalia > Cingulata > Chlamyphoridae > Tolypeutes > Tolypeutes matacus. The sequence goes on along the minus strand of JAKSZT010053804.1, from coordinate 1,986,345 downwards.
TCTCCTTCAATAGGGTTGGGAAGTTTTCAGCCATTATTTCCACCAACACTCCTTTGGTCTCCTTTCCCTTCTCTTCTCCCTCTGGAATACCTATAATGCTTATGTTTGCATGTTTTTTTGTTGTTATACAAATACCTAAGTCCCTGCTGGATTTTTTATATCTTTTTATCTCTCTGTTCTACTAGCTGTTTAATTTAAGATGTACTGTCTTCCATCCACATCACTAATTCTTTCCTCTGCCTGTTCACATCTGCTGTTATGTGCTTCCAGTGTCTTTTTTATTTCTTGGATTGTGCCATTCATCGATACCATATCCATTATGTTTTTAAGTAAATTCACAATTTCTCCATTATGTTCTCCCGGTGTCTTCTTAATATCCTTAATCTCTTCCTTCTCTTCATTAAGTTGGTCTGTGATATTTGTTTGGACAGCTTTGATTGATTTTTCAATGTTCTCCATGTCTTCCTGGTTTTTGGTTTGTTCATTGGACTGAGCCATGACTTCCTGTGTTTTGGTATGGTTTGTAATTTTTTGTTGCTGTCTGGTCATCTTTTTAACTTTATGTGTTTGTTCAGTTGATTAGTTCCTCGCTCTACTCTAGGGTTTTATTCAGCTCCTGTTTTTGTGTGTTTGATAAGTTTTCTCTTTGGCACTTTATTCTTGTTCTATTTCATTGCTGTTTTCTATGTTCCCTCGAAGAAAACAGATTAGGGCCAGAGAAAGAAAAGACATAAGAAAAGAAGAAGGATAATAATAATAATAGTAAAATTTAGAAGAGGAATCATATATGACCTAGGAAAATCAATATTTAACTCATGTAAGCAATGTAGAATAATAGGAAAAAGTGGAGTACCTACAATGAAAAGGGAAACTGAATAGAGAAAAATATATAGAATGAATTAAAGGGCCAGAATGATGAGGAGAGAGGGAAAGAGAAAAGAAAGGACAGAAACAAAAAAGTTAATAAAAGAAAGAAAACAGAATAGACAAGAAAGAAATAAAAACCAGACTTGAGGACTAAATATATAGTGGTGGAATGTAAGAACAACAGAAAGCAGAAGAAAAAAGGTGAAGGAAGGAAAAGAGATAGCATTGGTAGACAAAATCTGTATACACAGAAAGGGGTTAATCAAGACAGAGGAAATACAGCAAACAAGAAACAAGCCAGCAGCACCTAATTAAAGAAGGAAAAAAAGGGGGAGGGGAGAAAGAGGAAAGAAAAACAAGAAAACAAACAAACAAACATACAAACACACAAACAAGCAGTCAAACAAAAACTAAGGAAAGACAGTCTTCCCTCTTAGGTCCCTGTGGAGCTTCTCAGGCTGCTAGTGTTCATGAATCAATTTCCCTACAGCCTTCCCTCTGCAGGTTTTGAAGTGGGTTTTAGCAAGTAAAGTAAGTTAAATTTTTAAAGAAAATAACCTTTTTTTTTTTTTTTAGGAAATATAAGAGACCCAATAGAAGATAATATAAAAGTTATGTCTATTTTTTCCCAGTCCTAAAGTATCAGCTGGATGTTTGATATCCCAGTGGATCACTACTCTAAAAGGAGCCAGGAATCAAACTAGGGACCTTGTATATTCAAGGTGGAAATTCCTCCACTGAGCTAAACTTTCTCATTGGGTCAGTTAGCTCTTCAGAAAGCTATCCAGTCACTTTCCCTTGGACAGGTTGACTCTTGGATAAATTCCTGCTCATTAGGAGTCTGTCCCTGCCCCCTTTCTATTCTTATTGCTTTCTCTCCTAGAGCAGCAGAAAGCAGTAGCCTGTGTGAAGAGATTCCCCCTCATGTCTCCTGGTCAAGTTTAGTTCTCTTTTGAAATTCAAATGGGAACCTGGTGACTGAACTCAATGTAAAGAGATATCTCTCACTCCTCTTTCAGACCACTCTTTCCTCCCAGGGAACCCTAAATAGGCTCTTGAAAGCTTATTAAGTGCTTCCTACTGCCTGCCTCCCTTAGGAGGGTAGATATTTTGATAATTTTCAGCATGGAATTAGTCAGTTGTCTGACTCCATCCTCTTCCACACCAAATTTCTCTCTCCCAGGGTGGTAGGTAAATCAGGCTGGTTCAGCAGATTTGACTCTCCCTTCTTCCTGGTGCCATATTGAGCCAGCTAGTATGTTCCTCGAAGTTCAAAAGGGGTCCAGGCAACCAAACCCACAGAAAGGAAACCCCTATCTAGCCTTGACCAGAACCCTCCCACTTTTGGAGTACACTCCTTCCCGCTGGGTGGCCTGCAAGAGTCAGGGCTCAGGCTCACAGCAGCTTTGCCTCAGAGGCAAGAAACTCAGGGTTTTACCTTGAACAATTTATCGCTTGTCCAGCTCACTTTAGATTGGTGCTTTGAAGACTCCTGCTCTGTGCATTCCCCAAACAGCTCACTCTGGTAGGGTCTTTCCCCCACTCAGCCATTTTTTGTGAGAGAGATGGTGAATTCACACTTAAACCAATGGCATCTTGCCTGGATCCTCCAAACACTATTAAACTTATGGAAATAAAAATATTACAAGGGGATACTATGAATCATTGCATACCAAGAAATTGTATAACAAATATACAAATTATTGGAAGCACACAGTTAATATACACTGACTCAATAAGAAATAGAAAATTTTAGTACATTAATAACAAGTAAAGAGACTGAATCAGTTATTAAAAACCACAAAATAAAACAATGCTCAGGAACAGCTGGCTTCAATGGTTATTTTTATTAAAAATTCAGAGAAGAAATAACACCAATATTTCTCAAAGTCTTCCAAAACATAAAGAGAAGGTAACACTCTTTCAGTAATTTTGAAAGGCTAGCATTACACTGATACCAAAGCCGAATGACATGGTACCAAAAAAAGACAATTACTAACCAATTTCCTTTATGAATATAGATGCAAAAAACTCAATAAAATAATATCAAACTGTATCTAACTGCACATCAAGAGGATTATAGACTATTATCAAGTTGAGTTTATCCCAGGAATACAAGAATGATTCAAAATGAGAAAATCAAACAATTTAATTCAAAACATAAATAGAATGTGTAAAAAAGCACAGTTATCTTAACTGAAACAATAAAGTCATTTGACAAAACCTAGCACCATTTATTGAAAAGCACTAAGAAAAATAGGAAAAGGAGGGAATCTCCTCAACATGATAAAGAACATATATGAAAAAACTTATAGAATTCATTGGTGAGAGAATGAAAGCATTCCTACTAAGAGTAGGAAGAGAATTTTGTATTAGAAGTTTTCATGAGAGCAATTAGTCAGGAAAGTGAAATAAAAGGTATGCATATTGGAAACAAAGAAGTAAAATTATCTTTATGCACAGAGGACATCTTATGATATATAGAAAATCCCAAACAATGCACTAGAAAATTACTAGAGCTAATTATATTCAGCAAAGTTGTGGGTACAATATCAATAAGAAAAATGAGTTGTCCCCAAAAATGAAATCAAGGAAACAATTCTACCAGCAATAACATCTAAATAACAATACACCTAGGCATAAATATTAAAAAGAATAAAGATTCATAGACTGAAAACTACAAAGCATCGCAGAAAGAATTTAAAGATCACTTTAAAAAATGGCAAGGAATCCTGTGTTCATGGGTTCATAGACTTAATATTGTGGAGATGTCAATACCACCCAAAAAAGTTAACTGGTTCAATGCAAACATGATCAAATTTCAGCTGCCTTTTTTTAAAGAAATGGAAGAGTTAAGGTTCAAATTCATATGGAATGAAAAGGGACACCTGTTAGCTAAACATCTTGAAAAAACAACAAAGTTGGGAGACTCACTTCTTGATTGCAAACTTAACAGAGAACTACATTAATCACAAAATTATAATCCTGGTATAAGGCAAAGAGAGAACAATGAAATGGATTGATATACCAGAAATATACCCACACATCTAGGACCAAATGGAGTTCAACAATAATGCCCAGTCCACTCAATAAGGAATGAAAAGTTCCTTCAACAAATAGTACTGAGGAAATGAGATATGTACATGAAAAAGACTGAAACTCGAGATCCATTTCGGAATTTGTGCTCCTGAGAGTGACATAGTTGGACTCAAATAAATCCTCCCTGCACATGGTCCATAAGTCCCTTCTATTCAAACCTATATGTGATGCTGGAGTTTTTAGGTATACTTCCAGAAACTGGAGCCTCTGGCCTACCTATGTGCCAGCTATGCCTGGAATCTCGTTGGAGCTGCAAATCCTACTCTACAACTCAATGGACTCATCCAAGTCACCTGGTGAGGAGATGACGATGGGCAATGGCCATCCCAGGGAATGGAGAGGGCCTGCAGCTGCAGGCAGGATAATCCCATCCACCGTGTCCATGGGATATAAGTCCTCTCTCACTTGGGAGGTGGAGTGGATATCACCATCCCAGTCCCCTCAGGATTGGGGGAAGAGCTATGGACTAGAGTGGGCTTAATGGTATTCTGTTGTAGACATATTATGATTCAAGCAATGGAAGAAATTATAACAGTGAGGTGGAGCCGGTGGCCCCTGGACGCTTTTGGGGCAAGAAGGGGAAGGGCAGTTGAAATACAGGGGTTTTTTCAGGACTTGGGAATTGTTCTGAATGACACTGCAATGACAGATATAGGCTATTTTACATCATTATATAACATGCAGAACTGTGTGTGAGAGAGTGTGGTCTACAGTGTGAACTATGGTCCTTGCTCGGTGGCAAGGCCCCAAGATGTGTATACCTATTGCAGGTGATGTGCCACACTGATGAAGGATGTTTGTGTGGGATGTTGTGGGAGGTGTGGGAGGTGGGGAAGATGGGAATCCCTGTAATTTCTGTGTAATATTTAGGTAATCTAAGCACCTTAAAAAAAAAAGAAAAAAATATATCTATATCTATATCTATCTATCTATCTAGATAGATAGATAGATAGATAGATATAACATTTATGTAAGCAAAAAAAAAAAGTAACTCAAAGTTTAAAAATATCCAGTCTTAGTTTGCCACAGAGCTGATGATGCAAAGTGCCAGAAATGGGCTGACTTTTATAATGGGAATTTTATTTATGTAAAATCTTACTGTTCTGAGGCCATGAAATGTCCAAATCAAGACATCAGCAGAGATATTTTCTCACCAGAGTCTGCTACTGGTGAGCCTAGGGTCCTACAACATGGGAAAGCAAGGTGGTGTCTGATCTCTGCTGAGGTCCCTTCCTTCCCCTCCAGGCTCCACATCTCCCAGAGCCTAGCTGCAGAAAGCTAGTCACAGGGCTTGTCTTTTTTTGGCTTCTTCTATCAATCTCAGCTGCTCCAATTTCTTCCCAAGTTCAGTTGTGGGCTATCAGGCATAGGCTCATCTCATCAGCCTTGAGCTGCTCCATGGATCCATCCCTTCGGGGGTTTCATGCTTAAGCTATGGCTGATAGTAATCCTGAGTGTTCACTCACATTTGCAGATTGAATGGTAGTTTCCTTTCTCTGTGTGTGTCTATCTTTGTCTCTGTTTATATAAAGCTTGAGTAAGTGGACAGAGACCCAAAATAAGTCATGCCTCACTGAAGTAGTCTATTCAAAAGAACAAAATGGTGAGCAAGTGTAGCTCAGTGGTTGAGCACCTGCTTCCCATGCATGAGGTCTCGGGTTCAATCTCTGGTACCTCCATTAAAAATTTTAAGAAAGGTCTCCATACCCACAGGGTATGTATTAGTTCAAGTACATAATCTGTTTCTTGATGGGATTCATAAAATAGCATCAAACTGTCTCATATCCTAAGTATGTGCTAAAACCATAAAACTCTGAGAAGAAAGCAATGCACAAAATAATGATGACATTGTAATAAATAACATATTCTGAGAAATTACACAAAAGCAAAAACAACAAAAAAGATAAATTGGACTTAACAAATATAAAAATCTTGTACATTAAAGGATATTATAAAAAAAATAACAACGATAACCTACAGAATGAGAGCTGATAGTTTTTAAAATATGTAACTTAAAAATTGGCAAAGGCCTTGAGGAAACATTTCTTCAAAGGAGATAATCCATCCATACAGACAAATATGCACATAAACACATGAAAATGTGCTTAATTTCATTAGCCATAAGGAAAATAGAAATTAAAACTACAATTAAATGCCATTTCAAAAAGTAAAATGAGATTTTTTTATAAAAGAGAAAATAACAAGTATTGACAAGTTTGTGGAAAAATAGGAACTCCTGGACATTGTGGATAAAAAGGTAAAATGATATAGCCACTCTGGGAAACTATTTGGCAGTCCTTTAAAAAATTAAACTCAGGATTACCATATGTACCATATGTTTCCTGGTTAAATTCACCTTTCCCATTTTATGCAATCTTTCAAACCGCATTGCAATATGGTGTGTTGGGAAAAGCAGGTGCTCATTAGGATCTTATAATGCTCTGGATCTATCAGAGGCTTGGGCATTTTAGAACTCATTCCCATTCTTTAAAATCATTTGAACTTTTCTTTTCTAATCTTTACTATTAGTACAATATTCTGAATAATGGTAAGTTCAGTGTTCACGTAAACAGAGCTGGAATTGTTATGTTAATAGAAATGCACTATTTAAAATGAAAGACAGCTTTAGGCGTTGGAAAATAAAGGGGCTTTTATCAAAAAGGACCAAGCAACAAGCAAATCCAAACTCCTTGAGATTTCACAGTAAATCTACAAATTTTATTACTTCTCTTTCTACAAGATAGAGTAAATATATGAAAGGTGGAATGGAACTTTCCAGTGACTACAATTTTTAAAAATCTGGGCATATCAACTACCATATCACTGAAACTTTGTACCCTATCATGACAATTACCCCAATGTATCTCTCAGTTTAAACAGAACCCTGAGGATGACCTATGTTCAAACCATGTTAAAAAGTCACATCAAAAGCCTCTTTCAATTAAACATTGGGGAATTACCTGACTGAAATGATATTTTCCTGGTTAGCAGCCCAGAATGTAGAAGAGACAAATGAAGTAACACTTATGCTTTGTAGATCCTCTCCTAAGAGAAGGGAATGATGAGAGAGTGAGTAATTGTACTTTATACAATAACTGTGTGGGTAGTGCAAATACTGATTTAAATGATTGTGGCGATGTGTGTGAGGAGTAACTCTTCAGCATCAGAGGGAATTAGTGTGACAAAAATTATCAAAGTTTTTTCTAAGCTGACAAACAGAACATGTTCACACAGAAAGACAGCCTAAGAAGTTTAAGAAGCTTAGGACCATTCACATATTGATGGACTATTTTGACCTGTTTATGCAGAGTAATTGAAAGTGCCCATTGAAATTCAAATTCATCCACACAACCTCATATTTACCTGGCAATTTCTAGATGATTCAACATTTGTAATTTAGGCCTTGATTCATGAATGCAGTTAGGAACATTTTAGGATCACTCCTTAATGTTTATCTTACTAGACATCATTGTTATGTTTAATGATTAAATCAAAGGTTAGGTAAATTTTGTTCTCCCCTAGATCTTGGACAGATTTAGGAAAGATATATGACACCAGGTTTTATAACAGAAACAATAAGTAGAAAGATGAATCTCTAAATACTCTGTCCTGTCATTCATTAACATTTTTCTACTATTGCTTCTCTAGATGTACACAAAACATGGGGAGAGAAAATGATACTTCCATAGTGGGTTTTACCCTCCTTGGACTCTCCCTGGAAATGAGGCATGCTGGTTTCCTCATCTGCAGCATTGTCCTCCTCTATGTTGTTGTCATCAGAGGAAACACCATCTTGGTCCTACTCATCTCTCTGGATCCTCGGCTTCACAGCCCCATGTAACCCTGTTCAGCCAGCTCTCCCTCATCTCCACAACTGCCTCCTAGATACTAACTAACTTTTTCTCAAGGACAGCAGATACATCATACTTTGGCTGTGCCACTCAGGTCTATTTCTATTCCTCTCTTATAGGCAGTGAATGCATTCTACTCACACTGATGGCTTTGTGTAATCCTTTAAGATATACGGTTATTATAAATCCTGAAGCTTGCCTTCAGATGGTCATTATGTCATGGGTTGGGGGGGCACTTAATGACCTAGTTCAAACCATCAATTTTCCCAGATGTGGCTCAAGAGAAAGCCACCATTTCTTCTGTGAACTAGAGGCAGGCCTCAAGCTGTCATGTGAGGACACTTCAACATATGAGAAAGTAGAGTTTATCTCTGGAATTATATAGATCCTTACCCCCTTTGTACTTATTCTGGCCTCCTATATTTTTATCTTCCACAGTGTTCTCCACTTAAATTCTTCCAAGGCAAAGCATAAAGCTCTCGCCATATGCTCTTTGGTCCAACTATGTTCATTTACATGACTCCCAGATCTTTGAACTCTGCAAAGCAAGATGAAGGGCTTTCTGTATTCTATACCTTCCTTACCCCCAGGTTGAAAACTCTCATATACAGCCTAAGAAACAAGGACATAGGTGAGGCATTGAGGAAATTTTTGAGAAAAGATAGGATTGCAATATTGGGTTTCTTTGACTTTTTAATAAGTCTAGTAACAACCTCCAGCTGCAAATTACATATTTTATTTGTGTATCAGGATATATGTTAATGATTAACAATGTTTAAATCTATGTGAGAAATATTAAAATAAATATATTTATTATAAAATTTCATGAGTGTATAATTTGGCCATGTTTAATAAATGTATCCACTCTGTCATATTTTATCCTCTGAGTATTGGACTTACAGCCAAATAGCTATCATAAAAAGTAATTTACATGATTTCCTTCGCAACAAGTAGATATAAATTAAGTCCAAAAGAGCTAGTCCATGATTTTCTTTGGCACCTATTTTTTCGAACTGTTAATGACATTGATTATAAGCACCTGAAATAGATTATAAAGCTGCCCATTAATATGAGATATTAGGGTATATGAAAAATAGATTGGAATGGAATTTAGATTGAATTTCAAAAGAGACACAATTTTAAAATTGTCATTGCAAAATTACAGTGGATTATTCAATTACATGTGCTTCTTTCTAGTCAAGTGATTCTTGGAAGAACAACCCAAGCAACAGAGATTTCATTCCAGAATTTCTGCTTTTTTTTTTTAAATTTTTTTAATTTTTTATTTTTTTTACTTTTTACTTTTTTAAACTTTTTTAATTGAAATTTATTATTCATACATGAACATCCATAATCAATAAGTGCACAGTAAAAGTTGTGAACTTACAAAATAATCATGCATATCATCTTACAGGGCTGCCATACATTACCCCACCACCAACACCTTGCATTGTTGTGAAACAATTGCTAAAAAGTATGAAAGAGCATTTTCAAAGCATCATTACTAATTATTGCCAGGATCTTACATTTGGTGAGGTGGCATTGTTGAAAAATGAGGTGGAAAGAAAGATAAGCAGTGTACACCAAGATGAAATACTTTTACTGTGAAGTGAAAGAAATTTGCAAGGAATAGTCCACTGAAACAAGGCTGGATTAATTGGTGAGGGTTAAGCATGTGAGTTATATTATTTGGGTTACTTGGCTACATCCTCTCTCAATGTTCAGATCAGCTCTTCCTCTCCACGAAGCCTAACCTGAACCCCTATATTCAAACAGATGTTCAGCTACAATCTTTACAAGACACTTAACAATGGAGGGCATGAGATGAAATTAAAACTCTGATACTGCAGCTGATTCCATGGCACTCCTTGGATGTTCACCATCTTCCACCTCAAAACCCAAATAGGATTTCCTCACCATTGGCCATGGTTTCAGCTGGTGCAATATTATCATTGTGTTCCCTCCCTGCTGGTCCATCAACATAAGATGATTAGCCCAAAGTGACCAAGGACACAGTTTCAGATTCAGGGAAACCCATACTAGAAACCTTAAAGCAGGAAACAGGTCTATAAGCCACAGAGTTTAATATTGTAAAGATAGGGAGCAAAGTTTACACAAGTGAATCATTGACATTAAGGTGACTTACTTCTCCCTATGGTCATCAGTCTGCCTTATTTTGCTATTAGGAACATGCATTAATCAGGAGTTCACTCAGTACATATATTGCAATATGGAGCACACTGCTCCAAACATGGTCCTATGGGACATGGGATATGGTAGGAGATGGATTCCACAGCCATAAGAAGACCATTGTTGACTTTTTGTCACCATTGCATGTGTCTGTGCCTTAGCCAAATCTGTTTTATCCTGAATCTAATTATGATGAGCCAGATTTCCTGTTAAAACATACAGATAGTGGTGCTGACAAAGAATCTTCAAAGAGGGAAGGAAAAGCCACATCTAGAGTATTTGTCAATGCCTGTACAGATGAGCTATATTTTCTGCTCCATGAGTCTGTAGACAAGTCTTTTCTCCATGTATACTTGTTTAGGTTTTTCCAGTTTTACTCATTTCATGGCCCTGACCAACTGTCTATGCAACCACCACAACCTAGGATGCTAGCTATTTCTATCACCATAAAAAGCAAGTGACCAAGGACACGGTAAACCATTTTCCATGCAGAGATTTTCATCCTTTATTTTCCAATGGTAGTGTTAGTCGTTACAAATCATACAATTCACCCCAAAATACAGGATGGCTTTTTTGTTATCTATCAATAGGGATCAATTTCAAGGATTTCCGATTGGCTCTTTCTACCTCAGTGAGACTTATGGTCCATCCAAGGAAAAAATGGTAAGTCTATTTCAGTGGTTAAGTAGATCTATCTCATTTTGGGTGTATTTTAATAATGCTAGTCCTATGTGCAAAAAGCTTGGGCAAGGATTCCCCTTGAATATGATTTCAAACATTTCTGTTTTTATAGGGAACTTATGATTGTCAGTGTCAGCAAAGACTATAAATAACAGCCCTCACATCTCTATATTTCTCTAACTAGACTCCCCCTATTCCAGGAAATGACTGTAGAATTGTATAATGTATGTTCTTGCTTTGAAATTGCACAGTAATTTTTCAAGGAAATTAGCTTCTCCATCAAACAATGTACTTGAGGGAGAGTTTGGTGTGAATTGAGGTAAGTTTAGAAAGTTAATGAAATATCCTTCTTTACATTATGATGCTTATCTTAGCCTTCTGCTTCAATGAAATCTGCCATTGCCTCAGGAATAATGTCTGTAGAATGATCCCTCCCAATTTCCCCTCTGGCTGTCCCAGACCTTTCTCCTTCACTGCAAGCAGTCTTTATCATGACTAGAGGTTAGGTGATAGAGTCTGAGCATGAATAAATCCCCATGTATCTCCCTACATAATTTAAATAACTGAGTTGATGCTGTGCCAGAAAGAGAACTGACATTATTTACATTCCATCCAAATAACAGCAACTGTGAGGAGTGATGTGTCTGCATAAATATCAGGACTGAAAATAGGATGTTGCAAGCAACTGGGTGACTCTGAGAGTGCAGCATGACATTCATGTATGACCATGCTTAACAAAGCATTATTGGTAATAAAGAATTATTACAATTATTGAAATAATAATAACCTAAAATGGGAGAAGTGCTTGTTGACATATTCTTGTTGACATATTAAGAAATAAAGGCTGGGAAAACACCGACCTTATGATGTATGAGAATCACTCTAAGTATTTCCTACTATTTCACAGTAGATTACCAACAGTGGCTTATTTAATCCTAATGTATAAAAGTATGAGTCAAACAATGTTTCTCTATTATTATTTCTACTTATATTCATTTTCACAAATCCTAATCTCTCCAAGTATCTCACCTACTTCTGTTCAATGTAGACACTATGCTTAAATTTAAACATTTAGTCTCCTACTCCTAGGTTTCTCAATTATCTCTATTATGGATTCTAGCCTTCTATAATGACATTTTCTTAATTTTCAATTTTTCTATATGCATTAGAAAATTTATAGTATTTGAGATTTTGAAATCAATAACAATATGTTCTGAATTACAAAATAAATTATTTGATCCTTGTTCAGAATTTTGCATGTAAAAATGGTGAAAATTTCTTCAAACGAATATTTATATAGAGCTATGACTTGAAAATATTTAAAAGAATTAACTGTAAATATTTTGAAATTTGAATAGATTTTTAACTCACCTTTGAACTTCCTGCAAAGTTTCATATATATATAATTGAATTAAAAGAGAATCAATATTTCACCAAAGACCAAATGTTCACTCAGTGCTTTAAATAATTCGCCATTTCCCACATGACAGTGTAGTTTGTATTAAACTACCCCAACAATTATTGAAACAACACAATTACAAAAGCTGAAAAATATATAACATGACTACAAGGGAATGATTTTCAATCAATGGTCTTCACACATTTCTATTTGTCAAGGTTGTTCTCCAAATACCTGCAGCAGAATCTTCTACTTTCAACATTATTATGGGGATTTATTTAAGTTGTCACAACTTAATGCCCACTAAATAAGGACTTCCTGGCAGAATGGAAGAAAGCACTAATTAGAACACTAAACATACACTAAGGATCATACATCCTCTACAGTCGCAGCATAATTAGAAAATGCTGGTGATGAGCAATATGGGGAAACTATTCTCAAATAATGGTATTTGTCCATTAGAAATCATTCTTCAGGAACCTCAACTTGATTAAATAAATTCAGTAATGAGAGCCAAGTATAAAAGTCCTTGAAGAGGATCTTCTGGTCTCACAAAGTCCCTTGATTATGTATGTCTTGGTTCTTCATTCACCTCACATCCTAAATAGCCAATCTCATTTACTACTTCTAGGTTATAGAACTCAAGATGCAATGAAGCAGGTAAGGTTAAAAGGTGAAAATTCCTTACCTGAAGAAACTGATTAAGAAATTTCAATGAGGCCATACAACATACCCCAGGGCTTCTAGAATGTGAAATGGGAATGAGAAATGAATATTGTTTCTATAACTATGCTTATTAGATACGTTTATGAAGAGGAACTGCAGGGCAGCAGTCAATTGGAAGATATTCAGTCATGTTTGCAAGTCTTGTTTAATAACAATATAAGGTTCATAATGTATTTAATATTTACTCCAACTAGATCACCTATTTCTGGATGTTCTTCTATAATGACAGTTCCGGCTCATTTTTATTTTTTATTTTTTTATTGTGGGTAAAAATCAAATTTTTCACAATACATACCAATATTTGTAAAATGCTATTTAAATATATATATGCATTTATGTGCATTTGCTTACATAAATGTTATTTTCTATATATATATTAAAAGGTGCTTAGATTACCTAGATATTACACAGAAATTACACGGATTCCCATGTTCCCCACCTCCCATTCCTCCCACAACATCCCACACAAACATCCTTCATCAATGTGGCACATCACCCGTAATGGATATACACATCCTGGGGCCTTGCCACCAAGCATAGACCACAGTTCACATCGTAGACCACACTCTCTCCCACACAGTTCTGCATGGCATATGTGGATGTAAAACGGTCTACATCTGTCTCCGCAACGCCACTCAGGACAACCCCCAAGTCCCGAAAAAGCCCCTGTTTTTCAACTGCCCTTCCCCTCCCTGCCCCAAAAGTGTCCAGTGGCGACCGGCTCCACCTCACTGTTATAATTTCTTCCATTGCTTGAATCACAATATGTCTACAACAGAATACCATTAAGTCCACTCTAGTCCATAGCTCTTCCCCCAGTCCAGAGGGGGCTGGGATGGTGATGTCCACTCCACCTCCAAGTGAAAGAGGGCTTATATCCCATGGATACAGTGGATGGGATTATCCTGCCTGCAGCTGCAGGCCCTCTCCATTCACTGGGATGGCCATTGCCCATCGTCATCTCCTCGCCAGGTGACTTGGATGAGTCCATTGAGCTGTAGGGTAGGAGTTGCAGCTCCACCTAGATTCCAGGCACAGCTGGCACATAGGTAGGCCAGAGGCTCCCGTCTCTGGAAGTACACCTAAAAACTCCACCATCACATATAGGTATGAATAGAAGGGACTGTTGGACCATGTGTAGGGAGGACTTATTTGAGTCCAACTATGTCACTCTCAGGAGCACAGATAGAGCCCACTAATAAGGCATCAATCTCTGGGGCTATTCCCCCTTATATAGGGCCTGGGTGTCTCCAGAGCCCTCAGGAGCCCCTCTGTGTGGGGTGATAGGCACTTTGCTGTTCTATGATATCCTACAGAGGTGTGCATAAGCGTTACCTATGGGATGACCTCCCGACTCTCTTTGAAGTCTCTTAGCCACATTAACTCATTTGTCTTTACATTTTCCCCCTTTTATTCAAGGTCTTTTTCCAATCATGTTGCCAGTTGGTACTTGGTATTAATCCCTCGTTGTCAGGGAGGCTCATCGCCGGGAGTCATGTCCCACATTGGGGGGAAGGTAATGCATTCATATGCTGAGTTTGGCTTAGAGAGAGGCCACATTTGAGCAACAAGGAGGCTCTCAGGTGGCAACCTTTAGGCACCCCATAACAGTAGGCTAAGTTTCAACTACAAGGGCAAAGACTCATAAGACTAGTCATCAATAACAAGAACCCATCAGTGTGTCATCCTCTTTTGCCAGACACTGCCCCTGCACTCAGGGGACTGTTGCTGCTCCCTTGGAGAATGTGGCAGAGCTCTCCAGGCTGGGAATTAAGATTCCCTCATTTATTGAGTGATTGTCTACCCACCATGACCATGCCCCTTCCCTCGATCATTTGAACAATTTTATATATCTTTCATTTATATTCAGATGAACTTACTCCCACGAATCCCCCATCCCAGACACCCCCTACAATGATCCTCTGCAGCCTCCATTGTAACCTTTCTGTGATCCTTCCTTGAACATGAAGCCCATATAATAACGAAATAAAATTAATAGGAAAAAGAAATAATAACGATAAGCTTAAATGCAAGAGATAAGTACAAGGAAACTCAGAAGAAAAAAAAAACTAAACTAAAAATAAAATATAATTAACGGATTGGGACATTCAAAAAAAATGGGAAAAAAAAAAACAAAAAAAAAATCCTTTAAAAAAAATTGTTCTTTTTTCCTTTTATCACTGTATTATCGGATATCCAATGTACCATGACACCTTCCCCCTCTCATTCCCCAGTGTCTCCCAAATTTTCATTTAATTTTCAAAGAAGTTTTAGGTCACAGCAAAGTCACACACAGAATACTAGAGACTCCCACATACCCAACCTCCCTCCCCCTTCCCCACCCCATATTAAAATCTTTTTTTAAAAAGTGGATGTTAGCATTGTTATAACTGTTATACAGATAGTAAAATATAGCAACTAAACATTGTCAATGGTTTACAGTATAGTTTACAATTTATACAGTACAGTTTAATAAGTTTTGATGATATTTACCATGTCCTGTGTCCATTACTGTAAGGTAATGAAAAACATTTCCCATGACCACTAAATACCCCTTTTAATCTTAACTGTTCCTTCCTCCCCATCCCCCTGGGGCATATGACACTCCCCTGCCTTGACTCATGGCATGACAAGATTCATAATTACATGCCCTGGGTATTCTAACCTGCCCTTCCTAATCTATCCACCTGTCAACCCTGCACCCCCAAGCCCAGTAATATCACTACCCATCTGTCTTATCCTTCAATATGCAACTATACTCCTTCCCTTTAACATAGATTATGTCCATATGGGTGATGGCTCAAAGCCTGCTCTTCTCTTTTTCTCCCTTGTTAACCTTTCTTTCAGACAATGGCTCTCAGAGACTGCTCACTTTCCTCAGTTCAAATCAGTGAGGTCATATATTGCTCATCCTTCAATGCCTGGCTTGCTTCACTCAACATAAGGTCTTCAAGATTCATCCACGTTATTCCGTGTGTTAGCACTTTATTCCTTCTTACAGCTGAGTAATATTCCATTATATGCATGTACCACATTTTGCTTATCCATTCATCTGTTGATGGGCACCAGGGCTGATTCCAACTTCTGACTCATTAATCATTGCTGCACTAAAGAATTTCTTTTATCTTGCCCTAATTTACCAAATGTTGAAATGCCTTTAATGACATTCAATATGTGGACCATTTTTTTTAAAGTATTGTCACCATATCTCCCTTTATGAAACTTTTGAACCTATTGAATTGCAGAATAACATAGGATGCTGGGAAGTGCATGGATTTTAATGTCTGATAATGCAAAACATTGCCTACATCTAACAGATACTTAGGTCATGTCAGGCCTCATTCCCTTTTCTTCTAAGAAAACTTGACCTCTTCTTTCCTAACCTTCATTGTTAGTTCAATACTCTGAACAGCATGTTGAAGAAGCTGAGTTCGTTTAAATAGATGTAGTTAAATTTAATATTTGGAAATTAAACAATGCATCTTTCAAACTGGGAGGCAGGAATGTGTGTTGGAAAGTACATGGGATTGGGGATTGTGGGAAAATGGGTGATAGGTTAGACATATAATTCTTAGCTCTCACTAAAACAACAACAAAAAAAATCCAGAGGCTGCTGTAGGGACCTGTTTTGGGGCATAGAAAACGAGGACACTGCTTACCAACTCCAAGAATAGTGAGGGTCAAAGACACGAAGAAACCAAAACAAGTAATTGTGAGAAATTATTAAACCTCACGGCTGCTGGAAGTGTTCCCCTCCCCCACCCCTGAGATAGTAAAAGAGGGTAAAAGTCCTGGTGAATTGTGTCTGAGAGAAGAGCAGATGTCTATCTCCACAGGAAGGTGCTCTGAGTCATCTAGGAGGGTACTGGACAGATAGGGAAGCTAGGAATGATTAGGGGTTGCATATTTCGGTGGATGGAAGGGGCAGACATACCTCAGGGCAGACAGACTAGATGGTGACCCTATCCCCCTTCTCCAAATGGGAGTATGATGGCAGATTCTCTGCGAGGAAGAGGGGTCTGGGAGAATGGAGAGTGATGTTTTTGTGGCAAATTTAGTCACCTAGGCCCCCTTTGAATATCAGAAAAGACCCTGACTTGACAAGGAGAGGGGAGGGAGATCACATCAGGCTGGCAGTCATGCCCAGCCACCTATATAAAGATAGGAATTACACCATTGAGGAGGCAGAGACAGGTGGCTATCAGCACTGCTCCAGCTGCCTGCAGAGAATCTAACCTCTAGGAAAAATGGGTGAATAGCATTCTGAAAGGGTACTCAACCCAAGGAACTCAGAATAGCTCACTGGAAGCTTTCCTGCCTAGCAGATATGAGGGCCCTGGTTCAATTCCTGGCTGTTCCTTGAGAAGAGCTCTATCAGTCATTCAGATGAAACTTTATGACAGGGAACATATAGACATTTTCTTTGTATTAGCTTTTCTTAGATCTCTCTCTTTTTTTTTTTAAAGGTCATTTTCTTTTATTTCCCTTACTTTACTCACTAAAACCCAGGTCAAAACCTGCAGAAGGCAGGCTGAAGGGTGAGTGATTGAGGAACACCAACAGTGTGAGAAGATCCTTAAGGGTCTAAGAAAGAAGGCTGTTTTTCCATGTTTATTTTTCTTTTCCTTCTGTTTCCTTTTTAAAAACAAAAAAACAAACAAACAAACAAACAAAAAACAGCTTGCTCCTATCTTGTTTCTTGCTTGTTTTGTATCCCCTTCCTTTCCTTCTCTACTTGTCTATTTTTCTTTTTTTTCTTTTATTCTTTTATTTTTACTGATCTATTCTTCCTATGCTATTTCTTTTCACTGCTTTGTTTTTATTATATCTTTTGTTTTCCATTCTTGTTCTTTCATTCCATCTCTTTTATTTGGTCTCCACATATTCTTGTTTGTATTTCTCCCTCTCTGTCCTTTTCCCTGTATTCCTTCTCCTTTTTACTTTTTCTCTATCTTTTCTGTTTTCTTTTCCCCTCTTCTTGACATTCCAGCATTTTAATTCATTCTATATATTTTTTTCTCTGCTTTATTTCTTGTTTCATTGTTTCTATTCCACTTTCTTATTCTTATTCCACTATGCTTCTAACTTTCAATTTCCTAGGTCTTGTGTGTTTGTTCTCATACCTTTTACTATTATCACTACTATAATTCTTTTTGTCTTCCTATTTTTTTCCTTTTCTCTGTTCCTAATTCTTTTCTTTCAAAGGAACATAGGCAGATCTCTCTCACAAAAAATTGCTGAATAGGGCAAGATCCTTCCCGAGTGAGCTGTTTGGGAACCCACAGAGTAGGAAGCTTCAGGGCATTGATATGGCAGGAGCTGGATGAACAGAAAAATTCCTCAAGGTGCTGCTGGCTTGATTTTTGGTTACTGTGTTTCCTCTTCCTTGATTTCCCCTTCTGTGTATACCAATTTTGTATACTAATGCTATCTCTTCATTCCCTTATTACTTTATCTTTTGCTTTCTGTTGTTGTACTTACATTCCACCTCTCTTTGTTTAGCCTCAATTTTTCTGTTCTTTAATTTCTACCTCCTCTACCTGTTTTCATTTTTTTATTAACATTTTTTCTTTTTGTCTTTTCTTTTCTATTTCCCTCTCTCCTCATCATTCTGACATTTTAATTCATTCTATATATTTACTCTATTCAGTTTTCCATTTCATTGTTGGTACTCCACATTTTTATTCATTTTTCTCTACACTATTTATATGAGTTAAATTAGACCAAAGTCTTAAATGGTTCCTCTTCTAACATCACTATTATTATTATTACTATTATCCTTTTACTTTTCTTATCTTTTCACTTCCTCTGGCCCTAAATTTTTCCTCCAAAAAGACATAGACAACAGCAATGAAATAGAATAAGAAGAAAAAGTGTCAAAGAGAAAATGCAACACACAAACTAAAACAACAATTAAATAAAACACTAAAGAAAGATGCTAATCAACTGAATAAATCCATCAAGATAAAAAGATGACTGGAGAGCAACAAAAAATTACACATCATTTTAAGAAACAGGAAGACATGGCCAGGTCCAATGAACAAACTAAAAACCAGGAAGAGATGCAGAACATTGAAAAACTAATCAAAGATGTCCAAACAAATATCATGGACAAACTTAATGAAGTGCAGGAAGAGATTAAGGATATTAAGAAGACACTGGGATTCCTAGGGCCAAGATGGCGTTAGTGTCGGAGGGCACACACTGCAAGCGCCCAGAGCAAGGCAGATTGTGGACGGGGTCCTGCCTGGGGGTCTGGGCAGTGCACGCGTGGAGTGAGAAGCTTGGGACATCTATCTGCACGGATCGGCAGCGTGGACGGAACGGTGGAGATTCGTGAGTTTTGAGGCCGAAGGTTGGAGGTTGGCACGGGCGGCTGAGCCCCGTGGTTAGGGAAAAAAAAAAATTTAAATAAAACAGTCGTTTGGAGCCGCGGGCAGGGCGAAAAAGTTTTATTTTCTGGGGATCTGGCTGCCTGGCGCCCCTTGGACCTTGTGTGAACAGAACAAACGAGCTAATCAGCACCCGGTGAACCGGAGCGGGGATTTTGGTCGGGGAACAGAGCTGACTTCCCTAGCCACACAGGGATAAGACGAGGGCTGCTGCAGAGCCAGGAAGAAGGGACACTTCCCAAAAAAGGGAGGGTTCTGTTGGAAGACAGGGAAGGGTATTTTATATTTTTAGACATCGGTCTGGCTTCCTGCACCGCCCCATAGCTTTGGGGAGCAGATAAGCCGACCTGAAGCAACATTAGGCTGAGAGCAGACGTGAATCTGCACTCAAACTGATTTACTGAGCAGCCCGGTGATGCTGGAGCTCGGATCCAGAAGGGGCGGAATCTGCCATCTTTAGCACTCCTCACTGACTAACAACAGAGCTACAGCTAACCTGGGGAGTCCGGAAAGTGGGACGTGCTTGATTAATTTCCACGGGCCCAGCTAGGGTCCCTTCCATAAGGGGGTTGGTCTAGAGGAGGAATTATTTTGGGTCCTGCATTTGACTAAAAAAATAAAAATTAAAAAAAAAAAAAGTGAGGTCACCTCAACAAATGAAAAATAAATTCTTTTTAATTTAGTTTAATAGCTAAAAGCTGCTTCAGGACCTGCATATAGAACCCTGTGGGGAAATTGATTGATAAACACAAGTAGGCAGGAAGGATCCACGTGGACCCTAGGGTAATCATTGAACCCCCTTAGCTCTGTTTGACTGCTTGCTTGTGTGGATCTTTGGTTTCTCTCTGTTACTTTCTGGTCTATTGCTATTATTTCCTCTTTCCTCCCCCCTTCCTTTTTCCTTCTATTTTATTTATTTTTTTAAAAATAGGTGCTGCCATCTTGTTGCTTCTTTGCTAGGCTTCTTATTCAGTAATTTCCCACTCGCTGTATATATTGATTCTGTATTACAAACTATCGCTTATCCTTCCTGCATATTTCTGCCTTCTGTTTTCTGTTGTGGCTCTTAGAGACAACATTTTTTCATAAGCCCACAAATTAAGGGTGTCAATTTCTATTCCATCTATTTTGTTTTCTTCTTCTTTTTTTTATTTTTATTTTTTTATTAGTATTAACTTTTTACTTTCAGATCTTTCTTTACTATTTCTCTCTCTCCTCATAATTCTAGCCTTCTAAATCACTATATATATATTCCTCCATTTGTTTTCCCAGTCCATTGTAGGAACTCCAAATTTTTTCCTAGTACTCTACACTGCATACACAAGTTAAATAATCATCACCTTAAGTCTCATTTTGCCCCTCTTCTAACTTTTATCAATATTTCTATTATCCTTCTGCCTTCCTTACATCTTTTGATTCCTCTGGCCCTAACTTTGCCTTCAAGGGAACATAGAAAGAAGCAAGGAAATAAAATAAGAAAAAAAACTGCCAAAGAGAAAACTTAACTGACACGCAGAACCAAAAGCTAAATAAAATTCTAGAGCATAGAGAAAAGCTAATCAACTGAAAAAACCCATCAAGATAATATGATGACCAGAGGGAAACAGAAAAATACAAATGATTCTGAGAAACTGGAAAACATGGACCAATCCAATGCACAAAATAAAAACCAGGAAGCAATGCAGAACATCGAACAACTACTCAAAGCTATCCAAATAAATATCATGGACCAACTTAAAGAACTGAAGGAAGATTAAGGATATAAAGAAGACACTGGGAGAACATACTAAAGAAATAGCTAACACGCCTAAAAAGGTAATGGATATGATGGTGAACAAATGCACAAGTCAAGAAATGAAAAAGATGCTGCACTCACATGGCAGCAGATTTGAACAGGCAGAGGAAAGAACTAGTGATATGGAAGACAATACAGTTGAAATAAAAGAGATTGTAGAACAGATAGACAAAAAGATAGAAAAAATCCAGCATGGTCTCAGGGCATTAACCGATAATACAAAACGCACAAACATACACATTATGGGCATCCCAGAAGGAGAAGAGAAGGAAAGGGAACAGAAGGAGAGTTGAAGGAAGTTATGGCTGAAAACTTCCCAACTCTATTGAGAGAGATGGATGTGTAGATCCAGGAAGCACAGCGCACCCCAAATAGTATAAATCCCAACAGGCCAACTCCAAGACATATACTTGTCAAATTATCCAATGCTCAAGACAAAGAGAAAATACTCAAGGCAGCAAGAGAAAAGAGAACCATCACATACAAAGGAAACACAATTAGATTAAGTGCTGAATTCTCAGCTGAAACCATGGAGGCAAGAAGACAGTGGTATGACATAGTCAAAACACTAAAAGAAAAAAACTTCCAGCCACGAATTCTCTATCCAGCAAAATTGGCATTCAAAAATGATGGAGAGTTCAAAATATTCACAGATAAACAGCAATTAAGAGAGTATGTCAAGAAGAAACCAGCACTTCAAGAAATACTAAAGGAATCTCTACAAGTTGAAAGGAAAAAACAAAGGAGAGAGAGTTGGAGGAGAGTTTAAAAACAACTGAAAACTCAAAAAGAGAAACAAAACAACATATGACATACATTAAACCAAAGAAAAAATGGCTGAAGTAAGAAATTTATTATGAGTAATAGCACTGAATGTTAATGGATTAAATTCACCAATCAAAAGACACAGATTGGCAGAATGGATAAGAAAATATGATCCATCTATATGCAGTCTACAAGAAACCCACCTTCGACCCAGGGATTCAAGGAGGCTGAAAGTGAATGGCTGGAAGACCATTTTACAAGCTAACAATAGCCAAAAAAGGGCAGGAGTAGCTATTCTAATATCAGACAAAATAGACTTTAAATGCAAAACTATTGTAAGAGACAAAGATGGACACTACATATTAGTAAAAGGAGTAATCTCTCAAGAAGAGAGAACAATCATCAACATTTACGCACCTAATCGAGGTGCCACAAAATACATGCGGAAAACTCTGGAAAAAAAAGAGGAGAAATAAATTCCTCTACAATTATAGCAGGGGACTTCAACACACCACTATCATCATTAGACAGAACCTCTGGACAAAGAATCAATAAAGAAACTAAGGCACACAACAATACATTAGAAAATTTGGACTTAATAGACATATACAGAACACTACACCCAAATACAGCGGGATTTACATTCTTCTCGAGTACATATGGAACATACTCCAGAATAGACCACATGCTAGGCCACAGAACAACACTCAATGAATTCAGAAAGATTGAGATTATAAAAAGTAATTTCTCTGACCACAATGGAATGAAGTTGGAAATCAATAAGGGCCAGAGAAACAGGTTAGGCACAAGGATATGGAAGTTAAACAACACACTCTTAGACAAACAGTGGATCAAAGAGAAATTTCAAAAGAAATCAGTAACTACTATGAAAGTAATGAAAACGAAAACACAACATATCAAAACCTATGTGATGCAGCGAAAGTGGTCCTGAGAGAGAAGTTCAAAGCCATAAATTCATATAAAAAAAAGAAGAAAGAGCTAAAATTGAAGACCTAACTGCACACTTGGAGGAATTGGAAAAACAACAACAAACTAAACCTAAAGGAAGTAGAAAGCAGGAAATAACCAAGATTAGAGTAGAACTAAATGAAATAGAGAATAAGAAAGCACTGGAAACAATAAAAAAAAAACAAAAGCTGAAATGATTTAATGAACTTCACAGCCAAAACACGAGCAGCAAGAGAAAAATTTGATAAATGGGATCTCCTCAAAATTAAAAATTTCTGCACCTCAAAGGATGTTATTAAGAAATTAAAAAGGCAACCTACCCATTGGAAAAAATATTCAGCAACCATATATCTGATAGGAGCCTAATATCCTGCATATATAAAGAAATCTTACACCTTGAAAATAAAAGGACAAACAACCCATTTAAAAAATGCGCAAGTGACCTGAAAAGACACTTCTCCAAGGAAGAAATACAAATGGGTAAAAAGCACATGAAAAAATGCTCAACATCACTTGCTATCAGGGAAATGCAAATCAAAACTACAATGAGATACCATCTTACACCCATCAGAATGGCAGCTATTAAAAAAACAGGAGACACTAAATGTTGGAGAAGATGTGGAGGAATAGGCAACCTCATCCACTGCTGGTGGGACTGCGGTATGGTCCAGCCACTGTGGAGGACAGTTTGGCGGTTCCTCAGAAAACTAGCAATAGATCTTTCGTATGATCCAGCAATTCCACTGCTGGGTATATACCCAGAAGAACTGAAAACAAAAATACAAACATATATGCACACCAATGTTCATAGCGGCATTGTTCACCATTGCCAAAAGTTGGAATAAGCCCCGGTGCCCATCAACATTTTGGATAAGCAAAATGTGGTACATACATACAATGGAATATTACTCAGGGGTAAGAAGGAACAAAGTGCTAACACATGGAATAACGTGGATGAATCTTGAAGACCTTATGTTGAGTGAAGTAAGCCAGGCAATGAAGAATGAACATTATATGACCTCACTGATCTGAACTGAGGAAAAGTGAGCAGTCTCTGAGAACCATTGTCTGAAAGATAGGTTTACAATGGAGAGTAAGAGAAGAGCAGGCTTTGAGCCATCACCCATATGGACATAATCTATGGTAAAGGGATAGAGTGTGGTTGCATGTTGGGGGATGGGGCTGATGAGTGTTGGAGTTCCTGGGTTTGTTGGTACAGCACTGGTGGGGGGTGGATTAGGAAGGGCGGGTTCAAATCCCCAGGACATGTAATTGTGAATCTTGACATTCCATGGTTTGGGAGAGGGGGGTATCACGGAACCTGGGGGGCTGGGGGTAAGGGAACAGTCAAGATCTAATGGGGTGTTTGGTGTTCATGGGGAATGTTTTTCATTACCTTACAGTAATGGACACAGGACATGGTAAATATCATCAAAATTATTAAATTGTATCATCTAAATTGTAAACTATACTGTAAATCACTGACAAAGTTTAGTTGCTATATTTGGCTATCTGTATAACAGTTATAACAATGCTAACAACCAAAAAAAAGGGGGGGGTTAATATGGGGTGGGGAAGGGGGGCTGGTTTGATATCTGGGAGTCTCCGGCACTCCGTGTGTGACTTTGCTGTGACCTAAAACTTCTTTGAAAATTAAATGAAAAATTGGGAGACAATGGGGATTGAGAGGAGGAAGGTGTCATGGTACACCAGGCATCCCATAACACAGTGATAAACGGCAGAAAAAAAAAAAAAAAAGAGAAAGGAAAAAAAAATGAATATATATGTATATATATATTTTAAAAGCATTTCCTATGCTGTTATGCCCATTTTTTGAATGTCCCAATCCACTAATTATATTTTAATTTGGTTTGTTCTTTGTTTGATTATTTGGTTTTTTTTTTCCTTCTTTTTTTTTCTCCCCCTAAGTTTCCTTATGTTTGTCTCTTGCATGTAAGCTTATCACACTTGTTTCTTTTTCCTAGTAAGTGTATTTGATTATTTTATGGACTAAATGTTCATGGAGGATTTGGATCACAGAAGGGTTACAATGGGTACTGCAGGGGATTATTGGGGGGGTGTCTGGGGGGTGGTTTCGTGGGGGTTGATTCATCCGAATATACATGAAAGATATACAAAATCGTTCGAAGGATCGGGGGATGGGGCATGGTCACGATGGGTGGATAATCATACAATAAATGAGGGAATCTGAATTCCTAGCCTGGAGAGCTCTGCCACAGTCTCCAAGGGAGCAGCAATAGTCCTCTGAATGTAGGGACAGTGCCTGTCAAAATAGGATGACCCACTGATTTTTTTTTTTTTTATTGATGACTACTCTTGTAAGTCTTTGCTCTTGTAAATGAGACTTAGCCTGCAGTTGTGGGGTTCCTAAGGGTTGCCACCTGAGAGCCTCCTTGTTGCTCAAATGTGGCCTCTCTCTAAGCCAAGCTCAGCATATTATTTCATTACCTTCCCCCCAGCATGGGACATGACTTCCGGGGATGAGCCTCCTTGGCAACGAGGGATTAATACCAAGTGCCAACTGGCAACACAACTGGAAAAAGACCTTGAATAAAAGGGGGAAATGGTAAAGACAAATGAGTTCAAGTGGCTAAGAGACTTCAAAGAGAGTCGGGAGGTAATCCCAGAGGTAACTCTTACGCACACCTCAGTAGGAGCTCATAGAAAATCTAAATGCCTATCACCCCACACAGAGGGGTTCCTGAGAGCTTTGGAGACACCCAGGTACTATATAAGGGGGGATAGCCCCAGAGACTGATGCCTTATCAGTGGGCTCTATTTTGGAGTCTGTGCTCCTGAGAGTGACAGAATTAGACTCAAATAAGTCCTCCCCGCACGTGGTTCACCAGTCCCTTCTATTCAAACCTATTTGTGATGCTGGAGTTTTTAGGTATACTTCCAGAGACTGGAGCCTCCGGCCTACCTATGTGCCAGGTGTGCATGAAATCTTGGTGGAGCTGCAACTGCTACCCTACAGCTCAATGGACTCATCCAAGCCACCTGGTGAGGAGACAATGATGGGCAATGGCCATCCCAGGGAATGGAGGGGGCCTGCATCTGCAGGCAGGATCATCCCACCCACCATATCCATGGGATATAAGCCCTCTCTCACTTGGAGTTGGAGTGGACATCACCATCCGAGTCCCCTCAGGATTGGGGGAAGAACTATGGACTAGAGTGACTTGATAGTATTCTCTTGTTCACATATGGTGATTCTAGCAATGCAAGAAATTATAACAATGAGGTGGAGCCAGTGGCCACTTGACACTTTTGGGGTAGGGAGGGGATGATCAGTTGAAATACAAGGGCTTCTATAGGAGTTAGAGTTTGTCCTGAGTACTGTTGTGGCAATGGATGTAGGCCATTTTAAATCAGCACACACCACTCAGAACTGAGTGCGAGAGTGTGTGGTCTACGGTGTGAACTGTGGTCTGTGGTTGGTGGCAAGGCTCCAGGATGTGTAAGTTCATTGAGGGTGGTGGGCCACACTTGTGGGAGATGTTTGTGTGGGATGTGGTTGGAGGTGTGGGATGTGGGCAACATGGGAATCCCAGTGGGTTCTGTGTAATATTTTGGGTAATCTAAGCACCTCTTAAAATATATGTATATATATAAATAACATTTTTGTAAACAAATAACATATATGCATATATATTTATATATCATTTTGCAAATGTTTGAATGTATTGTGAGAATTTTGATTTTTACCCACAATAAAAATAAATTAAAAAATTAAAAAAAAAAAAGAAGACACTGGGAGAACATACTGAAGAAATTGTAAATATACATAAAGGATAACAGATACAATGGTGATTAATGACACAATTCAAGAAATCAAAAAGACACCGGAAGCACCAACAGTAGATTTGAACAGGCAGAGGAAAGCATTAGTGATGTGGAAGACAGTACATCTGAAATCAAATAGATAATAGAAGAGATAGATAAAAAGATACAAAAAGGCCAGTAGGGACTTAGGGATTTGAATGACAACACAAAAAGCACAAACATACAAATTATAGGCACCCCAGAGGGAGAAGAGAAGGGAAAGCGTACAGAGGAGTGTTGGAGGAATTAATGGCTAAAAACTTCCCAACCCTTTTGAGGGAGATGGATGTACAAGTCCAGGAAGTGCAGTACACCCCAAACAATATAAATCCCAACAGGCCTACTCCAAGACATATACTCATCAAACTCTCCAATGCTCAAGACAAGGAGAAAATACTGAAAGCAGCAAGAGAAAAGAGAACCATTAAGGGAATCTCAATATGATTAAGTGCTGATTTCTCCTCTGAAACCATGGAGGTAAGATGGCAGTGGTATGACATAGTTAAGGTACTAAAAGAGAAAAAATTCCAGCCAAGAATTTTCTGTCCAATAATTCTGGCACTCAAAAATGATGAAGGGTCAAAATATTCACAGACAAACAGAAATTAAGAGAGTATGCCAATAAGAAACCTGTCCTTCAAGAAATATTAGGGGGACGGATGTGGCTCAAATGGTTGGGCGTCCGTCTGCCATATGGAGGGACCTGGGTTTGATCCCCGGGACCTCCCGGTAAAATAAAAAAAAAAAAAGGAATATTAAAGGGAGTTCTGCAGGTTGAAAGGGAAAAAAAGGAGGCAAGTTGGAGAAGAGTGTAAGAACAACTAAAAAGACAAAAAGAGAAATAAAACCAACATATGACATATAAACCAAAAGAAAATATGGCTAATGTAAATAATTCCTTGAAAGTTATAACACTGACTTTTAAAGGATTAAGCTCACCTGTGAGGAGACATAGATTGGCAGAATGGATAAGGAAATATGACCCATCTATATATTGTCTACACAAAAGACACCTTAGAGCTAGAAACTCAATGAAGCTGAAATTGAATGGCTGGAAAACAATCTTACATGCAAATAATAACCAAAAAAAGGCAGGAGTAGATATACTACTATCAGACAAAATAGACTTTAAGTGCAAAACTATTGTAAGAGACAAAGATGGACAGTATATAGTAGTAAAATCATTAATCTTTCAAAAAGAAAGAACAGTCATATTTATGTATCTAACAGAGGTGTCTCAAAATACATGAGGCATACACTTTGAATATCTATGTGGAGAAATAAATGCTTCTGCAATTATAAAGGGGGACTTTAATATACCATAATCACCATTAGAACATTTCTACAAAGAATCAATACAGAGACAATGACTTTGATTAATACATTAGAGGATCAGGATCTAATAGATATATACAAAACACTACACACAAATACAGTGGGATATACATTCTTCTCGAGTGTACATAGATCATACTTCAAGATAGACTACATGCTAGGCCACAGAAAACAAATCTCATTGAATTCATAAAAATAGAGATTTTACAAAGTAATTTCTTGGACCACAAAGGAATGAAAGTAGAAATCAATAAGGGCAAGAGAACAAGATTAGACACAAAGATATGGAAGTTAAAAAATACACTCTTAGACAAACACTGGGTCAAGGAGGAAATCACAAAAGAAATCAGTAACTACCTTGAAACGAATGAAAATGACAACACAATATATCAAAACATATTAATGTAGCAAAAGCTATACTGAGAGGGAAATTCATAGCCAGAAGTGCATATATTAAAAAATAAGAAAGGGCTAAAATCAAAGCCCTAACTGCACACCAGGTATTGGAAAAACAGCAACAGACTAATCACAAAGGAAGTAGAAAGAAGGAAATAACAAAGACTAGAGCAGAACTAAACGAAATAGAAAATAAGAAAGCACTAGAAAAAAACAAACATATCCAAAGCTGGTACTTTGAGATGATCAATAAAATTGACAAAACTGTAGCTAGACTAACAAAGAAAAAAAGAGAGAAGATGCAAATACACAAATGAGGAAATCAGGAAGGGGATATCATCACTGACCTCATGGAAGTAAAGAGTATCATGAAAAGGTACTTTGAAAAATTGTATGCCAACAAAATGATAACTTAGAATAAATGGACAAATTCCTAGAAACACACAAGCAGCCTACAATGATGAAAGAAGAAATTGATGAACTCAACAGACCAATTACAAGTAAATAGATAAACTCAGTCATAACAAAACCTCCCAACTATAAAGAACCCAGGACCAGATGGCCTCACAGGTGAATTCTACCAAATATTCTGGAAAGAATTAACACCAATCCTCTTAAACTCTTCCAAAAAAGAGAATTAGATGGAACATTGCCTAACTCATTCCATGATGCCAACATTACCCTAATACCAAAGCCAAACAAAGATGCCACAAGAAAGGAAAATTACAGACCAATCACTCTAATGAACCTAGATGCTAAAATCCTCAACAAAATACTTGCTAATCGCATTCAACAACAAATCAAATGACATGACCAAGTGGGTTTCATGCAAGGTATGCAAAGATGGTTCAACATAAGAAGATCAATTAATGTAATCAATTAAAGTAATAATTAAGGTAATATACCACATAAACAGATTGAAAGAAAAAAAAATCACATTAACATCTTTATAGACACATAAAAAGCATTTCACAAAATACAGGTCTCTTTCCTCATAAAAATGCTGCAAAAGATAGGAATAGAAGGAAACTTTCTGAACATTATAAAGGGTATATATGAAAAACTCACAGCTAACATCATCATCAATGTGAAATCCTAAAAGCTTTCCCTCTAAGATCAGGAAAAGGACAATGGTGCCCACTATCACCACTCTTATTTAACATGGTGTTAGAAGTATTTGCTTGAGCTCTGAAGCAAAAAAAAAAAAAAAAAAAAAAAAGCATCCAAATTGAAAAGAAAGAAGTAAAAATTTCACTATATGAAAATGACATGATCCTATACATAGAAAGCCCTGAATTTAAAAAAATAAATAAAAAGGCATCCAAATTGAAAAGAAAGAAGTAAAAATTTCACTATATGAAAATGACATGATCTTATACATAGAAAGCCCCAAATTTAAAAAAAAGGCATCCAAATTGAAAAGAAAGAAGTAAAAATTTCACGATATGAAAATGACATGATCTTATACACAGAAAAACCTGAGAAATCTATAAGAAAGCTTCTAGAACTTATAAAGGAGTTCAGTAAAGTTGCAGGCTATAAGATCAATGCTCAAAAATCAGTAGCATTTCTGTACACCAATAATGAGTAATTTGAGGAGGAAATCAGGAAACAAATAACATTTACAATAGTAACAAAAAGAATCAAATACCTAGGAATAAATTTAACTGAAGATGTAAAGGACCTATATGCAGAAAACTACACAACACTGTCAGAGGAAATCAAAGAAGGCTTAAATAAATGGAATAATATTCTCTGTTCATGGTTAGGAAGACTAAATGTCATTAAGAAATCTAACCTACCCAAACTAATCTACAGATTTAATGCAATCCCAATAAAAATCAACACAGCATTTTTAATGAATTGGAAATACTAACTACAAAATTTATTTGGAAGGTTAAGTGGTGCTGAATAGCTAAAGACATAATGAAAAAGAAAAATGAAATTAGAGGTATCACACTACCTGATTTAAAACATACTACAAAACTACAGTGGTCAAAACTACATGGTATTGGCACAAGAATAGACATACTGACCAATGTAACCAAATTGAGAGTTCTGATATAGATTCTCAGATATACAGTCACCTGATATTCGACACAACCACCAAGCCCACTCAACTGGGAAAGAATGTCTTCTTCAAAAGATCGTGCTTGGAAAATGGGATATCCATATCCAAAAGAATGAGAGAGGAACACCATCTCACACCTTATACAAAAATTAACTCAAGATGGATCAAAGACATAATTATAAGAGACAAGACCATAAAGACCTTGGAAGATAATGTAGGGAAACATCTACTGGAACTTGTACTAGGAAATGGTTTCATTAACTTCACACCCAAAGCATGAGCAGTGAAAGAAAAAATAGATAAATGGGATCCTCTCAAAATTAAAAACTTTGCAATTCAAAGGATGTTATCAAGAAAGTAAAAAGGCAGGATACCCAATGGGAGAAAATATTTGGCAACCATATATCTGACAGGAGCCTATTATCCAGTATATATAAAGAAATCCTAATCTCAAAAATAAAAAGACAAACAACTCATTTAAAAAATGGGCCAGCGACCTGAAAAGACACTTCTCCAAGGAAGAAATACAAGTGGCTAAAAAGCACATGAGAAGATTTCAACATCACTAGCTATTAGGAAAATGCAAATCAAAACTAAAATGAGATACCATCTTATACCCATTGGACTGACAGCTATTAAAAAAACAGAGGACTCTAAGTGTTGGAGAGGATGTGGAGGAATGGGAACCCTCATCCACTGCTAGTTGGAATGTAGACTGGCCCAGGCATTGTGCAGGACAGTTTGGCATTTCCTTAAAATACTAACTATAGATCTGCCATTTGACTCAGAAATTCCACTCTTGGGTGTATACACAGAAGAATTGAAAGCAAAGTCATGAACAGATATATATACACCAAAGTTCATAGCATCATTATTCACTATTGTGAAAAGTTGGAATCAATCCAAATGCTCATCCACAGTTGAATGGATAAACAAAATGTGCTACATACACACAATGGAATATTACTCAGTTGTAAGAAGGAATACAGTGCTAACACAGGGGATAACATGGATGAATCTTGAGGACCTTACACTGAGTTAGTTAAGCCAGGCATTGATTGATGAATATTACATGACCTCAGTGATATGAATTAAGCAAATTGAGCAGACTCACAGAACTATGATCTGGAAGATAGTTTTACAGGAAATTGAAAGACAGAAGAAGGTTAACACCCATATGATCATAATCTATGGTAAGGTGAAAATGTGTAG
Organism: Tolypeutes matacus; assembly: GCA_026826555.1. Lineage (NCBI taxonomy): Eukaryota > Metazoa > Chordata > Mammalia > Cingulata > Chlamyphoridae > Tolypeutes > Tolypeutes matacus. Next base: position 1,954,751 of record JAKSZT010053804.1, on the reverse strand, counting down.
TTGAATATTGAGGTATATAACAGAACTGTAGTGATATTATTGGGTTGCGTGGTGCAGGTTTGACAGGTGGGTAGATTAGGGAGGGTGGGTTGGAAGGTCCAAGGAACTGGAGGGAAGGTTAGGAGACGGACCAGGTGAACACTGGGGATTTGCGTGTATGTGGTTGAAAGTACACAGTTGGGAATGCTCTTATCGCAATATAACAAGAAAGGGCTACTGGTTTAGGGTGATGGATGGGGGGGGGCATTCAGGACAGATTGCACCTGGATCAGCCTTCTAGGGAGTGTGTGAGTGATAATTTTGTCATAATGTGTTGTATCACTTGGTGGAGATACAGGAAGGCGTTGTACTCACATGCTTAGGGGACTGATTTTTTCTTAAACAGAGAGGCAGAAGTCTCTAGAGAGCATGGGCAGTTCCTAATAGGGGAGGACAAACCAGTGTGTCAAGACCTCAGTGTTCTTGCATGTAACTATTAATCTTGTTATCCAAGGAGTGAAGCCAGGGAGTCACCATTGGCCCTGAGGGGAGAGGGAGGGAGGAATAGAATATATTGAACAGCAGGTATTTAGTGGGCAATGGAAATGTTATACATGATCTTACATGATGGACACAGGCCATGTTAAATATCATCAAAATTTATAAAAGTGCATGGTCTAAAATGTAAACCATAATGTAAACCATTGGCCATGTTTAGTAGCCATGTTTCACTATTTGTATATCAGTTATAACAAAGGTACCATCTACATATAAAAAGGTATTAATATGGGAAGGAGGTGAAAGGGAGGATGTTGGGTATATGAGAGTCCTCTGTATTCTGTATGTGACTTTACTGTGACCTAAAACTTCTTTGAAAACAAAATGAAAAATAGTAAGACACTGGGGAATAAATGGAAGAAAATGCCATTGTGCAGACAGGACACCAGATATTACAGTATTGAAAGGTAAATTATTTTGAAAAATCTTTTAAAATATTTTTCATTATTTTTAATATCCCCATCTTTTAATTTTATTTTATTTTTAGTTTTTGTAAATTTTTATGTATTTTATTTCTTATATTTAAACTTATCATTATTATTTCATTTTCCTATTAATTGTATTCAGCTATTGTAATAGCCTTATTTTTAAAGAAGTTTTGGATCACAAAAGGGTTACAACTGAAGCAGGGGAAAATCATTGCTGTGCGGTATCAGTGATGGGGGATACATGGGAGGAAGTTCACCTGGACATATATATAAGGTATATAAAAATGTTCAAATGTTCATGGGACATTGTCACAGTGGATGGAGACTAACACAATAACCAAGATAATATTGCATTACCATCCTGGAGATTTCTGCCACATTCTCTAATGGAGCAGCAACAGTCCACCAGGTGCAGGGGCAATGACTGGCAAAGGAGGATGATCCACAGATTGGCCCTTGATAATTATGACTATGCTTATTAGCCTTTGCTCTTGTAATTGAAACAGCCTATTGTTGTGGGGTGCCTAAGAGTTGCCTCCTGAGAGCTTCCTTTTTGCTCAAATGTAGCCTCTTTTTAAGACAAACTCAGCATATAAATGCATAACCTTCCCTGCAGTGTGGGACATGACTCCCAGGGATGAGCCTCCCTGGCACCCAGGGATTACTACCAAGCACAAACTAGCAATGCAACTGGAAAAAGACCTCGAATAAAAGGGTGAAAATGTAAAGACAAATGAGTTTATATGGCTAAGAGACTCCAAAGTGAGCTGGGAGGTCATCCCAGAGGTAAGCGCTTATGCACATATCAGCAGGATCTCATGGACTGCCAAAGTGGACACTACCCCAAATAGTGGGGCTCCTTATGGCTCTGGAGACACCCTGGTCCTATGGTCAGGGAAGATAGCTCTGGAGTTTAGTGCTTTGTCAATGGGCCCTTCTTCGGAGTTTGTGCTCCTGAGAGTGACAGAGTTGGATTCAATTATGTCTTCCCTACAAATGACTCATATGTCTCTTCTATTTCAACCTATACTTGGTGCTGGAGTTTGTAGGTGTACACCCAAGGGACTCAAATCTTTGGGCTGTCCATGTTCCAGCTTGGCCTGGAACCTCAGCAGAGTTGCAACACCTACTCTACAGCTCATTGGACTCACTCAGGACAACTAAGAAGGAGATGATGATGGGCAACAAACATCCCAAGGAACAGAGAGAGTCTGCAACTGCAAGAAAGATAATTCCATACATCTTACCCATGGGATATAAGTCCCCTCTAAATATAAGTGCAGTGGACATAATGATCCGAGAATCCTCAGGTTTAGGGAAAGAACTATGGACTAGAGTGGACTTACTGGTATTCTACTATAGACATATTGTGTTTCTAGCAATGGAAGAAATTACAACACTGATGTGGAGCCAGTGGCCACTGGAGGCTCTGGGGTAGGAAGAGGGAAAAATAGTTGTAATATGGGGGCTTTATTGGGACTTGGGAATTGTCCTGAATGACACTGCAATGACAGATATAGGCCATTTTATATCATCACATAACATGCAGAACTTATGGGAAAGAGTGTAAACTACAATGTGAACTATGGCCCATGCTTAATGGCAAAGCCCCAGAATGTGTTTATCAATTGCAATGAATGTGCCACACAAATGAAGGATGTTTATGTGGGAGGGTTTGGGAGTTGTGGAGAGTGGGGCATATGGGAATCTCTATATTTCTTATGTAACTTTTATGTAATCTAAGTGTCTTTTAAAAAATAAAAAAAATTGTTATTAACAAAAACAAAACAGAGTGGGCATCACCAGCCCCAAATCCTCAAGATTGGGGAATGAACAATGGACTAAAGTAAACTTATTATTATCCTATTATAGACTTATTGTTATACTGGCAATTGAGGAACTTGTATCATTGATATAAATGCAGTGGCCACTAGAGGTTCTGAGGGAAGGAAGAGGGAAGAATAGATTTAATATGGGGGCATTTTGGGGACATTGGAATTGTCCTGCATGACATTGCAATGTCAGATACAAGCCATTATATATTTTGTCATAGTCTACCAAATTGTGCAGGGTAGAGTGTGAACTAAAATGTAAGCTATAGTCCACAATTAGTAGCAATGCTTCAATATGTTTTCATCAATTGTAACAAAGTTACCACACTAGTGAATGATGTTGTTAATGTGGGAAAGTGTGGGAAGGGAAGGGGGTGGGGAATATAGGAATCCCCTATATTTCTTTAATGTAATATTTAGGTAATCTAAACCTTCTTTAAAAATAAAAAATGATTAAATATATGTATATATGCAGAACACCTAACACCTATTAGTTTCTCATTAAATGGCAGCTAATATAAATGTTGTAGTTGAAAAATACCATACATATTAGCTAATTGCTTGCATTTACAGTGCACTGGTACCAACGAAAAATTATGACTTGCACTTGTGTTCTTACTCTATGCCAAGCAAAATACTAATCATTTCAAATGTGTCATTAAAAAAACTTGTAAACTATGTTATTACAAATTATTAAATCCTAATTACTTTGAAATGTTATATTGAGTTCTTTATTATTGTGATTAATTTTTGAATTTTTTATTATTTTATGTTAAAAATTGTTTTATATAATTTAAATGAAAAAATAGATTTGGGTATTTTTCCCTTTCCCATATTTGTAACAAATGTTCCACAGCAGTACAATGTGTTGGTGTTGGGGTGATGTATTGGAGTCCTGTATGTTATGCGTGATTGCTTTATAAGCTCACAACTCTTCTAATAAAATAAAATTGCAAAAGAAAAACAAAGGACGACAAAAATACATGGGATTTTACTAGAGATGACCAACTGGCAATTGTATGCAAACTGACCTTGAGACTTAACACTAAATCTAGCAATCATTTTTTTCTCATTGTACAATGTAGAAAAAATATTTAAACAATTGTACAAGATACTCTGGTGACCATAAAATGAGCATATTGGTGTAAGCTGCCATTTGCCCCAATATTTTGCCCTACCATGACTCCTACACCAGAGTCCCCCAGGTCAAACAATTACCTGCTGCTGCTCTTCTGGATAAGCCATAGTACAAAGTCAGTGAAAGAGCCATTTTCAATGAAACTATAGGTACCTCCCTGTCATAGCATTGGACATAACTTTTCAGTAGTCTAAAAATTAGAAGAGAGAAATGAAGAAATCATTATGTTTCTGAGATGCTCTCCTGTGCCAAGGGAAATGTATTCTTTTATTGGAAAGGAGAGGAGTGAGCAATTCTACTTCATACAAAATATTGCTATAGTTTTTATAAGCAAAAATTATACAATTAGTACAAAAGAGATTCAGATGGTTATGAAATATGTGTGTGGAGAAACCATTTAAATTCACAGGGAACTAGAGAACCAAGAAAATGTAAATTTTTTCTAAATAGGAGACCAGAATATGTTCACATAAGAGACACATTGAGAAGTTAAAGTTTAGAGTCATCTTCATAAGAATGTAGTATGCTGGCTGTTTAAGGATTGTTATTAGAAGCATCCAGAAATTCAAATTCATCCAAAATATATTCATATATCTAATGGCTACATTCCAAACAACTCAAAATTTCAATTTTCTATCCCAATACATGAGGACAGAAAGGAATCCTTTAATGCGAATTTTATTAGATTGAGTCATTAGGTTTAATGAAAAAGTCTCTTTCCCTCCCATTTGCTGGTTATATATTGCACAGAATCCTGGCAGTTGGTTTTATTGCATAAACAATTAATGGACACATTTTTCGTTTTGTGGACAGTCATGTTTCTCCCTTTCTTCCTCTACTTTTGTGAAAAATATGGAAAGGGAAAATGAAACATCTGTGGTGGGTTCTACTCTCCTGTGTCTCTTTACAGAAATGAGACACATTGGCTTCCTTATCTCCACCGATTTCCGTGTCTATGCTGTAACCATCACAAAAACCACTGCACTGACCCTTTTTCGCACTGGATCCCCGATCCACAGCCCCATGTCCTTCCTGCTTAGCTAGGTCTTCCTAATGGACATCTCCCTCATCTCCACAACTGGGCCAAAGATCATAACCAATTATTTCTAAGGGAGATCAGGTATTTCCTACATTGTCTATGTGACTCAGGTCTATTTCCATACTATGCTGGCAAGCAGTGAATGTATTCTCCTCACACTGATTGCCTATGACAGATATATGGCTATTTGTAACTCTTTGTGGTATGTGGTCAGTATAAATTCTGAAATTTGCCTGCATGTGACCATGGAGTCTTGGTTTGGGGGTGCACTCAATTGCCTAAATCCAAATCACATATACCATGCCATTTCACAGATGTGGCTCAAGAGAAATCCACCATTTCTTCTGTGAGTTGGAGGCAGTTCTCAAGCTCTCATGTCCTAACAATTTATAAGATGTTTGAAATTGGACAGCCTTATTCTGGCATCTTATATTTTTATATTGCTCTTTATCCTTCACTTAAATTCTATCACGGGACAGTATAAAGCTCTTGCTACCTGTTTTTCTCATCTCAAGGTGATGTTTTTCTAATTTGGCCCACCATTTTCATTTACATGCTTCCCAGATCCTTACACACTTCAGAGCAAGATGAAGATCTCCCTGTATTCCATATCATATATACCCCTATTTTGAACCCCCTCATATACAATATAAGGAAAAAGGAGGTTGGAAAGGTTCTGAGGAAATTCTAGGAAATGTTTAATTTTAAAATTAAGCGATAACATTGAGATTTAGTGATTACCTAATGTTTTTGGAAACAATTCCTTCCCATAAAAGGCATGAGTGGTTTGTGGTTCAGGAAATAATTTATTCTTTTTCTTTAATATATTTTTTATTTATTTTTAAAAGATACTTAGATTACATATAGTCATTAACAATTTGACACTTTTACACAATTACAAAGCATTATTCAAATATGAGTTCTTTTTTTCAGTTCAATATATTTGGAATAGCAACCCAAGCAACAGATCTTTCATTCCAAAGCTTTTTCTCTGCTTACTATGGGAAAAATCACTTTCCCTTAAGAAACGTAAGGTTGATGATCTTGCTGAGGTTAGCAAGGCATGAGATTGAAAATCCATTCCATGATCTTAAATTCCCATATCTTTCCCAGCATCCACCCAGATGATCATTTTTAAAAACCAAAAAATACAGAGTACTAATGAATTAACTTTTTTCATATATTAAGTCTAATATAGAAAATATATATATTTTCCCAGGTCCTCTGCAAATTTTCCCTTGACCTCATTTTAATAACAATGGTCATCACATGTTTCTTTTCTGCTGGCAAAAAAAATGGTGTGAGGGCATAAAATTACTGATGACTATTTTTCATTTATACTTTCTTTTTGTTCTATATCTTAGGTCTTGGTATAGCTTAGCTTATTCCAAGATTCTATTGGTTTCTGGCCATAAATATATGTGAGTCAAAGCATGCTACTCCTCTAAGTAGATTGGATACCACTTGGGATTCCATTGACAAATCATTTGAAATTGTGTGAGAATTTATGACCAAGTAGTAGTGTCCATTACATGGCCAGTTAGTGTTGTTTGGTTTCTCACTTGGTAAGAACTTGATTCAGAAAAAGTATGCAGGTTGTTGATATGGAATGTAATCCAGTGAGTAGGACAGAAGGATTGGGCATGGTAAATCAGTGAAGGAAGAATACCCAATATAAGAATGTCTTTTCCAGGTCAGTTCTATGGGTTGATCTCATAGCGGAGTTCATAAGGAACAAATCAAATTCCTCTAAGAAATCCGCATTAATCATATGAAAAGTATTTATTTATAGCATCCGATGTCTCCTAAATTGAAGTTCTTTGCAAAGCATTTAACCTGATCCTATAGGCAAACTCTGAAAGTGCACATGCTGTTTAATAACCTATAATCAGTGGTGGTACTGTTGAGCCCCACTGGCAGAAAGTGAAAATTGAAGAGCAAAGATTTAATATGAAGTATTTAGGCTGAGGTGGATGGAATCTGCAATGAAGAGCTGACTGACCTTTGAGAGGCTTAGAGAGTATGGCAATCATCATGAGAGTTACTGGAAATGTCCATAATGCACTGCTCAAATCTGCTCTCTCAGTAAAGAATAACATGCCACCCTATTTTCCAGAGATTATCCGTAATCAATCTCTAGCAATGACTTAAAATGGTAGATAAAGAAAGAAGTAACATCCTTACTTGTACAGTTGAGCCCATGAAACTCATTGATCTTCATCATCTTCCTCCACAAACAGCCATTTTAATTTCCCTCACCATTGGCCAAACTACAGCTGGTCCAAGATTACTACTGTATTCTCTGTATCCTTATCCATTAACATAAGAAGACCAAAGAGGCTAGGCAACAGTCACAGCTTCAGATGATTGGAAGTCTTACTGGAAACTATAGAAGCAGGAAAAAGTAACCATAGCCATAGAAATTTAAAGCTGTAGGGAAAAGAAGCAAAATTTTCCTAAGCCATTTACTGAAAATATGATGTGAATATCCATTCTTACTTCTCCCACTTGTTCTCCAGTCTCCCTTATTCTAGCTATTGAAGATAAATTATAATAAATGAAACTTTGACTCAATGTAGGTGTACCTCAGTCTTATCTAGATATTGTATTTGATAAGGCAGCTTAGTTGACCATCATCCCATTGAACCAACTGCTTCCATTTGATGTGGTATGAAGTAGGACTGATGGATTCCATGGTAATAAGGTCATGGTGCCCTTTACCAATAATTTATATTCCTAAGACCAGGATATACATTTGGGATCCAATTTTGGCACAAATATTTCCTGCTAAAGTACATAGATGATGGCCTTCGCAGTGAAAATGAATGAAGGGATTGAAAAGCCATATCTAGAGTAATTGTCAGTGCTTGTACAGAGAAGCTGCATTTTGTCCCTGCATGAGTCATGCCTTTTTCTCGGATGTCCTTGCTTTGGTATATCCAAATTTCTCATTCCAGGGACTTGAAGAATTGCCTGAATACCCACCACCGTGAAGGCACCAAGCTATTTCTCTCTACAGAAAAAGCCAGTGTCCAAGGACACCAGAAAGTGCTGTCCATTGAGATATTTTCCCCTCTCATCTGCCAGGGTCACAATGCAATATCTGTACCTTAACATGAGTTTTTGACTATTATTTCCAAGTGTGGAAACCTTTCCTTATCCTTCAAAGAGTGAACTATGGTGGGTAAAGTGCGTACTGAGGTACATGTAGAAATTGGATGCAGGATCCTGATTCACCATTTTGGTGCTGATCTCAGTAATCTACTTTCTAATGAAACTTGCAATTGCCTCACTTACAATGCCTGTAGAATTGCCCAAAACCAGTTTCATCTGTCTGCCCCACACATTACTCCTTTCATGGCACCAACTCATAATGCAATGCCAGCATGACTTAACATTACATTGTGGATTCTGAGCAAGAATTAACCCTCTTGTAGGTTTCTGTATCACTTGGGCAATAGAGTTAGAATCATGCCAAAACAGGGAAATGGTATCTTTTCCATGGCTTCCGAGACTAGAAATTGCGGAATGTGTGATATTTGTATAAGTATGTCAACAAACTCAGGGGTGTAAAAAGAATTCTGCCTGCAACTGCATGACTCAGAGAGAGAAATATGATATCCACATATGACCATGCCTATGGCAGCATCATTAATAGTAATAATGATAGGTTGGCAATTATCAAAATCCTAAAATACGAGAAGAGTTTGGCAATTATCAAAATCCTAAAATACGAGAACATGCTCCGACTCAGTGATATATTAAGAAATATGGTTGTGGTGACTAACTAGCTTATAGTGTGTAAGCATCATTCTAAGTGTTTCTTGGTGTTTCTCAGGGGATTTTTGAGTGTTCTTTTCGAATCATAATGTATATAATTGTAAAAGTGAAAACGTTTCCCTATATTTTATTCTACTTCTGTTCATTTTCATGAAGTCCCAATCACTCCACCATCCTCTGTCTATATTTCCTACACTGGCTGTGTGACTCAGTTCTATGTCCACACGACCCTGGTAATCAGTGAATGTATTCTCCTCACCCTGATTGCCTATGAATGATATACGTCAATTTTTATCCCTTTGTGTTATGTGGTCATTATGAATTCTGAAGTTTGCCTTCAGATGGCCATTGTGCCTTGGTTTGGGTGTGCACTCAATTGCTTAATCCAAACTACATATACCATTCATTTTCCAAGTTATGGGTAAAGAGAAGCCCACCATTTCTTTCTTGAATAGAGGCAGTCCTCAAGCTGTCACGTGAGGACACATCAACTTATGAGAAAGTAGTGTTTGTGATTGGAGTTGTGTTCATCCTCAATCACCCCCCTCCCCCCGCTTTATCCTTATTCTGGAAGCTTACTTTTCTGTATTATACTGTGTTCTCCACCTAAATTCTACCAAGGCAAAGTATAAAGCTCTAACTACCAGCTCTTCCCATCTGATGTTCATGGTTTTCTACTTTGGTCCAACCATGTTCGACTACATGATTCACAGATCTTTGTACACTTCAAAGCAAGATAAAGTTCTTACTGTATGCTACACCATTCTTACCCACATCTTGAACCCCCTTGTTATAGTTTAAGGAACAAGAAGTTTGGATAGGCTGTCATGAAATTTCTGGGAAAATTTAATTATAAAATGGAACATTAACATTGACATATTCTTTGCTATCAATTTTGAACTGTTTCTAAATCTGCATTATGAAATTCATCAGATTTTTTGCAATTATCTAATTGAGTGGATTTATAATTTGGTTCATGCTTGTTAAGTATAGACATTATGTTGTGAATTTTTATCCTGTCAGTAAATTTTGGATTTATATTCAGCCAGCTATGTTCAAAACCAACACTTCAAACAATTTACTTAGCTTAAAGTACACATAAAATTTTTATAACAAGGGAAGTAAATGAATTTCTTCTGTGCCTCTTTTTCCTATCTGAAAATTACAATGCTCATAATTAGCTAAATGCATACTCTAGCAAATAAACCAAACGTAAGATACTAGCTATAGTTAGCAGTAATGTTTTTACAGTGCTCTTTTATAGTTTGTAACAAATGTTTCACAACTGCAAAATGTCAATGGTGGGTAATGTATGAGAACCCTGTATGAAGATATGCAAGTTTATTTGTAAGTTCACAAATCATACTATATACTTATTGTTTATGGATGCTCATTTATGAACCATAAGTTTCAATTAAAAAGGTAAAAAATTTGCTTCAACTAAATTATATGTCTTTATATTCTTAACCACAATCCTCATCTACCACTGGAATCATTATATTACACAGTCCCTGGATTATATTCTAGCTGTCTTTCAATTAACATTCACCTCCCTAGACTATTCCTTTCAGTCACAATTACATTTATAAATCAGCAGTTAGTTATTCTAATTATAATTTGTTACCATCAATTCTATCCATTTCCACACATTTACAATAAACATGAATAAACATTCTACATAAATTTGTTTCATATTTTATTTGCTATTTCCTACAGTGCCTTAAATGTAAAAGAAAGTTGAAAAACCTCTTTGCATTTATATATTTGTAATGATTTGAACTTATTTGAAAATAGTAACTCAGTATTTGTAAATTTTAATAGATTTACAGGAAAACTTAAAGATTCTGTAAAGTTTCATGAACTTATCAGCTAATTAAACAAGTATCAGTATAACTGTGACATAACAGATGACAGGGTAAGACTGTCTGATTGGAAATCCCATACACAGGATAAAGGAAAACAAGCCAATATTGTCAGAACTTCATTCTTCAGAACTCTGAATGGCCCTCAATGGTAAACAGCACTAATGCAGAATCAGGAAAAAGAATACCTAAAAGTTCTGGAAAAGCTGTGGGACTTCCACTTGCCCTAGGCCTTCCCTCTCCAGCCCCTCAGAAAGAGCTCTAAGGTGGCCCATACTTCCGGTATGACAGCCCACATCCCTAGTACAGGTCTCATTTACCATTTAGTATATTTGTGTGTCCTGCTTCCTGAAAGACTCACTGAAGGTGGTTGTTAAATTTGCTTAATCCAGAAATTGTGTGGGACAGAGAAACTGGGCTGTGAAGCTATGTGGAGAAATGGCATGGAACAGAGCAAACCTTAGATGCCCAGGGAGAAACATTGAGGTTGAAACACAAAATACAACTCCTAGGAACCCTAGAGTGAAACTGGCAAGAGAATTTTCATTGTTATTAGTTGTTGTTGAGGGGAAAGTAGGAAATGCCGAAGAATTTACTAACACTGGGCATTTTTTTTTAAACTACTGGGCATGTCAAGTCAAGAAACATGCTCAGAGAGACCAGAGAAGAATCTAGTGTTCCATGTGGCAAGTTCTAAGAATTCAAAATAAAAAAGTCTTGAAACAGAACCTTAACACAGAGCCATCTCCACTATAGCCTTCAACAGTAAAGAGAAAAACAAAATCTGGAGAAGCAGGACAATCTGACCTCTAGTATTAAAACATCAAACTAATAAAATGTCCATATTTCCACACACAAAAAAATTATAAAGCACACAGAGAACAGGAGAAGATGGCCCCTGCAAAGGAGCAAAGTAAGTCACAGATAATATCTTTGAGAAAATTAAGAATTAATTTAGTTTTAGAATTATTAATCCATGACACTAAGTCAACTTTCTTAAATAAGTTCAATGAGCTAAAGGAAAATGTGATCAAATAACAAAAGGAAATCAATAAATCATATATTTAAGAAAATTAATTTTTAATGTTACGAAACAGAAATTCTGTAGGTAAGTAATAAAAGAACTGAAATTAAAATTCATTGAAACATTTCAAAAGTATGTTTGAAAAGGCAAGAGAAGGAATCAGTGAATTTTAAAGATAAGACAAGAAATTATTCAGGTTGAGGAACATAAAAATAAAAGAATGAAAAAATCAAGTAGAGTCTAAGATAACTGTGAGATATTGTGAAGCCTAGAACATATGCTTCCCCAAATTCCCAACTTTGAAAAAACACATGAATATACATATCTAGGAAGCTCAAGTAACTCCAAGTACTATAAACCCAAAGGGGTTCACAGCAGGATAAATTATTCTCTGTCAAGGACTAAAAAAGAGAGACTCCTAAAGGCAGCAAGATAGAAATTACTCATCCTGTACAAGCATCCTCAATAAGATAAAGTGCTGATTACATATTAGAAACCATGGAAAGAAGTGGGTTGATACATAGACTGCTGAAAGAAAAAAATTATAAACAATGAATTCTATACAATAATACACGAAGAATAAAATAACTAAGAATAATTTTAACAAAAGAGGTGATTTCTACAAAAAGAAACTATAGAAATCTAAATAAATATTGAGACATTCCAAGTTCAAGTTTTGGAAGTCTTTATACTATTACGAGGTCCCTACTACTCAAACCCATCTCTATATCCAATACAATCTCTCTAAAAATTTCAGCAACATTTTTGCATAAATTAAAAAGTGTACTCAAATTCAATGGAATAGCAATAGATCTTGAATAGCCAAAACATCTTGAGAAAGTAGAACAAATTGGATGTCTCACACTTTCCAATAAAAATTTATTATGAGCCACAATTATCAAAAAATATGTTACTGGCATAAATATAGACACATATAATAATGGAAAAGAATTGAGAGTACAGAAATGAGCTACACATCTGTGGTAAACTGATTTTTGGCAATGATGTCAAGTATATTAAATAAGGAAAGAATAGTCTCTTCAACAAATGGTGTTTCTATTCTCATGAAAATGGGGAACAGTGGAAGTGACGACACTCATCTAATTATCTGCAAGACAATATTGACAAGTCCCTGAAAGGAGCCCACAGAATGTCCTGACACAGACACACAAAACATCCAGGAAAAAAGCCGGTCCTTAGCAACAAGGGAAACACTGGCTCTTCTCAGCATAAAGAACTGTTTATGAATATTTCTTCTTACTTTTACTTAGGCTCCACCACCTGCCTCAAAGAAGTTGCAGTCCATTTTTAATCAAGGGTTTCCCTACAATCACTGACCTGTATCATTCTATACCACTTCTGCTTTCCAAGACTATTGTCCACTCATGCAATTTCAAGCCATAGTTTTAGGGAAGACAAACACAAAAAACTATGGGAATAAAACTCAGCATCCAAACAGTTTGGTGTTTTACAAATTTTCTCTCTCATAAGATCCTTAAAATTACAGAGTTAGGCAAATGATAAATTCCTACTTCAAAATGAGTATAATGAATTCCAGGGAGATAGGGACACTTGACTAAACTTTCAAAAATAGGAATTAAGAAGAAATGAACCCCAAGCCTAAGATTGTAAGTACTATACCGCACAACAGTTGTGTTGTTAACATAGCAGCAAAGCGAATAAATGAGTGGTATGTCACTTAAAAATAAAATTCAGTGCAATTCTGCACCCTCCTCCCCAAGAAAAACAAAAACAGATCTCCAGACATTTCTCTTTTTGATTTACAGGATGAAAGATTGCATCCCTAATACTTACAGCAGAGAGATTCTCCTACTTTCAACTTAAGTCTGGGGATATGTTTAGTCTCTCAGATACTATGCCCACTAATGGGGAGAATCCAGAGGCCAGATCTTGGCTTTCTGGAAGAGATCACCATGTAGAAAATTTAAGACGTGCAGAGAATCTTATGCCATCTACAATCACAGCATATTTATTAGAATATACTGGTGATGAGCAGAAGGAAGGGAATGCTTTTCTCTGAATAACTAGTAATTCCTCATTAGAAGGTATGCTGGAGAAAGTCCAACCTGACAAAATAAATTCTAGTTAATAAAAGGCCAAGAATAGAAGTCCCCAGGAAAACTCTGGGGAAACCAAGGTCCCATTACACATGGCTGGGATTCATAATTTACCTCACTGTCTAGTCAGCCAAGGTCATTTAGACATGCCTTTGTTATGGGACTCAAGTTACAATGAAATAGGTACATGAGAAAGTAGAAAAAGACTAGATGGATGAAAAAAATTTTGACCTATTTCAATGAAGAACCACAACCTATCCCAGGGCATCTAGAATGTGATATGTGAAAAGGATGTGAAAGTTATTCCTGAATCTCTTTGCTCATAAGGTAAGGCAATGATGTGGCAAAGCAGAGAATCTGTAAATATGCAAATTGTTATGTGCATCTGCAAGTCTGGTTTTATAACAATTTATGAGGAACAATACAATAAAACACAATAGCTTTATAATCCAACATAGTTACATATTTCCAAATTGTCTTCTGTAACAAAAGTTCTAATTCATTCATCACCTTGAAATCACTTAAGCATCCGTACTCTTATCCCTCTACTTTAGAGAGTAGAGTCCAAAATTTACTCTACATTTCATTCAAGAGGTAGAACTCTTCTATTTATAACCATTATTTCTCTCTTTGTGCAACCTATGAATCTTTCTAACTGCAAAGTAACCTGGTGTGTTCACAAATGCATGGTTTTATACTCTTATAACCATACTCATTGCTTGAGCTTAGTTGCTCAGAACATGTTATATATCCTTCCTACTCCTTCTGAGAATGTCTGGAGATTGGCTCTCTAACCCACACTATTACTAAAAAATACTGAGCTGTGTGAAGCAGTTGCATTCATTTAAACCAAGCTACAATAACTTGTCATTTTGAAATGAAAAAAAATGTGTCTTTCAAATGGAAAAGCTGCATCACATGTTGGAAAATCACCAATTTTTCTAAGATGGATAAAGTGACAAGAAAATCAGTTGTAAGCTCAATTTGCAACTCCACAGTAAACCTAAAAATTTTATTATTTCTCCTTCTACAAAGTAGAGGAAAAATATAAAGTGTGTATGGAGATGATCTAATAATTGTCTTTTACTCATGGTACAAGCTGACGCAAAAATATAAATGTTGGTTTAGGATTCTTTGACTTATCAATTAGCTTTCTTTTCATTCTACAAGATGGAGCAAAAATATACACATTGATATGGAGTGTATGGTGACTATAGGATAAGAGCTAAATGTGTGTCAGCATTCAGTCACCTTACCAGTGTGTCCTCCTGTGACACTTGCTTCAGGGGATCTCCCAGATCAAACAAAAGTTTGGTGCTGCCCTTTATCTCTATCAATGACACTAAGATGCAGAGATAGCCTTCACCAATGAAAGTGGGATAAGCTTCTCATAAGTTTAGATTTTCCTATTTAGCGGAACAGAAAGTAAAGAGGAGAAATGGAGTTTTCCTTATGTTTCATGGATGCTTTCCTTCACTAAAGGAAAATGTACTGTTTTATTTGAATGGTGAGCAAAGGAGTAACTGCACTTTATACAAAACATTATTGTGCTTTTCTATGTACATTAACTATTAAGGTATGTGTGAGGAGAAATTCTTCATTCACTGGAAATTGGTGTGCCACAAAATTTCTAAGCTATGGAACAGAATATGCTTACATGGGAGTGCATGCTGAGAAGGTTTACAAATTTGTTTCAATGGACTATGTTGGCTGTTTATTCAGGGTAATTGAAAGCACCCAAAGATATTGAAATTCATCAAACACTTTGTTATCTCTTTGGCAAACTTCCAAATATTCCATATTTTAATTGTATGCATTGATTCAATCATGTAAAAAGTAACATTTTAAGATATCTCTTAATGCTTGTCTTAAACTTTTTCATTGCATTTGAAGACAAAGCCAGATGTTAATTATAGTTTGGTTCCTCCTTGTTCTGCTATGATTTGGGTCAGAATGGGACAGTTGAATTCGTTGCAGAGGCAATTAATAGAAAACATATCTCTTAGTGAATATTTCCCCCTTGGTACAATGCTGTTTTTCTCTCTTTTTCTCCTTTAGTTGTGTACAAAATGAAACATCCATGGTAGATTTTACTCTCCTTGGACTCTTCCCAGGATCAAGTCATATTGGTTTTCTCATCTGCACCATTCTCATTGTCTATGTTGCTGCCATCATAGGAAATAGCATCCTGGTCCTCCTCATCTCTCTTGATTCCCATCTCCACAGCCCCATGTACTTCCTGCTCAGTCAACTCTCCCTCATGGACATCTCTTTCATCTCAACAACTGTCCCCAAGATGCTAATCAACTTTTTCTCAGGGACAACAGGCATTTCCTACATTGGTTGTGGGGCTCAGGCTTATTTCTACTTTGCCTTGGGAGGTAGTGAATGTATTCTGCTCACTCTGATGGCCTATGACCGATATGTGGCTATTTGTAATCCCTTGAGATACATGGTCATTATGAGTCCTAAAGTTTGCATGCAGATAGCTATTGTGTCCTGGGTTGGGGGAGCAATTAATTCTGTAATTCATACCATATATACCATGCATTTTTCCAGATGTGGCTCAAAAGAAATCCACCATTTCTTCTGTGAGCTCCCGGCAGTCCTCAAGTTGTCTTGTGAGGACACTTCAACTTATGTGAAAGTAGTGTTAGTTGTAGGAATTTTATTTCTCCTTATCCCCTTTGGCCTCATACTCACCTCCTATACTCTCATCTTTCTTAGTGTTCTCCATGTAAATTCTTCCAAGGGGAAGAATAAAGCTCTTGCCACCTGTGCTTCCCATCTGATGGTAGTGTTTCTCTACTTTTGTCCACCTATGTTTGTCTACATGATTCCAAATTCCTTGCACACCTCAGAGGAGGACCAAGGTCTCTCCGTATTCTATACCATCCTCACCCCTATGCTGAACCCCATTATATACAGTTTAAGGAACAAAGACATAGGAGAGGCTCTATGGAAAGTTCTGTGTAAAAGTTTTATCACTAAATAGAACAATGATACTAGAATCAGCACCAATATTAAATCTTGGCACCTTGCTGAGGTTATCAATTTGCACAGTAGAATATGTATATATTAAAAGTTATCTCAATAATCATAAATATCTCCCTGTTTGGATTAAGGATTTTCTCTATATTTAGCAAATACAGCCTGTTTTTAAAAAGCTGTATTCTCTTAGAGTAATAAATCTGTTAGCTTTATTATGGAAAAAAGTGAATTAGGCAGTTGTGATAAGAAATTATAATTAGCCTTGAGTGCTTTGATATAAACTTGAAATAGGCACATGCTCTTTAGCCATTTTTCCTGTGTTATTCACTCTCCATTCTGAAAAAAAATGTTGTTTCCAGTAGATGATTTTTAGTAGGTACCAAGGATCAAATCCAGGACCTCATAATTGGGAAGCAGGTGCTCAACCACTGAGCTATATCTGTTCCCCTCCAGTAGATTTTAAAGTTTGCATTAATATGAGAAACCAAATGTTTATAGATGGTAGCTCTGAATATAGGCTACATTGAACTTTAAAATATGCATTGATTCTTGTCTCATTTAAAACTTTTTTTTTCTCTCCCCTTAAGGATAATACTGTGAAACAGAGTCATGTAAGTGAGAGTTCATATAAGTGAGACCATGAAAAATTTGTTGTTTTGTGTGTGGATTATTTTACTTAGCATAATGTCTTCAAGATTCATCCATGTTATATGTGTCCCAATTTCATTTCTTCTTACTGCAGCATAGTATTATATCATATGGGAATTCTACACATGTGCATGATATTTTTTGTAAGTTCACAACTTCTGTAGAGGGATTGACATTCCAGTGTTCCTTTCACGTCATCACAGATGAATTTCCTTTTAGAAATTAATCAAATTACCCAAGCTAACTCATTTAAATTTTGGGAAAATCCAAACTCTAATATATCATGTGTTTTACTTTGAAGCCCATCTGAATTAAACTTGTTTGTAGAGGGAACAGTAAGTTTCTCTCTCCTGAATTCACTTAATTAGGGAAAGAAAACTTGACTTATAATGAAATTAGTAAAGAAAGAAATGTTAGATTTATAGCCTCTTTTATGGAGAGGTAAGCATGTATTCAGGGACACAAAATGTACAGGGAACACATTTTCTTCCTTGTGTGCTCTCACTATAAGCGTGAGGAAATGCTAAGTCAGTGTACACATAGATAGGCCTTTTATATAGAATACAGGTAATCACTCACCTGCCACTTTTCTGAGTAGATTGGTCAAAATTTAGGTCTTATTTCAACAGTATTATTAAAAAAATTAATAATTTGAAAGTATGAGAATTCCTGGTCAAAATCCAAGTAAAGTCCATCACCACCCCCACCAATAAATGTAAACGAAAAAGCCTGTAATAACACTCAAAATAAGATAAAAACTGAGTGGATGCTGGAATCCATAACAAGGGTGTGCTCACAGCCCTGAGCCTTTCCATTAACTCAGTGATCCCTCTGGAGCTGAAACTGTACCTCTGGACAACCTTCTTTCATTCTTTTGAGAGGCTCTAGGAAGGGATAAGCAGGCAAGGATACCACAGAGACTGTTTACTTTGGGAAAAAAGTTTCATTGGCCTGGAGGAAGGCAGTCAGGGGACTGGAGATAAGAGGTTTTCTCAGAGATCCCGCCAGCAGAGCCAAAACTGGGATTCTAGGGAAAATTCCTTATGTAGTTCCCTATTACCTCAGCTAAAATACCTACATAATTCTAAATAAGGTGAGAATAAGCTCCCAAAAGACCTCCAAGTGCACACACTCACAGATGCACCAACACATTTCCATCCACCACTGCCATTGCCAATCATCCAACTCAGTGAATCACCTCTCATTGTAAGCTATTTCTTAGTTTCTTAACTTGAATTAAACCTCTTACAATCCCTAGATGAGAATGAGTGTCTGTATGTGAGTGCATACTTGCACACACATGTCAAATTTAAGAAGGAAAATGGCACTAGTTCAATGACTGCCAGATGCCATGAACTGTAGAAGTTTCTGTAAATATTATCTCCATGAAATTGAGTAAAGACCTCTTACCAAAGATTCATTAAGGGACAGTGAAAAATTAATGCATCTGCTTATTCAACTTAAGTAGCTGTTTGACTGAATTAATTAAACAGAATTACCTGTGTTGGTGCCACTATTATCATATGAATCCGTAATTGTTACCATATCTGGAGACAAAACTGACAACATGATAAAACAAATGCTCTAACATATATATTACAGTGCTGAAAACTGGTGCAAACATTTCAGAAATGAATATGGCAATAATATCAAGATCCATAAAACTAGCATTTGATTTGATAATTCCACATTTGGCATTTTTTAATAAAATCTATGCAAATTTTTATGGTTTGACAGTATTATTTATAATGGAATAAAGTTAAAGATTAGCTAAATTACACAAATAGAAGACTAGCTAGACAGTGTACACACCATTGCCACAGCAATGAACTTCAAAGGAAAGACATTCCTAATGCAATTCCGTTGTATTCAGTGCACATGTATTCTGTGTGAATTAAATCCACTTAAATTTCCTGAGATGTGATTCATCACCTAGTACAAGATCTATCCTGAGTCACTCTTCCCATTGCAATTGAAGAGAATGAGTGTTCTACAGTGGTCAAGTGTTCTATTCTAAATCAAGATGATTAAGTTGGTTGAGAGTCATCCATATTTTTTATCCTCTGATTTTTAAAATTTCTGTCGATTACTAAGACAGGGGTATTAAAACCTCCAAATATCAATTTGAACTTGTTTATTTTCTCTTTAGTTTGTCATTTGTTCCTCAAATATTTCTGAAACTCTGTTATTAAGTAAATACCCATTTAAACATTGTTATGCTTTCTTGTTGATTTGTATCATTATGAAACATCTGTCTTCACCTCTGGTAACACTCCTTCCAAAGTCTACTTCAATTGATATTAATATAACCACTTGACTTTTCTCATATCTGGTGTTTGCAGGGTATATCTTATTCCATCAACTTACAGTCAACTTTTTGCACCTTTATATTTAAATTGTATTTCTTATGTACAGTGTATACACTGGCTTTCCAGTGTATGACTGGCTTTCCCAAGTTATATTATACTACTTCTCATCTAATGTATGAATCTGACAGGTACATACTGCATTTTCTCTATCACAGCCCCTGTGATATTATTGTTCTATAATTTCAGCCATTATTTCTTCAAATACTTTTTCCAGCCACCTGTTTCCTCTCCTTCTGGGATTCAACGTACACAAATCTTAATTTTCTAATGTTGTCCCATTGAAACTCTGTTCATTTTACCAGTGTTTTTTTTTTTTTCTTTCTGTGCTTCCATTTGGAGAATTTCTATCATTCTATTCAAGTTCATTCATCTTTTTTCTGAACTGTCTAATCTGATATTAACCCCTATCCATTGTTTTGTTCTTGTTGTTCTTGTTTATTTAAGATATTATTTATTTCACACTTCAATGTTTCTTTTGATCTTTTTTTCATAACTTTTATTTTTCTCTTCATTTATGTCCAGATTTATCTTTAAACCCTTGATCATATTTTTGAAAGTCTATTTTAAAGCTCATAAATGTAGGCTCCATTGATCTCTCCCATTTCTGGGTCTGCTTCTGTTGCCTGATTCTTGCCTACTTTGGGTCACATTTTCCTGTTTGTTTTTATGTTAATTATATATTGGATTCTGGACATCTTAAATGTTGTGTTTTGTGTGGGATTTTTTGTCCTCCTATGAAGTGATCTCTTTAAACACATACAACTGTAATTATATAATAAATATACCTGGAAAAGTATGGAAATGTATATTACAAATATAAATTACTGCATTCTTTGAAAATACTAAATTTTAAATTAAATGCACATTACCCAACACAACAGACAGAATACATCTTCTAAAGTGCACATGGATCATTTCCAGGGAAGACCACATACTAGGCTAAAAAAAAAAAAACTTCATAAATTTTTAAAGATTGAAATTACACAATCTTTGAAATTGTTCAAAGCATATTCTTTAATGACAATAGACTGAAGATAGAAATCAATAAAAGAAAGGAAACAGAAAACTTCAGAAATATGTGGAAATTTTAAAACACACTCTTAAATAATCAATGAATCAAAGAAGACATTTACCTTGAGACAAAGGCAAATGAAATTACGAAATACTAAAATTAATGGGACGAAGAGAGGGCATTTCTCAGAGCAAAATTGAAAGCTAAGAATGCATATATAGAAAAATAACAAAGATTTCAAATCACTGGCCTAAATTTACATCTGGAGGAAGTAGGAAAAGAAGAGCAAATTAAACCTAAAGTTAGTAGAAGGAAACAAACAATAAAGATTATAGTGGAGATAAATGAAATAGAGAAAAGAACAGTTAAAGGAATCAAGAAAACTAAACGTTGTTTCCTTAAAAATATCAATAAAACTGGCAAACCTTTAGCTGGCTGTCAAAGCAATGAAGAGAGAAGATATAAATTACTAAAATCCAAAATAAACGTGGGGCCGTTACTACTAATTTGCAGAAATTAAAAAATTATAAGAGAATACTGTGAACAATTGCATGCCAACAAATTAGATAACCCAGAAGAAATGGACAAATTCCTAGAACACCCAACTAACCTAAACTGACTTAAAAATAAAAATATCAATAGACATATAACAAGTAAAGAACCTGAATCAATAATCAGATACCTTACAACATAGGAAAACCAAGGGCCAGACGTTTAACGGGTACATTCTTCCAAACAAATCCTTCTAAAAATCTTCAAAGGAATTGAAAAGAACTTTTCCTAATTCATTCTATAATATTACCATAATACCAAAGCCAGGTAAAAGCATCACAAGAGAATTATAGACCAATTTTCATTACCATAAGCATGTGAAAACCTCAACAAATACTAGCAAATTGAATCCAACAGCATATTAATATGATTATATACCATTACAGCATTGGATTTATCACAAGAATTCAAGGATGGTTGATCCTAAGAAAATCAATAAAATAATACATCACATTAATAGAATTTAATAGAATGAAGGTACAAATTATCATCTCAATTGATTACAAAATCCAACACATTTCTTGATTAAACTGTTCTGAAAAATAGGAATAGTAAGTAACTTTCTGAACATTCTAAAAGAAATCTATGAACAACCCACAGCTAGCACTATACTTAACCGTGAAAGACTGAAATCCTTCCCAAGAAGTCAGGAACTAAAGGTGGATACCCACTTTCATCTCTGCTATTGGAAGTTTTACCAGAAGTTCTAGTCAGAAAAACTGGGCAAGGAAAGACATCCAAATTATCGAGGAAGAAGTAAAACTTTATTTGCAGATGGCTTCATTTTTTTAAACAAAGAATATCCCACAAGGAAAGTATAGGAGCTAATAAACAAATTCAGCAAAGCTTCAGGCTACAAATAAGCATGCAAAAATTAGTTGTGCTTAGGCTCGATAGTCTCTGCGCCTGCTGTCAGGAGGCATACGGGGCTGCCCGGGAGCCCCCCACCCGCTGGAGCGCGCGTCTAGCCTGGGCGCCTCGACCTGGCACGTTGGGCCCGGGGACTGGGAGGACCCTCCGCCGCTGCGTGTTACTAGCGCCCGCCTGGGTTTCTCCCCGAGCCGGGGGCGGCGCCAGGAGTTGTGGAGCCGGAGTCAGGCCCTTGCCACCTAGTAAACTAGCATCATTTAAGAATATTAGCTTTATTACCTGTCTGCTGGAGCACGGGCCATGTTCACATAGCTACATCTCTTTCTAAATGGTACGGCTAGGGAGAATATACCCGAAAGGGGAAGAAGAAAGGTACTCTATGACAAAATTTCTCAAACTTTTATTTGCATGTGCATCACTTGGGATTCTTGCTAAGATACAGATTCTAATTTCCACTAGAGGGAAAAATCCAACATTTTCTGTCAAGGAAAAACTAAAGCTCTCAGAATTACTGAGATGCATAGAGATAATGTACATGATCTGTTCCCTCCTCTAAAAATTTTAAATAATTGTGGTTCCTGAAAAATAATAAATGATTTTGTCAATGCATATTCTTTTTTTTTTTTTTTTTTTATTCATCAGTTTCGTTGTTACAACTTCAAATGGGGACAATTTATGTTTTCAAAAATGAAAGGATCTTAGATTTAGTATGACAATAGGTAAGGCTTTTGACTATGTTAGATTAAGGAATTCCAAGAATTTAGCTAATTAACTTTTTTTTTATTATTATGAGTAAAAAAAAAATTCTCACAATACATACAAACATTTGCAAAATCATATATAAATATATATGCATATATGTGTATTTGCTTACAGAAATGTTATATATATATATATATATATATATATATATATATATATATACACATATATTTTAGATTACCCAAAATATTAGATGGAACTACAAAAAATTCTTCCAAAAATTTAAGCTAGAAGAGCAAGTAATTTGTTTGTAACATGGAGAGAGCCCACGTCAGTCACAAACATGCATTTTAGAGTAACAATACAAGAGGAGCAAAAAATGTTGTGCATGTGTTGTATGTGTGCACATGTTATCCCACGTTGTTAGAAGTTTCCAAGGTGTAAAGTGCTCTTGCAAAGCCACTCTCCTAGCACTTAAACTGTGGGGTATATTTCCAGGAATGCTCAGTGGTCACATAAGCACTCTGGCATCTTATACATGATTTATAAATATTGTGATGTATTTGACCAGAGTAGAACTGATTTTGCTAATTACTTATCAGTTCTTTATTTAAGAAGCAGAGTTGTTTGTCTTACAAACATATATTATCCAGTTTACAATACTAAAATTGTATTACGAATATAAAATGAGATCACATGAATGGACATTTATCCAAAGAACATATACAAATGACCAATAAGCACATGAAAATATATTCAACATAATTGATCATCAGGGAATTGCAAATGAAAACCACAATAAGACATCACTTCAAACCCACTAGGATGGCAAAGATCTAGTAACAGGAATCCTTATTCATTCTGGTGGAATTGTAAAATGGTGCAGTCATCGGAAATAGGTTTGGCAATGATTCAGAAAGGTAGACATTAAATTACCATGTGAACTGCCAAACCCACTTTTTGTTATATAAACAAAAGACTGAAATCATGGTCTCAAAGAGATATGTGTACATCAATGTGTATAGTCACTTCTTGGCTTCACAATAGTCAAGAAGTGGAAGCAAGCCAAGTGTTCATTGGCAGATAACTGGATAAACAAAAGATGGTATGTTTACGTAATTGAAAATTATTCAGTTATAGAAAACAGTCAAGTTCTGATACATACTATATAATATGCATGATCCTTGAAGACATCATATTGTGTGAAATAAGCCAGTTGCCAAAACACAAATATTGTATTATCATATGTGTATGAATACCTAGAATAAGCAAATTCATAAAGAAACATAGTAGATAACAAGTTACTATAGGCCAAGGAATGAGGGGAAGAGTTATTGCTTAATGGGTACAGAGTTTTGTTTCAGAATACTTTTCCTCATTTAATGTACTTGGCACCTTGTCAAAATTCAGTTGGCCATAGATAGATGAATTCATTTCTGGGACACTCAATTCTATTAATATTTCATAGTTCTACAGGTCACTTTATATTCCACTGCCACATTGTTTCCTTAACTTGGCCTTCTAGGAATTTTGAAATTGGGAAGTTGAATCAAGACCTCCAACTTGGTTCTTCCTTTTCAAGATTGATTCCATTCTTCAATGAACTGTGAAAATCAAAATTTTTGAAAAGTTTGTGAAGGAATTGTCTAAATTCTTCTTTGAATGTTTGGTAAAATTTACCAGTGAAGACATCTGATCTTGCACTTTTTCTTTGTTTGGAGGTTTTTGATAAGGTTGTCATCCTCTTTACTCTTATGATTATTGAGATCCTCTATTTCTTCTTGAATCAGTTTAGGTACATTTTGTTTTTCTAGAAATTTGTTCATTTCATTTACATTTTTTGCTGGAAAAAGCCATGGTAACCACAAGGAAAACAAATGAACATTATATCCAAGTTGAAATGAGAAGGCCTTCTATATAATACAATGCAAGAAAGCAAAGAAGTGTAAAAGTAAGCTTTAACAGAAGTGAGGGATAAAAATGGTATGACTTCTATAGAGTTTAGTCACTGTGCTATTTAATCAAATATTTTTTTCACTATTTTGACAGTATATATTTAAGACTCACTGCATTTTCTAAGTGTGGCAGGTTTCTTGGTCTTTATTTTTTCTATCCAGTCAAAAAGAACTTTTATAATTAAAGTAAAATTCACACAGCGATGCTGCTTTTAGATGAAGGAATAAAATTATTGAAAACTCATTTCAACATTTATCTATGGGACGTCTTTTGTAATTATGATGTAATATTTTCAGTAGATATAAAATAATTATTATTGGAATATTCCGTAATAAATAATCTGAGTGGGAAGAATTGAAATGAAGACAGTGGCCATACTCCCAATTTTGAAAAAGGTAATCAGTTCAGGGAAATGGAAAAAAAAATGATAATAATGAAAAGACACACAGAATGGAGTGTGTGTTATTTGTTGTGTTCTAGGAAGGGAGAAAAAAAAAACACTTAATGGGGAGAGTGAGATTGAAAACTGATGAGTATAAGTTCAGAGGAGTACAAAGAGCAGGGATAATGAGAATAAGGCAAAGGAATCAAAAGAGTAGGAGCTTGAGGTCAGACTGCAGGACAACACATAGGTGTTACAAGACACATGCTTTGGAAAGATTGCTTTTGGCTTATTTAGGATGAAGAGTAAGTCCCTGAATTTGAAGAGAAAAAAGTTGAGCCTCAGCGGCTGGATGATTCCTATACATCACAGAATTCAATCAATATGGAGTGAGAATATGGAAATGAGGGGAAGAGAGGGATTTAGGTGCACATTCTTCTATGAACACAGAGAAATTGCCTGGGGTTTTTAAATGACATAAATTATGTGAAGTTTAAATATTTCACCCTTAATGAAGCTTTATATAATGCCACCACTCATTAAGTCCTCCAATTGACATTTTCCATATGTCTATTATTCCTGACTACTTTGTACAATTGAAATTGTGATGAAACTCACTTGATCATGATGTATAATTCATTTAATGTGGTGTTGGATACTATTAGCAAGTATTTTGTTGAGGATTTTAGCATTCAAATTCTTTGGAGAGATTAGCATGTCATTTTTTTTTTCTTGTGTTTTTATGTGGCTTTGGTATTAGGATGTTGTTCACATCATAGAATGATTTAGGCAATGTTCCCTCCACTTCTATTTTTTGGAAGAGTTTAAGCAAGATTGGTGTTATTTCTTTCCAGAATGAATGGTAGAATTCACCTGTGAAGCCATCTGATTCTGGGCTTTACTTAATTGGGAGGTTTTTGATCACTAATTCAATCTCGTTACATGCAGTTGGTCTGTTGAGTTCTTCAATTTCTTCTTTCATCATTGTAGGCTGCTAGTATGTTTCTAGAATTTGTCCATTTCATCTAAGTTATCCATCTTGTTGTCATTCAATTTTTCAAAGTATCATTTTATGATCATCTTTATTTATGTGGAACCAGTTGTTATACTCCCTCTCTCTCTCTCTCTCTTTTAGGTATTTGCATCTTCTCTTTTTTTTATTTGTTTCTCTAGTTAAGGGTTTGTCAATTTTATTAAACTTCTCAAACAACCAAGTTTTGGGTTTGTTCAATTTTTCTACTGAATTTTATTCTCAATTTCATTTAGTTCTGCTCTAATCTTTATTTCCTTCTGTCTGCTTGCTTTAAGATTAGTAAGTTGTTGTTCTTTGTTTTTCTGAAGTTCCTCCAGGCGTGCAGTGTATTATTCAATTTTAGATCTTTCTTCTTTCTTAATGTAAGCATTTATGACTATAAATTTCCTCTCAGCACTGCTTTTGCCTCATCCCATAGGTTTTGATATGTTGTGTTCTCATGTTTATTCATCTCAAGGCAGTCACTGATTTCTTTTGTACTTTCTTCCTTGACCCACTGATGATCTAAAAGTTTGATGTTTAACATGTGCTTCATTGAGCTTATAACATTTCTATGACTCTTATTAATTTCCAGCTTCATTCCATTGTGGACTTAGAAATTACTTTGTATAATTTCAATCTTTCTGAATTCGTTGATACTTGTTCTGTGACATAGTATGTCATCTATCCTGGAGAATCATCCATGTATATATATACTTGAGAAGAATGTATATCCTGCTGTATTGGGGTGAAACATTCTGTATATGTCTATGAGGTATTTATTTCTTTATTCACCCTCTCTTGAGATGTTCTATCTAATGGTGATAATGGTATATTAAAGTCATTCAGTATAATTGTAGAGGCATCTATTGCTCCTCTTCTTTTTTAAAATGTTTGTCTCATTTATTTTGAGGCACACTGGTTAGATGCATAAATGTTTTTTATTGTTCTTTCTTCTTGATAGTTTATCCCTTTATTAATATATAGTGTCCTTCTTTGTCTCTTACAATAGTTTTCCATTTTAATGTCCATTTTAGTATGTTATTAGTATAGCTAATAGTCTATTTTAGTTTATTATTAGTATAGCTTTTCCTTTTTTTTTTTTTTTTTTTTTTTTTTGCTTACTGTTTTCATGTAAAATTGTTTTCCAACCATTCACTTGCAAATTTCTTTTGTCTCTGGGTAAGGTGAGCTACTTGTAGACAGTATATAGTTTGGTCATATTTCCTTATCCAGTTTGCTACTCTGTGTGTTTTGATTGGTGAGTTTATTCAATTAACATGCAATGTGATTATTGTTAAGGCAGAGCTTACATTAACCAGTTTTTCCTTTGGTTTTTATATGTCATATTTTGTTTTTATTCCTCTTTTTATCTATTTAGTTATTCTTTCTAGTAATTTTTGTTTCTATACTCTCATCCAAACCTCTCTCTCTTTTTTTCCTTTCAACCCACAGACTTTCCTTCAGTATTTCTTAAAGAGTAGTTTTCATGTTGAAAAACTCTTAATTTCTGTTTATCTGTGAATATTTTGAACTCTCCCTCATTTAAAAAAAAATTTTTCTTTTTAAAGATACTTAGATTACAAAAATGTTACATACACACACACACAAAAAAATGTTACACAAAAAATATACGGATTCCTATATGCCCCATCTCCCACACCTCCCACAACCTCCCACAACTTCCCACATTAGCATCCTTCCTTAGTGTGGCACATTAATTGCAATTGATAAACACATCCTGGGGCTTTGCCACTAAGCATGGACCATAGTTCACATTGTAGACCACATTCTCTCCCACACAGTTCTGCATGTTATATGATGATATAAAATGGCCTATATCTGTCATTGCAATGTCAATCAGGACAATTCCCAAGTTCCAAAAAAGCCCCTGTATTACAACTGTTTTTCCCTCTCCCTGCCCCCAGAGCCTCCAGTGGCCACTGGCTTCACATCAATGTTGTAATTTCTTCCATTGCTTGAATCACAATATGTCTATAGTAGACTACCAGTAAGTCCACTCTAATCCATTGCTCTTCACCCCATCCTGAGGAGTCTGGGATGGTGATGTCCACTCCACCTCCAATTGAGAGGGGGCTTATATCCCATGGGGAAGGTGGATGAGATTATCCTGCCTGCAGCTGCAGACTCTCTCCAATCCCTGGGACGGCCATTGTCCATCATCATCTTCCCTCTAGCTGTTCTGGGTGAGTCCAATGAGCTGTAGAGTAGGAGTTGCTGCTCCACCAAAGTTCCAGGCCCAGCTGGCACATGGACAGACCAAAGACTCACATCTCTAGACATACACCTGCACTCCAGCACCAAGTATAGGCTTGAATAGAAGGGACAGATGAACCATGTGCAGGGAAAACATAGTTGAGTCCAACTCTGTCACTCTCAGGAGCACAAACTCCAAACTAGGGGCCACTGGCAAGGCACCAAACTCCAGGGCCATCTGCCCTGACATAGGACCTGGGAGTCTTCAGAGCTCTCAGTAGCCCTACTATTTGGGGTGATATCCACTTTGGAATTCTGTGAGATCCTACTGAGATGTGCATAAGCATTACCTCTGGGATGACTTCCCGACTCATTTTGAAGTCTTTTAGCCATATAAACTCATTTGTCTTTACCTTTAAGATTGTCTATATTAGTATAAAGAAAGCATCAGGATGAAAAATATAATAATTTAGCATAGAGAACCCTATTTTGGACCATGAGTATAATTAATAGTGCATATATAAGAATGACTTTCTCTGAAACACCAAAAGTACAGAAATGTTACAAGATGCTAATAATAGGGTGATATTTGGGTAAAAAAACAATTAAAGGAAACTGGACTGTAGAGAATAGTGCTATATTAATATTCTTCCATAAGTGGTAAAAAGGAATTGTGCTGAATGAAGGAACCAGGCACAAGGTACTAATATTATTTGACTCCATCTATAGAAAATTTAAACAAAAATAAATTTTAGAGAGAGAAATAGATTAGCAGTTATGTATGGCAGGGGAAGGATAAAGGGATTGGGAGGTGAATACTAAGGGATAGTTTTGTTTTTTTTTTTTTCTTTTTGGAATATGGAAATGTTCTTGTGTGGATTGCAATGATGAATGCATGACTCTGTGATTGTACTGAAAACCATTGATTGTACACTTTGGATGGATTGTATGGTTGTGAATACATTCCAAGAAAATTGACTTAAAAACAAAAAAGGGATGAGGCTATAGAAATAATGAAAAAAAAAGTGTGATAAAAGTATTCCTTTGATTATTTATAAATACCAATATTTTTTGGTTTGTAATTCAAATTCTAAATTCCTACAGGAGGCAAAATGTAAATGTATGAAAAGTAATGATAATTCCTTGTTTTGGGACATAAAATGTACAAAGATATGTGGTAACAAGTAGGAAAAATGGTGGGGGCAGAGGGGTAGAGGAAAAGTTCATATTCTTGTTATTAGAGTTAATTTGGTATCAAACAAGTACAAATGTTAAATATTTAGGATTTTATCCCCGTGGTAACCACAAGGAAAATAGATGGAAAATATATACAGATAGAAATGAGAAGGCTATCAAGATACTATAAAACGAAAAATCAAATAAATATAAAATCAAACATTAATGGAAGTGAGGGACTAAAAATGTATAAGACCTAAAAAGGATAAATATCCAAATGGCAGAAGAAAGTCCTGTATTATCGGTAATGCTTTTAATGCAAATGCTTAAAGTAACTGGTCAAAATGTAGAGGTTGACAGTAGGGATGAAAAGCATTTCCCAAAGGGAATTGTGGGAACATGGCATTGGTTATCATATAAGGCTCAATGCTTTCACAAAAACACAGAGAAAAAGGCTAAAGCTGCCAGAGGGACCTTCTTTGGGGGTCAGCAAACCAGGATAGCACTTCACAACCCCAAGGAGGTTGAGGGACAGAGAGATGAAGAAGCTGAAACTACAAATGGTGAGATATTAAACTTCCTGGCCACTGGGAAGGGCTCCCCTCCCCCACCCCTGAGATATTCAGTGGCAGTAAAACCTGCATTGAAGTTCACTGAGAGGAGACTAGAAGTCTTCCTCCCTGTCAGCTGTTATGAGGGAAAAGGAAGGAGGAGTAAGGGGGCTTTTTTTTTTTTTTCAGTGAATTCAGTCAGAAGAGCCAACTCTGAATCTCAGATCTGGTCAGATCAAAACACCAAGAGAGATACACTTCTCTGGAAACGTGTGCCAACAAGTGCCATCGGCTGGCCGGTCTGGAATTTACCTGGACAAAAACTGCTTTTTGAACTCTTTACCCAACCCCTGGGAAAAGTCTGCACCCCATTAGCGAGTCCAGGGCACAGTTTTTGGTAACTTAAGCTAGGCAATTTTAAAGATTTAAGATAGGTAGAACCAACTATCAAAGAGCAGTGAAAAAATAATAACAATAGGCAAGAGACAGAAATTGGTCATCAGAGTAAATTCACCAACATATCAGATGCCTAGACATCAGCAAAAAATTACAAGCCATACTAGGAGCAGAAAGAGATGGTGTAGCCAAAGGAGCAAAACAAGTATCCTGAAGAGATTCAGGATTTGAGACAATTAATCTATGATAATCACACAAATCACATAAATCATTTTAAACAAATGAAAAATATGAATAAAGAGATGAAGGATATTAAAAGGACAATGGGTGAGGATAAAGAAGAATTTGAAAGTCTGCAAAGCAAAGTAACTGACGTTTTGGGAATGAAACACATGATGGATGAGATTAAAAATAAATTAGAGGCACAAAAGAGCAGATTTGAACTGCTTAAAGACAGAATTGGTGATTTTGATAATAGAACATCTGAACTAGAAAAGACAGGAGAACAGAAAGAGAAGAGAATGGAAAAATTAGAAGAGGTTCTTTGGGAATTGAATGGCAACATGAAATGCACAAAAATATGCATTATTGGTGTCCCAGAAGGAGAAGAGAATGAAAAAGAGGCAGAAAGGATATTTGAGGAAATAACTGAAAACTTTCCTACCCTTATGAAAGACATAAATATCAATGTCCAAGAAGGACAACACATCACAAACAGAATAAACATGAATAGAACTTCTCCAAGACACCTACTATTCAGAATGAGAAATATCAGAGATAAAGAGAAGATTCTGAAAGCAGCAAAATAAATGCATCACCTACAAGGGAAACCTGATAAGATTAAGTGCTGACCTCTCATCAGAAACCATGGAGGAGAGAAGAAAGTGGTATAATGTAATGAAGGTATTGAAAGAGAAAACTGCCAGCCCAAGAACTCTGTATCTGGCAAAGCTGTCCTTCAGATATGAGGGTGACTTCAGAGGCTTCACAGACAAAAGCAAAACAAAACACAAAAACCTGATAGAATATATTACCAAAACGCAGAACTACAAGATATACTAAAGGGAGTGCTTTAGCCTCAAAGGAAAAAAAACAAGGGTGAGAAACTTGGAGAAGTGTGTAAAGGGTAAAAAAAAAATTAACTGTAGTATGACAGGACAACTGAAAGCCAAAGTTTAAAATGGATGAAGTAAGTAATGCCTATACAATTATAACATTGAAGGTTAATGGCTTGAAATTCCCAATCAAAAGACACAGACTGATAGAATGGATTAAGAAATATGACCCATTTATATCGTGTCTACAAGAGACTCACCTCAGACATAAGGACACAAGCAGGCTAAAAGTGAAAGGTTGGAAAAGATATTCCATGCAAAGAGTAACCAAAAAAGAGCTGGAATAGCACTACTAATATTGGACAAATTAAAATTTAAATGCAAAACTGTTATAAAGGATGAAGAAGGTCATTATTTATTAATAAAAGGGGCAAATCAACAAGAGGAAATAACTCTTCCAAATATTTATTTACCTAACCTCAGTTCATCAAGATACATAAGGCACACACTGGCAAAGCTGAAGTGAGAAATAGATGTCCCTACAATAATAGTTGGAGACTTCAATACACAACCCTCAGTATTGGATAAACATCTGGACAGAAGATAAAAAAAGAAACAGAGATATCTAATAATATGATAAATGATCTAGACCTAACAGACTTCTACAGAGAATTACACCCCAAAACCGCAATATATACATACTTTTCAAGTGCTCATGGATCCTTCCCCAAGATAAACCATATGTTGGGTCACAAGACAAGTCTCAAGAAAGTAAAAAATATTGAAATTATACAAAATACTTTCTCTGATCACAGCTGTAACTGGAAATCAATAATGGACAGAAAAAGAGAAAATCAATAAATATATGGAGATTAAACAACACGCTCTTAAACAATCAGTGGGTCCAAGAAGAAATTGCAAGAGAATTCAGCAAATATCTTTAGATGAATGAACATGAGAATACAACATATCAAAACATATGGGACACAGAAAGGCAGTGCTGAAAGGGAAATTTATAGCCGTTAATGCTTACACTAAAAAAGGAGAAAGAGCTAAAATTGAAGATCTAGCTGCACACCTGAAAGAACTAGAAAAAGAACAGCAAACTTATCCCAAACCAAGTTGAAGGGAAAAAAGCAGTAAAGATCAGGGCAGAAATCAATGAAATCAAGAACAAAAAAGCAATAGAGAGAATCAACAAAACCAAAAGTTGGTTCTTTGAGAAGAGCAACAAAATCGACAAACCCTTAGCTAGACTGATAAAAAAAAAAGAGAGAGAGAAGTTGAAAATAAATAAAGTCAGAAATAAGAGGAAGGACATTACTACTGACCCCATAGAAATAAGAGAGATCATAAGAGGATACTATGAATAACTGTATGCCAAAAACTAGAAAGTGTAGACGAGATGGAAATATTTCTGGAAACACATGAACCTTCTACACTGACTTCAGAAGAATTAGAAGACCTCAACAAAGCAATTACAAGTGAAGAGATTGAAACAGTCATCAAAATACTCCCAAAGATGAAAAGCTCAGGGCCAGATGGCTTCACAAGTACATTTTACCAATTATTCAAAGATGAACAAATACTCATCTTGCTCATGCTCTTCCAAAATATTGAACAGGAAAGAATGCTACCAAACTCATTCTATGAAGCTAACATCACCCTAATACCAAAACCAGATAAAGTTACTAAAGAAAGAAAATTACAGACAAATATCTGTAATGAATATAGATGGAAAAATCCTCAACAAAATACATGCAAACAGAATCTAAAAGCACATTAAAATAATTATACACCTCCATCAAGTGGGTTTTATCCCAGGTGTGCAAGGATGGTTTAACACAAGAAAATCAATTAGCGAACTAAACCACATTAATAATTTGAAGAAGAAATCACTTGGTTCTCTCAATTGATGCAGATAAAGCATTTGACAAAATACAGCACTGTTTCTTGATAAAAACACGCCAAAATATAGGAATAGAAGGAACCTTTCTCAATATGTTAAAGTGAATATATGAAAAACCTACAGCTAGCATAGCATAGTACTCAATGGTAAAAGACTGAAAGCCTTCTGCTGAGATCAGGAACAAGACAAGGATGCCCACTATCACCATTATTATTCAACATTGTGCTAGAAGTTCTAGCTAGAGCAATTGGCTTAGACAAAGAAATAAAAGCCATCCTAACAGGAAAGTAAGAAGTAAAACTTACACTATTCACTGATGACATGATCCTATGTCTAGAAAATCTTGAAAAATCCACAACAAAGCTACTAGAATTAATAGATGAGTTTAGCCAAGTGGTGCGATATAAGGTTAATACACAAAAATCAATAGCGTTTTTATACACTACTGATGTGCAATCTGAGGAGAAAGTCAGAAAAAAAAATTCCATTTATAATAGCACCTATACAATAAAATATTTTTTAATAAACTTAACCAAAGACCTGTATTCAGAAAACTACAAAACATAGCTAAAAGAAACTAAAGAAATTTAAATAAATGAAAGGATATTCCATGTTCATGGATTGGAAGACTAAATGTCATTAAGATGTCAATTCTACCAAAACTGATTTAAAGATTCAATGAATCTTTAAATGAATAAAGATTAAAGATTTGATGGTATTCTCTTGCTCACATATGGTGATTCTTGCATTGCAAGAAATTATAACAATGAGGTGGAGCCAGTGGCCACTTGACAGTTTTTGGGTAGGGAGGGGATGAGCAGTTGAGATACAGGGGCTTCTTTGGGAGTTGGAGGTTGTCCTGAGTACTGTTATGGCGATGGATGTGGGCCATTTTGGATCAGCACACACCGCTCAGGGCTGAGTGGGGGAGAGTGTGGTCTGCGGTGTGGACTGTGGTCTGTGGTTGGTGGCGGGGCTCCAGGATGTGTGGGTTCATTGAGGTTGGTGGGCCACACTGTGGGAGATGTTTGTGTGGGATGTGGTGGGAGGTGTGGGAGGTGGGCAACATGGGAATCCCAGTGGGTTCCGTGTAGTGTTTTGGGTAATCTAAGCACCTCTTAAAATATATGCATATTTATATATATAAATAACATTTTTGTAAGCAAATACACATATATGCATATATATTTATATATCATTTTACAAATGTTGGTATGTATTGTGAGAATTTTGATTTTTACCCATAATAAAAAAAATAAAAATAAAAAAATAAAAAAAAAAAAAAAAAAAAAGATTCAATGCAATACCAATAAAAATCCCAACAGCCTTTTTGCAGAAATTGAAAAGCCAATAATTAAATTTATTTGGGAGGGTAAGGGAAACCAAATAGCAAAAAAATATTTAAAAAGAAGTACAAAGTTGGAGGACTCTCACTTCCTGACTTTAAAGCATATTACCTACCTTCAGTGGTAAAAACAGTGTGGCACTGGAATAAGGACAGTCAGCTTGACCAATGGAACCATAAAGAAATCAGAAATTGACCCTCTCACCTACAGTCAAGCAATTTTTGTCAAAGCTGCTAAGCCCACCCATCTGGGCCATAACATTCTATTCAACAAATGTTCCTAGGAGAATTGGATAGCCACATCCAAAAGAAAGAAAGAGGCCCTTTATCTCACACCTTGTAAAAAAAAATTTAACTCAAATGGATCAAGGACTTAAATATAAAAACAACAACCATAAAACTCCTAGAAGAAAATGTAGGAAAATATCTTCAAGATCTTGTTGTAGGTGGTAGTTTCTTAAATTTTATGACAAAAGCATGAGCAACAAAAGAAAAAAAAAAATAGGTAAATGATACCTCCTTAAAATTTAACACTTTTGCACCTCAAAGGACTTTGTCAAATGATTTAAAAGGCAGCTGATTCAATGGGAGAAAATATTTGGTAATCACATATCTGATAAGGGTTTAATATCCATGATCTATAAGGAGATCATACAACTCAACAATAAAAAGACAAAGTATCTGATAAAAAAATGGGCTAAAGACTTGAAAAGACAACTGTCTAAAGAAGAAATTCCAATGGTGAAGAAATACATGAAAAAATTTTCAACATCATTAGTGATTAGGGAAATGAAAATCAAAACTACAATGAAAACTTATTTCACACCTATTAGACTGGCTGCTGTTAAAAAGTTGGAAAACTGTAAATGTTGTAGAGGATATGGGGAGATAGGAATGCTTATTCGCTGTTTTGGGGAATGTAGAATGGTACAACCACTGTGGAGGATGCTTTCGCCATTCCTAATGAAGTTGGATATAGACTTGCCATAGGACTCTACAATAACATTGCTAGGTATATACCCAAAAGAACAGAGAGCAGTGACACGAATAGATATCTGCACACCGATATTCACAGCAGCACTACTCGTAATAGTCAAAAGTTTGAAACAATTCAGATGTCTATCAACTGATGAATGGATAAACAAATTGAGTATACATATTATTGAATACTATGCAGTGATAAGAAGAAATGAAGTCGTGAAACATATGACAACATGGATGATCCTGAAGGACATTATGTTGAGCGAAGCAAGCCAGGCAAAAGGGAAAAATAGTGTGTTATTGCCTTATTATGAACTAAATATATTATGTGAAATATAAATAAATTATGTGAAATATGAATGTGGGTAGAATTGTATATATAAGACCATTTTTTCTTTGAAGCTGAACAAATTTAAGTTAATACTACACAGTGGTAATATCAGACAAAACAAAACAAAACAAAACATTATACTAAGTGAAGGAGACCAAATACAGAGTACTACATATTGTATGATTCCATTTATATATAATGAAAATATAAATCAATTAATAAAGATGAAAATTAGTTGTTACAGAGGTCTGAGGAAGAAATGCTAAGGAATATGGAGTCTTTCTTTTTGGAGTATGAAATTGTTCTTGAATTTTTAAGATGATGAATGTACAACACTGTGATTATACTAAAAGTCATTGATTATATACTTTGGATAGACTATCCAGAAATAGCAGCTATGCACTTTGGGTGAAGCATGGAGAGATTGCGAGGTGAGCAATTTTCTTGTTTTTTTGTTCATTAGTATTAATATTGAAACACCCAAATATACGAAGCAAATACTGTCAGCATAACCTTTTTACATTTTATTTTCAAAGCAGCTTTAGATTATATAAATATTACAATGAAAATAAAGGGATCTGCATATACCCCAACCCATCCCCCTCCCACAATTTTCCCATTTACATCTTTCAGTAGTGTGGTGTATTTGTTAAAATTCATGAACACATATTGAAGCATTACTGCTCACCATAGTACATTATAGTTTACACATTTTGCACTGCACAATTTATAGGTTTTGACAAAAGATATATAGCTATATCCATCATTGCTATGTCATGCAGAACAATTTCAGTGTCCCCAAAATGCCCCATATTACACCAATTCTTCCCTCTCCCTCCCCTCAGAAACTTGCATGGCCAATGCCTTTATCAGTGTTACACATTCTTCCATTGCTAGAATTTTAAGTCTACTTTAGTCCATAGTTGCATTCCCCTTTGTTTGTTCATTCCTCAATCTTAAAGGTTTTGGGATGGTGATGCCCACTCTGATCCTGACTGAGAGGGATTTAGATCCCTTTGGGCAGATGGATGAAACTGTCTTGCTTGCAGTTGTAGATACTCTCTGATATTTGGATGGGCATTTTCCGTCATCATCCTTTTTTTAGTTGTCCCTCCCCATTCCTCCACACCTTCCCTTTGTTTCAAGTGGCCACATAAGCTGTTCCCCTTTGAGCAGAAATCTTGTTTGGTGCTGCTCTGGCTTTAATGCAATTTTAGCTCAATAAATTTCCTTTGTATCTCCTTTTAAAGTCTATTTTATCTTAAATGCAACAGTACTTGTTGTTCAGAAGTGGGATCCAACGGTGTATGCCAGGATGATGCCTCCAATGCCTTGGTGTTGGGCATGATACATGCAGTAGTCCTTTGCATTCCTCTCTGGGTTCATAGCCTGGATCACTCACCTAACTCCTATCAGATCTTTGAGCTTCTGCCACATTGCAGTTAATTCTGGTCAGGCCCTCTGGCATGGCCTCTGTTTTTGGCTGTCAGGTCACAGTCTCTGGTTTTTGGACCTCAGGTAAGAGAATTCTTTTCATTTCTGTTTTTCACTGTTTCTCTATAGTTACTGTAGGAAACAGTCAGTCAGTTAGTTTAATATTTCTGTGCTTCTGTGTTTCTCTGGGTTGTATCTGTCTGTTTAATGTATATTTTCCCTCTTCCAAATGGTAATACTAAATTAACAAATAAAAATTCTTAAGAGAGCCTTATTCAAATTGCTTAAAGATAAATTAATATTCTGAGTCCTAGAAATTGAAGAAGCTGATCTTCTAATGCTCTTTTTTACTTTTTATTTTATTTTTAAAAGATACTTAGATTACACAAATTCACATAAAAAAACAACAAGACCCTTCATTAGTGTGGTCCATTCATGGCAATTCATGAACACATTTTGGAGCATTGCCACTAAGCATGGATTATAACTTACATTGTAGTTTATACTCTCTCTCACTCAATACTGTAGGTTAATGCAAGATATATAATGGCCTGCATCAGTCATTGCAATGTCATTCAGGATGATTCCCAAGTCCTGACAATGTTCCCATATTATACCTATTTTTCCCTCTCCCTGCTCTCAGAACTTGAGTGGCCACTGCCTCCATATCAAAGATAAAATTTCTTCCATTGATAGAATCACAAGAAGTCTATAGTAGAATATCAGTAAGTTTACTTTAGTCCATAGTTCATTCCCCAGTCCTGCGGATTCTGGGATGGTGATGTCCACTCCACATCCAATTGAGAGGGGGCTTCAATCCCATGGGGCTGATGGATGTGACTCTCTCACTTGCATTTGTAGACTCTCTCAGTTCTTTGGTACGGTAGTTGTCCATCATCACCTCCTTGTTAGTTGTCCTGGATAAGACCAATGAACTAAAAAGTAGGCGTTGCAACTCCATTGAAATTCAGGGCCCATTTGGCATAAGGACAGCTAAAAGATTTGTCTCTTGGATGTACACATACCAACTCTAGCACTAATTATAAGTTCAAATAGAAGGACAAAAGAGCCATGTATAGGGAAACCACAACTGAGTCCAAATCTGTCACACTGAGGAGCATAAATTCCAAAGTAGGGCCTACTGGCAAGGCACCAAACTGCTGAGTTATCTGCCCTGACTAATGTGTCTGGATGTCTCCAGAGTCCTCAAGGAGTCCCACTATTTTGGGTAGTATCTACTTTGGCAGTCAATGAGATCCTGATGAGATGTGCATAAGCATAACCTCTGGAATGACCTCCCAACTCACTTTGAAGTCTCTTAGCCATATAAACACATTTGTCTTTATATTTTGCTCCTTTTGGTCAAGGTCTTTTTCCAGTTGTATTGCTAGTTGGTGTTTGGTAGTAATCCCTTCGTGCCAGGGAAGCTCATCCCTGTGAGTCATGTTCCACGCTGGAAGAAAGATAATGAATTTATATGCTGAGTTCAGCTTAGAGAGAGGCCATATTTGAGCACCAAGGAGGCTCCCAGGAGGCAACTATTAGACACCTTATAATATTAGGCTAAGTTTCAATTTCAAGAATAATGTTTCATATGCACTGTCATCAATATTTTTCTTCTCCCTCTAGGTTCTATCTTAGTCTAACAACACTTCTATAATAATAATATTTCCTGAATACTAATGATGATTCAGTGGGCCTTATAAAGAATTCAATCTTATCATTCATATTTATAAGCCTGGACACTCAAACCTTTGCAAATGAATTTACAGAATACTTGTAAAAGTCATGCAAAATTTTAGATAAACAAAACTAATAAACAAAAGCAAAGATGCTTTCCAATACACTGCAGTCTGAGAATCTTATTATAAAAATACAGTATAATCTAAAATAAATGTTTAAATGCTTATTATATATGGCCTCATAAATAAAATTATTCATTTAAGGAAAAAACTTCTTTCCAAGTTCTGTACAAATTTAAAAAATTTTTTGTAAACATATATATAATTTTAAAATATTTCACAAAATTTTAAATACAAAATAACTTCATAAGTTTCAAAAATTCATACAGAATTAAATTCCATACATTACATATTTTCGTATAAACTGTGTAATACCTATATGTGTTATCAATCCTTGTTAAAAATTATATATTTCTGTTTTAATGTATATTAAGGCATTTTAAGGTGCATTAATAAGGTCTTTTAAGTATTTCAACAAATATTCTAGTACACAATGCGTTTTCATACATTCATGGGTAGAGTTTCCATATATTATTTAGGGAAAAAAAAAAGGAAAATAGTAAAAAAAAAAACTTAACAATATTAATATTCCCTTTTCTGTTTCCATGTTAATTGTAATTAAACCTAACTAAACAAATTAATAGAATTAGTGCTGCTAAAGTTTAGTGATTTTAAACTTTAGTAAAGTTTACTAACTGATTAACTTTATAAAAAGAAAGTAAAGAAAAATGCTGGCTGATTTTGTATGCATGCAATTAAGCCATGGCTTAGCCCAAATAACAACCAGCCCCCATACTTTGTTTCAAAAATTTGTCCTTATAAATGTTTCATAAATGTTTTTTCACTGCAATTCTAATAAAACAGTAAACTGAAAAAGCAATATTTCTGACAATTTTGCTTTACTTAAGTTTGTTCTCCCTAAATGTATACAGACTTATTGGTCAAATAAGCTAATGTTGCATCTGCTAAGTGTTTAAAAGAAAAAAGGAAAATTATGTTTGCTTTAAACTAAATTATATCATTATTCTGATAGGTTTAATTTGGGTAGTAATTGTATGTTGTAAAACATTTAGAGATAGTTTGCAAAATCATTTTAGTAACTTATACATGTAAAGTATATAGAATGTTTATATTTTTTAATTAATGAAAAGAACTTGAGTATGGTTCCGTAAAGAAAAGTTCCTTAAAGGTCACATTGAGAAAAATTTGTGCTTCAAAGGGCAAATGCATAAATCTTCTAAGGAAAAACTTCAGTTTGCCCAGCCCTATATTAAGTTCCTTGATCATATTGTTTCCTCTCAAGAACTCTCAATAGACTACTCTTCCCTCAAGGCCATCCTTAACTTCCCAGAACCCAGGACCAAATGGCAACCCTTGTCTTTCTTGGGGTCCCTGGATATTGCCTTCTGTGCGTCTTATGCTTATCTTCCATTGCCTAGCTCCTTTACAATCTCCTCAAAAACTCCTAACCTGTAAATTTCTCTCTTGGATCCTTCCCTTTCAGCATTTAATTCTCTGCAGCAAGTGCTGTTAAAACCCTCTTGTATAGGGCTTCCTAATTACTGCCTCCCTTTCCAGCTGTTTGTAAATGAAAAAGAAGAGAATGCATGTTGGGCACTAGCCCAAAGATGTACTGATCATTATCACCCCATCTGCTACTACAGCCAGACATTGGATGCAATAACTCAGGGTCTTCCTTCCTGCCTATGCACAGTCATTGTCACTGGACTTAGGTTCAGGCAGTCACTGAAATAATCCTAGACTTGGCCTTCACAATTTTTGTGCCTCATGCTATAGATTCTCTATTAAGCAGCCATCATATCCAACATTTCTAAACAGCTAACTTTCAGACCTAGAAGCCTCCCTGTTAAGCAACACTAACATTTCAATCAAGTAAGTGCATTAAGTTTCTCAAGCTTGTCACTTTCCTCACTAACTTGCCCACCAATGATGACCCTCAGCCCCAAAACTGTATCACTCTTCTTGACTTAGTTCTAAGCCAAGACCAGACCTCACTGAAACTCCTCTGAAAAAACACCTGACAATATCTTGTTTATAGGCATTTTGCTATCATAATGAAAAGGGACATCTAGTTGCAGAATATAGAATAAAAAACTCTTCTGAAATTTAGAACATGGTCACCTTCCTGTGGCTTTCTCAGCTCAACAGGCAGAAATCACAGTGGTTATGCTGGCCTGTTGCTTGGGAAAAATAAAGCAATTACCATTTACACAGTTGCTATGCCTTTGGAGTAACCCAGGACTTTGGCATGCTCTGTAAATACCAATGTTTCCTTACATCCTCTGGCTAGCCCATCAAAAACAAGGTTTGGGTAAGGAATTTCTTCAAAGTCTTTTGCTTCCTAATGCAGTAGCAATAGTGAAAAGTGAAAGACATAGCAGAGCTGACTTAGAAGAAGCCCAAAGAAAAGTGCTAGTGGACAGTGGCCCTCATAAATGTACAAGTATGAAACACCAAGTGAACTATTGGAACTTACCAGGCAGGCTTACCTTCTCCTGCACTGTTGCAATGGACCCCAAGATATGTCCTAAAATGACATTGTACAAGCTCAGGAAACTATGTTAGCCCCAGATCTTAAAAATCTGTAAGGCCAGGAGGGTCATAAAAATCCCTAGAGTGGACTTTGGGTCAGCCCCTATGGTCTACTCATCCTTCCAGATATCATCACTCACCCTCTGGTAACTCATCGTCACACTCACAACCACTGGACTCCTAGTAAGCTTGAAAATCTTTCAAGAAAGTATTGGTGGGGAAATTTTAAATCTGAAAATCAAGAAGCAGCAGCAAGCTACAGCCTCTGCCCTCAATGCAAACAGGCTCAACCCTTTCAGCCTGCTCCTGGAAAGTTCCTATCACCTCAAGGGCCTTTTGAGATCTTGCAAATCAGATTGATCCAACTCCCTCCTTGTCTGGAATATAAGGATTGCCTTGTTATAGTCTGTATGTTCTCTTAGTGGGTAGATGTTTTTCCTGTAATACAAGCAACTGCCACATTCGAAGCCAAAATTCCATTAGAAAAGATGGTCCATGTTTAATGGCTAAGCCCTAGGTTGTTTTTATCAATTGCAATGAATGTGCTACACGAATGAAGGATGTTTATGTAAGATGGTGTTGGAGGTGTGGGGAGTGGGGCATACGGGAACCCCTATATTTTTTGTGTAACATTTATGTAATCTAAGTACCTTTTAAAAAATAAAAAAATAAAAAATTATAAAAAATGAAGAAAAGATCATCACCTGGTAAGGAGTTCCTTGAGAATCCCATAGTTACTGTGCACTCACTTTATAAGACAACTCCTTTCTAAACTTCCATCAACTTCACCTATCCTGTAGCACCTCCACTGTTCTTATTGCCCCCAATCAGCAGGGCTTATTGAAAACATCTATGATCTAATCAAAACACAGCTAAGGAAACTTATTGAATGATTTTCCCTCCCTTTGGTTAAAGTTCTCCCCCTAGTCTTCATGAGCTTACAGAGATATCTTTTCAGTCTTCAGCAACTTTCCCCTTATGAAATAGTTACTGGCAGACCCAGGCCGTTATTTCATTGGTCACAAACTGCTGAAGTTAGCTCCTTACTGGCTGCCTCCTGCTAAAAACTCTCACAAACTCTTTCTGAACCCTACAAAACTGTTCCTGAGTCTTTCTCTACAGATCTCCCCAATTCTCCACCACTTATGCAACCAGGAGTTTGGCTGTATTAGAAATGGCATCTTCAGAAGCATGGACTTGAGCCCTAGGAGAAAATACCTTTTCAAGTCCTCCTTACCACCCCCACTGCCACAAAGCTTTAAGGAATCAACTCTTGGATTCATCTATCACATCTAAATCCAGCCCCATCAGAGAACTGACACTGTGGTCCCAGAAGCAGCCAGCATCTGACACAAACAACTTACCCAAGACTCTCAACTTGGGCTGAGTATAATTTAAAAATTCCTTTTGTTTATTTTCTTGACTAATGCATAGTTCTCCTTGGAGAGCAAGAAAATTCTGATTGCCCCTCTAGGAACCCTGGTTAACTCTATCTTCTCTTTGCTGCAGTTAGCTCCACTGCCTTTATCTAGATTGCAGCAAATATTATTTTCCCTAGCCCCATTGTCTAACAAAAATGACCCCTACACTATTCTTTTGCATCCCTGTCTCCTTCACCCCACCTACAACTGGAAAAACAACCTTATCCTTAACATGTACCAATTTATCACCTCT
Source organism: Tolypeutes matacus (assembly GCA_026826555.1). Classification (NCBI taxonomy): domain Eukaryota; kingdom Metazoa; phylum Chordata; class Mammalia; order Cingulata; family Chlamyphoridae; genus Tolypeutes; species Tolypeutes matacus. Next base: position 1,911,175 of record JAKSZT010053804.1, on the reverse strand, counting down.
GGGTTTAATCTCTCAAACTACTGGGTTTATCATAACAAGCCTCAAGCAGCCCAATCGTTCATTTATGGAATACCCCTCTCTAATCTTTCTAGCACCAATCTTTCCCAATGGGAGTCCCTAATATGATCCAGCAATGGAATTTCCATCCTAGGATATAGCAGGTTTCACCTTCCTTCAGGAGTCTCATTCCACCTCAATCCCAAACAAACCCCTTCCCCTGTTTCTTCATTTACCGTATGAAAGTTTTTATCTGCATCACCAATTCAGAAGGTCAAACTGTTGACAAATGCCCAAGTCAATAAGCTCCCCCCAGACCAGAAAGTGCTCCCTTAGACTCTCAAACTCATCCAAACCTTGCTCAACCATCCTCATCAAAGTCAAAAGGACCTTCCTAAACATTTCAGATTCCTTCATGGATCAAAAACTTCTCTGTCTCCCCTCAAGTTGTGCATTTCCTTGCTTTCTCACTGACCCAGAACCAGGTAGGCAATGCACACTTAACTTTGTAGTAGACCCCAACATCAACCCTTATAACTTTATCTTTCTCATGAGAAATAAATGGGTTTTCAGTTTAATTCTTACTAAATAAGGGCTCAAACTCAGACTTTTAGCTCCCTAGACAGATTTTGAATGCCAAGAACATACCATCCATAACCTTATTGCCACCCTTGAAAGCTGTAGGTCAAGAAACGGGGCAAGCATTGCAAGGACTAATACTTCTCTCAATTCCCTCACAGCCATAACCATGGATCACCAATTTGCTTTAGATTAATTACTGGCAGAAAATGGAGGCATCTGTGTTTTTGCCAACACATCCTGTCATACTTGGATCAACAATACTAGACAAGTTGAGACAAACATCCAGGAAATCCTCAAACAATGCAAATGGCTTCATAGCATAAACTAACAACCAAGAAACATATGGGAATCAATTAAGGTGTTTCTGCCCAACATCTCTTGGTTGTATTCCCTAATATCACCACCATCATGCTAATCATCATTTCTTCTCTTTGGGACTGTATTCATTTGTATCTTCACCAATTTTATTGCACAGTGCCTGAAAGCCACCAAACTCTTTCTCCTATCCCCTGTAGCTTTAGTGTATCAGTCAATAGAGCCCCAAACCAGTCATACTTGGTCTTTAGAGAGTTAAATGACTCCCTCAATGAAAAAGAGGGAATGTGAAATTGGAATGATAAATGATTTTACTAACCATTTTAATTTGCTTGAGTATCTCTTTCATCCAGGGGATTACAATGAGGAAATGGAGGTTAACTGAAGTAGGCTAACATACCAATGATTCTTTTCAGTGGTGACAAAAAAGCCCTGCTCCCACCTGGAAGGTAAAACTAACAAAGAGAACAAGCTGACAATAACAAAGTCTACTGATCTTCACCAGATAGCCATGTTCTTACACCAATATCCTGCTTGCTAATTGATGAACTGGTCCTCAAGGACACCATGCCTGGACAGTCCACAGCCCCCATAGTCAATGTAGTTTGCATCATCCTCATAGGACATGGAGCTCATGTCCTAACCATAATTCATATCCCACTTCTTTCTCCCCATTCCCTCACACCATCCATTTTTTCAAGCAACCATATAAGTTGCTCCCCCAGCTCAACCTTTTGGGCAGAAACATCTTTTGGTGCTGCTCCTACATTAACGCAACCTGAGCTCAATAAAATTGCTCTGCACCCCCTTTTTAAGTCTATTTTATTTTAAACACAACAGAACAAACAAACCAAAAACAAACAAATCAATACATTGAATCAAAAAAAAACCCAAAATTTGGTTGTTTGAGTATTTCTATAATATTCATAAATGTTAAGTAGACTGACAAAGAAATAAAGAGATAAGCTACAAATAACTAAAATCAGAAATGAGAAGGGGGACTTTACTACTGATACTGCTGAAATAAAAAGGACTCTGTACAACTGTACACCAATAAATGATATAATCTAGATGAAAGGGACAAATTCTTTGAAGCACACATACTACCTACATTGACTCAAGAAGAAATAGAAGATCTCAACAACGTAATTCCTAGTAAAGAGATTAAGTCAATAATCAACAACCTGACAACAAAGAAACCACAGGATCAGATGACTTCTCAGGGGAATCATACCAAACATGCCAGAAAGAAGTAGCTGCAATTCAGCTCAAACTTTTCCAAAAATTGAAAAGGAAGGATCATTCCCTACTTCATTTTGTGAGGCTATAATCACCCTCATACCAAAGCCAGATAAAGATGCCACAAGAAAAGAATACTACATACCAAATCTCTTATAGATATAGATGCAAAAATTCTCAACAAAATACTAGCAAACCAAACCCAACAGCATATTCAAAGTACTTTACTTCATGATCAAGTGGGATTTATTTCTGTTTTGCAAGGTTGGTTCAACATAAGAAAATCAAATAATATGATACACCACATTAATAGAATGAAGGCAAAAAATTACATGATCATCTCAATTGACACAATAAAGGCATTTAACAAAATGCAGCACCCTTTCTTGATAAAAACACTTAGAACACTGGAAGTAGAAAGAAACTTCCTCAACATGATAAAGGGCATATATTTAAAGGTCACAGCAACATCCTACTTAACTGTGAAAGATGAAACATTTCCCAAGATAACTTATCTCTCACCACTGTTATTCCACATTGTACTGAAAGATTTTGACAGAGCAATTAGGCAAGAAAAAGAAATAAAAAACATCCAAGTTTTAAATGAAGAGGTAAAATTTTCCCTCTTTGCAGATGTTTTGTTCCCATATACAGAAAATCCTGAAAAACCCAGAACAAATCTGCTAGAGCTAATAAATGAATACAGAAAATTGTGGAGTACTATAACAACACCCTAAAATCAATAACAATTCTATACAAATGCAATGAAGAATGAGAAGAAGAAATCCGGAGAAAAAAAAAATTCACCATAGCAACTAAAAGAATCACATGTTTAGGAATAATTCTAACAAAAGGTGTAAAATAATTGTACACAGAAAACTAGAAAACATCGCTAAAGTGGGTCAAAGAAGATGTGAATAAATGGAAGGATATTCTATGTTCATGGATTGTAATACTAAATTTTGTGAAGTTGTCAATCCTACATAAAGCAATTTACAGATTTAATTCAGTCCCATCAAAATTCTATCTTGCAGAAATGGAAAATCCAATCATCAAAATTTGTGGAAGAGTAAAGGGGTCAAAGTAGCAGAATCCATTTTGAAAAAGAAGACTAAAATTGGAGCACTCACAGTTCTCAATCTGAAAACTTATTAAAAACACATACACACAAATAGTGATCAAAACAGTATAGTATCAGCACAAGAGCAGACATATAGACCAATAGAATAGAATTGAGTATTCAGAAATCAACCCTTACTTTTATGGCCAACTGATTTTTGACAAGATGACAAAAACAGCTCAATTGCAAAAGAATAGTCACTTCAACAAATGGTGCTGGGAAACAGTATCTCTATTTGCAAAAAAAAAAAAAAATAGAGGAAGGACCCCTACCTCACACCATATACAAAATCAACTCAAATGGACCAAATACCTAAATAAAAGATAGAGAATTATCAAATTCCTAGAAACAAACATAAGGAGACACCTTTTGCGCATTAGGTTAGGTAATGTTTTATTAGACTTTACATTCAAAGCACAAGAAACAAAAGAAAAAAATGGATAAATGAGACCTCATCAAAATAAAAAACTTTTGCACATCAAAGGATTTTTCCTGATATTAAAACTACAACTTACAAAATGGGAGAAAATATATGGAAACCACATAAGGTTTAACATCTAGAATTTTTCAAGAAATCCTTCAATTTAACAAAAGACAAAAAACCCAATTTAAATGTGCAAAAGACTTGAATAGACATATCTCCAAAGCATATATACAAATGGACAGAGAGAACATGAAAAGATATCCAACATCATTAACTATCTGGGAAATTCAAATCAGAATCACAATAAGAAACCATTCCATACTCATTACAATGGCTAATGTTAAATAAAATGGAAAATAACAACTGTCTGAGATGATGCAGAGAAATAGGAATATTCGTTATTGCAGGTTGCAATGTAAAATGGAGCAGACTCTGTGGACAACAGTTCCGCACTTAATCAGAAATCTAAAGATATCACCATCAAATGACTCAGTAATCTCACTAAGAGGTGTATCCCCAAAATAATTGAAAACAAGGACTTGAACAGACATTTGCACACCAATATTCAAAGCAGCATTGTTCACAATTGCCAAGAGTGAAAGCAACCCTAGTGTCCACCAACTGATGAATGGATAAATAAAATGTGGTATATAAATTCAATAGAATATTATTAAGATGTAAAAAAATGAAGTTTTAATGCATGGACAACATGGATGAACCTTGAAGATATCATGTTTTGTGAAATAAGTCAGAAACAAAAGGAAAAATTTTGTGTGATCTCACAGATTTGAAACAATTAAGAAGAAGCAAACTCATCAAATCAGAATGTTGATTACAGGTTACTAGGGGACTGAGTGGGGGTAGGAATTGGGAAGTTAATGTCTAAAATGTACTAGGTTCCTATGTGGAATGGTGGAACTATTGTGATATTGTATTGTGGTGATTGTAGCACAACATTATGAATGCAATTAACAGCACTGAAATATATACCTAAATATTATTAAAAGGGGAAATGTTAAATTGCGTATATGATAGAATAAGAACAGAAAACAATCCATGGAACTACACTATACAGTGAACTGTAAGTTAAATCATGGACTTTAATTAATAGTACAATTATAAAAAAGTGCTATCCTCAATTGTTATGGAGTGTTCCATAATAATGCAATGTGTTAATGGTGTAATAGTGTATGGGAGTCCTGTATTTTATGCATGACTGTTCTGTAAACCCAAAACTTTTCTAATAAAGAAAAAATATTTTTAAAAATGAAAATTAAGTCTATGCTGTGGGAATGTTGGAGTATCAAGATAAATGGAACATAGAAACTTCACATATTTGACTGCTGTGTTCCCCCCTGGAACACAAATGATAGAGAAACTCTTGTTTAAGATGTTTAAGATACGTGTTTTGCAGTTTAGTGTATCATTACACAGCCTTAACTCAACCAAAACAATCTATAACAAAAAAACAGCAAAACATTTTCTGGAACTGAACCATCCCTTAATATGGGGATGAAGGAAAATTATCCATTGTTGTCTTAAAGAAAAAACATGATGGCGCCAACAAATGGTGCTGCATATCCACGATGACCTAGATGGCACAATGGTGCATTCCATCATTGAGAATGAGAAATTATATTTTCAGAAGCTAGTAGCTCACAGAAACAATATAATTTTGTGATTTTGAAGACAATCCATAGGATCAAATATATGCCCTGATAGTAAATGTGTGCAACAAAAACTCATGTCCTTCAAATTCTTTTCTGCAAAATTAGGATAATAGAAATAACGCATAGGATTGGTGATAAAAGTAATTGAACTAGTCCATATAAAGTGTCACTGGCTTGTAATAAATATTACTAATTTTGAAGAGTTAATAGGTTAAGAGTACAGAGGAAAGATGGTTGTCGTTTATCCCTTGGGCTTTTTCAATTTGAAATTATGCCCCAGGGTATCTTGTACACTCTGGATATATTATGAAAGTTGAAGGAAAAAAGCAATTGTGGGAAGAATTTTCTTTTACTATATTGAATTAGCTATGAAGCCAAGGTTACTTATCTGAAAATTGTAACTTGAATATTAACCATATAAAGAAATGAAATATTTTGGGGTAATCTAGTCATTTAATTTTTTTAACAAATCAATTTTATTGATATATATTAATAAAGCAAAAAACCATCCCAAGTGTACAATTAATGGTATTCAGTGTAATCACATAGTTATGCATTCATCACTTCAAATGTTCCTAGAGAACTTTCATTATTCCAAAAATAATAATAATAAACAACAAAACAAAATAATCACATCTCAATCTCTTTATGCTTCCCCTGCCATACATAGCTGCGATTCTTTTTCTTTATCTATGGTATATTTGTATTTATATTTTTAAAAAACAGTCTTATATATGCAATATCATGCATATTTGTTTTTTACATGTGGTTTCACTAGCTTATACCTTCCTATGTTACAGTTGTTAGCTTTCCTTCTAGTAGTATATATAACCCAAGACTTTTCCTTTCAATGACAGTCATATCCATATAATAGTTCTGCTAGTTACAAACACTATGATGTGCTTTCGCCATTTCTATTCATTTCCAAATATTTACAAACAAACTTCTTAACAATTCTGCACAGATTAACACTCAGCTTTCCATTCCCTACCCTCCTATTTTCTGGTAACCTATATTCGAATTATTAATTCCATGAGTTTATATTATATATTTAGTTCATAAAAGTGCAATCAAATAATATTTGTCCTTTATTCAGCATAATGTCCTCCAGGTTCATCCATGTTGTCATATGCTTCACATCTTCACTTATTCTTACCACTGTATGATATTCCATCATGTGTATACACCACAATTTGTTCATCCATTCATCAGTTAATGGATACGTGGATTGGTTCCAACTTTTGGCAATCATGCGTAATGCTACTAAGAACATCAGAGTGAAGATGTCTGTTCATGACATTGCTCTTAATTCTTCTGGGCATATACCTAGTTAAGATATTGCCAGGTCACATGGCAAGCTGAAATGCAACTTCTGTAGGAACTGGAAGTGTCCTCCATAGTGGCTGTACCATTCTACATTCCTATCAACAGTGAATAATTGTTCCTATCTCTCCACATCCTCTCCAACATTTACAGTTTTCTTACTTTTTTATAGCAGCCAGACTAATGGTATGAAATGGTATTTCATTGTAGTTTTGAATTGAATTTCCCTAATCACTAGTGATGTTGAACATTTTTTCATGTCTTTCTTTTTCATTTGTATTTCTTCTTGGGACAATTGTCTTTTCAAGTCTTTTGTTCATTTTTTAATTGGATAGTTTGCATTTTTATAATTGAGTTGTGTGATGTCTTTATATATCATGGATATTAAACTCTTATCAGATATGTTATTGCCAAATATTTTCTCCCATTAAGTCAGTTGCCTTTTTACCTTTTTAACAAACTCTTGAGGTACAAAAATGTTTAATTGTGAGGAAGTCTCACTTTTCTACTTCCTCTTCTGTTGTTCATGCTTTGGGTGTAAGGTTTAAGAAAACCTGCCTACCATAAGATCTTGAGGATGTTTTACTACATTTTCTCCTAGGAGTTTTATAGTTGTTGCTTTTATATTTAGGTCCTTGATTCATTTTGAGTTAATTTTTGTATAAGGTGTGAGATAGGGTCCTCTTTCTTTCTTTTGAATATCACCATACAGTTCTCCCAGGACCATTTGTTGAATAGACTGTTCTGGCCCAGCTGGGATGGCTTGACAGCCATGACAACAATTACTTCACAGCAGATGTGAGGGTTTATTTCTGAGTTCTTGATTTGGTTCTATTGGCTAACTTTCTGTCTTTATGTTAGTACCATGTTGTTTTTACCACTGTAGCTAACTAATATGCTTTAAAGTCCCAGATGTGAGAGCCCTTCATCTTTGTTCTTCTTTTAAAAGACATTTTTGTTTATTTGGAGCACCTTAACCCTTCCAAATATATTTGATAATTATTTTTTTCCATTTCTGAAAAATGGGCTGTTGAGATTTTTATTGGGAATGTTTTCAATCTATAAATCAGTTTGGGTAGAATTGACATCTCAATGATATGTATTCTTCCAGTCTATGAACCCTGAATGTCCTTCCATTTATTTAAGACTTCTTCAAGATCTTTTAGCAATGTTTTGTAGTTATTGGAACACAGGTTCTTTATGTCCTTGGTTAATTTAATTCCTAAATATTTGATTTTTTAGTTGCTCTTAAACTGAATTTTTTCTGATTTCCTCCTCAGATTGCATATCAATAGTGTATAGAAATGCTATTGATTTTTGCATATTAATCTTGTATCTCACCACTTTGCTGAACTCATCTATTAGTTCTCATAGCTTCATTGTGGATTTTTTAGGAGATTCTACATATATAATCATATCACCTGTGAATAGTGAAAGTTTTACTTCTTACTTACCTATTTGGGTATCTTTTATTTCTTTATCTACCTTAAATGCTCTAGCTAGAACATCTAGCACAATATTGAATAACATTGTTCATAGTGGGCATCTTTGCATTGTATTGTATCTCAGTGGAAAGCTTTCAGTCTTTTACCATTGAGTACAATGCTAGCTGTAGGTTTTTCACATATGCACTTTACCATATTGAGAAAATTTCCTTCTATTAATATCTTTCGGAGTATTTTTATCAAGAAAGGGTGGTGAATTTTTTCCAATCCCTATTCTGCATTAATTGAAAGGACCTTGTGACTTTTCTTCTTCACTTTATCAATGTAGTTTATTACACTGATAGATTTACCTGTATTGCACCACATTTGCATAATTGGGATAAAACCCACTTGGTTGTGTTGCTTAATTCTGTTAATGTGCTTTTGGATTTGGTTTGCAAACAGTTTGTTAAGAATTTTTGCATCTATATTCACTAGAGCAGAAATAAATGAAATTAAGAATAACAACAGAAAATTCTCTCTGAATTAACAAAACCAAGAGTTGGATCTTAGGAAAAATCAACAAAATTGGCAGACCCTGAGTTAGACAGACAAAGAAAAAAGGCTGTAAAAATGTTTTGCTCTGCCCTGTGTGTAAATATCTCCACCTCCCATTCAGTGTCAATCTTTGAAAGATAATGAGGGAACTCTGAGTCAGTCACAAAAATTCAGGATAGATCCTTAGTCCCTCTTTGATTTAAACTTACATAATTAGCATATCCCCTGAACTCAGTAGTAGGCAGTTATGTTTGTAGGGAGAGGACTGATTGAGGCACAGTGTATGGCTGAAAGTAGAAGCATTCCTTACTCACTCATTTTGGTAGGATATGTATTTTTCTGTAAAAGTGTAAATATATGTAGTAATCCCTGAGTAAAAAGGGATGTCATAACAAGAGTGTGCAAGACCAAATTTCAGTGAATATGAATACATCCTGTGTGGACAAGAGTGATGGTACAGAAAATGTGGGCTAGTCAGATTCTGATTTCCTACATCTGCCTTTCTTCTTCTGGTTTTTGGGTATTGGACCAAACTCTCTAGATGAGATGAGTTTCTGGGACACTTCAGATATAAGACATATCAGACTCCCTGCTCTCACCTTCTTTTAAGCTGACAAGGGAAAAAATGTTCCTATTACAATGTGAAGAAGGTGGTGGCTGTTTTTTAAGACTCAGCAATCTTTGTCTATATACATGGATATATATCCCAACATTTCCAAAAGATTTCATTCTAGAGGCTCACTTGTGACCAACACTTGAAATTGTGCTTCATTGAAGTACATGGAGCTTTCAAAGGAACAACTGTATTCCCCTCCATCAGAAGGATGAATGTGACAGATCCTCAGGGCTACAGGCCCTTTGGTGGTATTGTCTCTCACAAACTCAGTCCTCCTCAGTATTCTGACCTCTGCTGCTGCATATGATCCTGTAAGTTTTTATAATGATGAACCAGAACAAAACAAAGGACCTGGAACCATCTCACCTCCATGTTCTGAACATCCATCAATGGGCTGAGATGGCAGGGCAACACAGCCTCTTCTACCAAAGCAATGACAGGTGCTTTTGGTTGTATCACATGTAATTGCTCTGGTGGATAGTTAAGAAAAGGATAAGTTCAACACCAGGACTGTGGCAAGAAAGGATTATTAACACACTAATGAAAGAAGATTTAGAATAGCTCAAGTGAACTTATGATCTGTGGACCAGAAATAAATAGATCTAAAATAAAGGTACTCAATTACAGTAGTAGTATAAGTCTTAATAATAAAACATAATCCCAATGTGCAACAGTAATATAATCATAAATAATTCTGTGTTTTCCTACTTGCCTAGGATTGAAATTCAAATTCTTTTAAATTATTCTATTTAAGACTCATAAGAACCCTATGTATTACAGATTATTTTCCTGATTTTAAAGTTGATGAATTTGAATCAGGAAGAAATTTAGTAACTTGCTCAAAAATACATAAGTAGAAAGTCACAAAATGAAAATGATAATACTGGAAACCAAATATTTCTTTGCCTTAAACAAATATAGTATACTTTATCATATTACTTAATATAGAATAACATTTACTGAAATAGAATATGAAGCTATTGAAAATAATATTGATGTTAAGGAAAACATAGAAAACTAGATATAATATTTTTCCTATTTAGAAAATGTGTGTAAGTCCATGTATATAGCATAGATATGCTTAAACAAATCTATAGTTTATCTTTGAGTATAGGCTTTATGAATGAATGTAGTCTTTCCTTATAATCCTTTTGTATCCAAAACAACCTCCATACATAGATTTTTTCTCAATTTGCAATACCCAGTCCTCATATTTTTATTCTTTCTTCTTATAAATAAGGCAGGAAACTTACTAAATGAAATGCATTTTTCCATTTTTCCTAATTGAATTTCATTGCATCTGACTCTGTGGTTCCCAAACCTTATATGGAGATACAAGCCATCCACTACTTTAAAAAAGGGAGGCACTGTAGATCCAGAGGAACGATGATGCCAACAAAAGCATCTGATCAAAGAGTAACACATAAATATACAATTCTATCTTTGCAGATCCTGCTTTTCCCATCCATTGATCATAAACTCAAACAATTATCTCATCCCTCGTCTATGTCAGGCTCTACTCTAGGAGTAAAGCAATGTTCTTCCTTTCTAGGCATTGATGTTCTAGTTTAATTTGTGAATTTATAGATGAGAAATATGAAGAAGAATAGAGTTGGATAAAATATAATAGAGTGGCAGGCAAGAATTTCATTGGATAAAAACAAAATCATATGATTTTCAGTACTGTGCTATCCTCAGTGTGGATCCTCATGGCATAGTCTGGGAAAGACAATGAGAGGAATCTGTTAGCTGAAAGAAAAGAAGCTTCCAGAGAAAGCTAAGATGTTCCAGAATGAGCAGCATGAACTGTGAGTATCAGAAATTGCTGTGGGGATGGAATCCACACTTAGAGATTATCTTAACTTGAAGTTTGTTGACGCCTCATCACTCCTGGGCCAGGGAATATTCTTTGTTATTTTTCTACAGGTTCTTCCCTGTGTTTACAGTCAGTACTCCAACAGTATTAATTTCTTCAGTGAGAGATGTTATTTTTGTCATCCTTGGCCAGCTTCTTACGTGAAATCATTTCTTATAATGTCCTTTAAAGAATTGAAACCTGGACACCTTGACAGTTAGTACCCTATGACCTGGACAAGATGGATCTGTTTAGAAATAGTTGGGAGAGTGGAGGAATACACAAATCTGTTACATAAGAGGCAATTTGTGGCATAATTAACCTGGAATCTGGTAAACCATGTGGAATATCATAGACATTGCCACAGGATGGAGGAAGAAGGGACAGACAGAGTAGAAATTTAGGTACAAGTGACCTGCCTCAGTGGTGAGACATAGAAAAATCCATGTTAAAGAGAACCTTACCATGCACAGTCCTGTAAACTGGGGGCTGGGAAAGAGTTAGTTTTCTAACAGTACAGTGGATAACACATACTTGTATCGTGAAATTTTTCTTTTATTCTCTCTGAAGAGCCCAACATATATAAAGGGCTCATAGAGCTATTGAACTATCTGGCTACCACCCATTGAAATAATTGAGTTGAAGAAAAATTCTCTCAACTAAACCAAATTTTTCATTACTTGAAACTACTAAGGAATCTGACAGATCTTGATAAACCAATAGGTATCAGGACAATGCAAACTGAATGGCAGATAAAAATGGGCAGGACCCATATGTGGAAAAAATTTATGCAATGAAAGCTTGGACATGAATCTACGGTAGTTTTAATATTTTAGTTTTATTTTTCTTTTTTGAAAGGAGGTACTGGAGATAGAAACTGGGACTTTGTGCAAGCAAAGCAGTCACTCAACCACTAAGCTACACCCTCTCCACGGAAGGTTAGTTTTAAAACATATGAAACACTTTAAAATTAAGGCACAGAAATAGATATCCCAGAAGTAATGTTCACTAGGAAGAAAAAAATAATAGTCTTATTATTTCAGAAAAAGAAGTGGATGGCATAATATCAAGTGTTAATGCACGCAGCCAGAGATATAGTATGTGTAATTCATCATGTTAAATCAGGAGTATTTTGTATTCTAAGTAGTCTCTCACCAGTACTTGAATTAATTTCCTAATTCCTAAGACAAAACTTAAAAAAAAAAAAACACCTCATGGCAATAGTGCTTTACAAAAATACTAATTAAATGTCATGGATGTCAAAAAATTAAGACACTGAAATAAACATTTTATCCAACTAATCAAATGATTTCATGGTTTCTATCACCTGAATTTAAGTGTTTCAACAATTGGGATTCAGATTTACTCTTCTCTGACCTTCTGGCACTCTGTATATCCCAAACCCCAGACAAAGTATTAATAAGAACAACTTGGAAATTTACCAAAAGTTTACTAAGAGCCAGTTGGGTCATTACCTATCTCCAGTAAATTGGGAGATGCAAACCTTGCCATAGGATTAATGTAATTTACTTTTCTTCAAGGTGCTTTAGCAACCAACTTAAAAATACAGAAATAATCTTCCTAATTGTTTTCAAGGACCTTCTTTTTCCAAGGTATCTTTTCCCATGGTTCAACAATACCACATTTATGTACACAATCAACTCTAATAGGGCCTAAATTATAATACAGATCCTCAAATTGAATAAATCCTCAAAGTCATGAGTCACTAATGAAACAGCTGATGCTCAGAATGGTTACACATTTAAGATGCCACAGAGATGGGGACTGCTCTGAAGAAACTTGAATATCTGCCTCTACTGATATGCCTTAAAATAGTATCCAGTATTTAATCCATCTTAGAAATCTATGCTTCTCTGCATTAGCAGTAATGTATTATGAAAATCACTCAAACATCTTAATCTCTCCAAACTAAAGATAAACATGGACTTTACAGATGACGTAAAGAAAGCCGACACTGATACACAGCTTTCAAAATTCTCATTAAAATACAGGTAAAAGCACAGAAATAGAAAAAATATATATGTAAGTAAAAATCTTTATCTTTAGGATGTCCAGAAACTAAGTGGCATTATGAAAGGGGAATAGAATGCCCAATCTAAATTTGAAAGGCATCAGAGATATAATTTGTCAATTACCTCTTCATTTTAACCTAGGCTCCTTGGCTACAAGGTAGAGAAAATATAATACACCCAGTTCCTTAAAAAACCATGCAAATGGTTCATGACAAAAAAGGCAATTATCCCCCCAATTCCATTTTTCATTTCATCAGCCAAAAGTTCTGCACATGTTCATGAATTCTTTTCTTTGTCTCTTATTTCCCACCCAAGCCCTTGCCTAATGGCAAAACGTATAATGCAATAATTTTCACTGTTAAATGGTTTGTTGACTCATGGCTCACTTCCTTCATATTTCTGCTATTTTTTTGCCCACGATGCTTTTAAGAGCTCAGTGGTTGAGCACCGGCTTCCCACATATGAGGTCCTGGGTTCAATCCCTCACACCTAAAAAAAATTTGGGTACTTGGGGAGCAGATGTGGATCAAGCACATTAAAGATGTGCTTTCCACATGAGAGGTCCTTGGTTTAGTTCATGGTGCCTCCTAAACAAACAAACAAACAATAAGGAAAACAAATGAAAAAAAACAAATCAGGGGAAATTATGTGGCTCAGTGGTTGAATGCCGGCTTCCCATGTACGAGGTCCCAGGTTCAATTCTCGGCCTCCTGACACCTAAAAAAAAGAAAGACTAGTTCTTTAGTTCACCTCCAGCCTAATGCTTTGTAATTAATGTCATATCATGGCATCTGGGAATGTGTTTGATTTTTTGGAATGCCTTCCTTCATAGTCTAATGCTAGAAAAGCTGTAAGTGATCTATATATGCTTAACAAATAACAGGATGCTACAACCAGAAAAGTCTACTATAAAATCAATGAAAAATAAATAATTGAAAAGTGAAAAAGAAGCCAAAAATGCTTTGGAGATTTAATTCACCAAAAGAAGGAAATGCTGTATTTTTTAATTATGTCAGGTGTGACATGTCAATTTAGTGTCTAATGATGAATAAAGGGATTAACAATTGCTGGTAGGTAGCTGTGATGCACATCATTATTTTTGACTCTCAGAATAGAATTTAAGACAAAAGCAATGATATGTCATTCCATTTTATAAATTGTACATACTGGATGAAACCATGCAGTACCATAAGGTACTTTATCAACTTTATTCCATAAGGAATTTTCATAAGGAAATTGTGGACAAAGTATCGTGTATGAGGGATGTGTTTCTTTGTTATATTATTATTATTATTAGTTTAGTTTTTACTGCAAAAGCTACCTAAATTTTATGGTGTTGATTATATCTGTGGATATAGTTTCCTTTTCTATAAAATGTCAGAATTGGAATACTAGTGAAAGGGAATGCTGGCCAAGAATTTAACTCTCATGAAAATGTCCTTTTATGGCTTCCAGAAATAACCATTTAAAAATATATGCACTAATGCACTGTCTAATAATGAATCTAGATTGATGTAAAATTCTTCTGGTGAAGTAACTGTGAGTCTGTGGACATATTTATCTGCCCCTCTTAACATTTAACATTCATTTGTTTTTCCTTATATTTGGAATGAGCTGATGAATCTTGAGCACACTGCCAAGGACCTGAGAAAAATTTTGCTATAAGAGGTTATATTAATAGTAGAATAACAGTAAATATACTCTAGTCCATCATACTACATTTTTGGTAACATTTATGTAATCAAGTATCTTTAAAAAATGTTAAAAAATAAAACAACTGGGGAAATTTGAGCACTGGATATTTTATAACATTAAAGAACAGTTTCACATGATTTTAGCGGTGTGTGTATTGTTTAGGATCCTCATCATTTGGAATTTATCTGGAAATATTTATGGATAAAATAATATATTAGGTGGGATTTGCTTCATAATAATCCAGCCAGAGGGTAGGATAGAAATGTGTGTGTTGGGGGGTGGGGTATAGATGCGCTGATAATTGTTGAAACCAGATATCAGGTTCATAAGGATTCAGTATACTATTTCTCTCTATCTTGAATATATTTGAAAATTGCTGTAATCAAAAATCAAATAATAAATGTGAACACATCCATGAAGTCTTTCCAGAACTTTAAAAGACAGGACTCGTAAATTTAAGGTATCATTATTTTAAAAAGAGGTCATGTCTAAATATTGCCTAATATATCTTGAGCAGAAAATAAAGAAATTTTGTTTTAAAACATTTCTAACAGAGTTAAACTCATTTATAATTTCCCTACACATGGCTTTTCTGCCCCTTTTATTTGAACTTATAATTAGATTAAATCTTCTGGTTGTTCACAAGCTGGTTGAACCTTGAATCTCTGCAGAGTTGCAGCCAACTCCCACACTCCAGTTCATTGGGCTCACCCAGGACAATTAATTAAAGAATGATGATGGAAAATGCCCATCCCCAAATCCAGGAGTATCTGTAACAGCAAAGTAAGACAGTTCCATCCATCTGCCCCATGGGACCTAAGCCCCTCTCAATCAGGAACGGAGTGTGCATCACCCTCCCCAAATCCTCAGGATTGAAAAATGAACAAATATAAGGAGGGAATGCAACTATGGACTACAGTAGGTTTATTATTATTCTATAAATAGAGAAATTGTATCACTGATATACAGGCCATCAGAGGTTTTGAAGGAAGGGAGAGGGGTAGAAGCTAACTGTTACCAGGCCATAAAGAGTCCAACTCAAGGTACCATAAGAGGTACTTTCTCACTCAAAGTCTGTTGTCACATGTTGACGAAAGATGTCTGCAAGAGTTCAACCTTCTTCCTTCCTCTTAAGGCTCCATGGTCCTAGCTTCTGATCACAGCTGGCATAAGGTTAGTCTCTCTCCCTGGGGCTTATTTCTTTCTGGGCTTGGCTGCTCTGCTCTCTTCACAAACTCATCTGTAAACTATCAGGCTTATCTCTCTTCCTGTGGCCATGTCCATGGAGCACTCTCTTTTCCTGTATATCTGCTTCTCTGTGTCTATTTCTGCCTGAGAGTCTGTTTTATCCCTACCAAGGAGTTGGGAACTCAAAGCAAGTCACCCTAATGGTGTGGTCAAATAAAAGCCCTAATCTTGGTTTAATAAAGTAAAAGTAAAACCTCTGAATCTAATACAATCTAACATGCCCAAAGGAACAGACCAGTTTACAAACACAATCTAATATCTATTTTTTGAATCCATAAACAATATTAAACTGTCACAAATAGTAACTGCAAAAGACATAGAGTGGAAAAAAATATTAGTCAAAATAGCCTTTAAAAAATAAATGCTACTAGAAACAAATAGGGACTTGTTATATTGATGCATAAGTCAATCATGAAGAATTTATAACAATTATAAACATATATGTCTAATACCAGAGGCTCAAATATATGAATCAAAAACAAAAGAAGGGAGAATTGGAGAATTTAAAAATCATTGGAAGTATTAATACTGTGCTGTAAATAAATGATAGAAAACTGGACAAACAAACCTGATTCATATAGTCTACTTGTAAAATACTACAACCAACTTGGCCTAAGTAACACCTTATGAAAATACCACACTAAAATAGCAGAATACACACTCTTCTCTAGCACACAAGAAGTATTCTCCAAAATAGACAATATGATTCAGCATAAAACTAGCTTTAGTAATTTTCAAAGTGGTGGAGTACTTGTAATTCTTTTAGACCACAATGTAATTAAATTAGAGAATACAACAGAAAGAGATTTGGGAAATCCACAAATATTTGGAAATTACAGAACACAATTCTAAATATCTCATTGAACAGAAAATAAATGAAATTTAATTTCAAAAACATTTTCAAACATAACCCAATATATCAAAATGTATATAGGCAGCTAAACCAGCAGTGCTTAGCAGGAAATTTAGAGCATTAAGCATCTATATTAGAAAAGCAAAAAATTTTAAATCAATAACTTAATCTTCTAACATAAATATAGAAATATATATAATAAAACTTAGAATGGAGATCAATATAATAGAAAAGAGAAAAATGATAAAGGAAATCCATGAAACCAAATATTGGTTATTTGAAAAATATAAACACATTTTAAAAAAATAGAAATTTTATCTAAAGTGACAAAAACCACATTACCTTTTTCAGGAATTGAATATATCACTACTGATCTTACAAATATAAAGATTACAAATGGTTTTGAGAGTAAATTTATGGCAGTGAATCAGACAATTTAGGTGAAATGATAAATTCCTAAAAAGACAGAAATTTCCAAAACTCAATCAATGAGTAATGGAAAATCTGAATGGACCTATAACACAAAGAGAAAGTAATTTACTAATTAAAAAGCCCAGAACTGGATGGTTTCCCTGGTAAATTCTATGAAGTATCTAAAACAGAAATGTTAGGAATCCGCCATTCTTTTCAACAAAACAGAGGAGTGTGGATATTTCCTACCACTTTGAATCATGGCAGGTTTGTGCAGTGAGACAAAGGCAAACTGAGACAAAGACAGAGGTCAAGAAAGTTACCATTCTCTCAAGAATATAGATGCATAAACAGCAAAATATGACAAATCAGTGCTTGCAATGTTTAACATGAATTATGCACCTTGAACAAGTGGGATTTATCTCAATAATGAAGGGTTGGTTTTATCTTTAAAAATTAATTAATATAACATAGCTTGTTGATAGAAAAACAAATGAAAATTACATAATAAACTCAACAGACACAGAAAAAGGATACAACATAATTGAAATCACATTAATGTTAACAAACTCAGAAAAGTTAAAAGGAATGGAACAAAAGACAACCAACAGAATGGAAGAAAATAATTGTTAAACATATATATGATAGGAGTTTGATATCCAAAATATATAAAGAACTGCTACAACTCAACAAAAAGACAAATACCCAATTAAAAAATGGGCAAATGACTTGAATAGACAGTTCTTCAAAGAAGATATACAAATGATCAATAACCATATGAAAACATTCTCAAAATCATTTGTCAGCAGGGAAATGCAAATCCAAACAAAATGAGATACCACTTCACAACCATTAGGAAGACTTTTATTAAAAATAACAATAATAATAAAATAACAAATATTAGAAAGGATATGGAAAAATTGTAACACATACATTATTGGTGGCATTGTTAAATGGTGTAGCCACTGTAGATATCACCTTAGTGGTTCCTCAGAAATTTAAACATAGATTTGTCATATTATCTGGCAACCCCACTTCTTAGTAAATACCCAAAAAATATGAGCATATATAAACATACAATAATATTTGTATGCCAATGTTTATAACAGCATTATTCACAAAAGCCCTTAGTGCCCATCAATGGAGAATCAGTAAACAACATGTAGTATATATATAGACATTGAAATATTAATCAGATTAAAAAAGGAATGAAGTTTTGATGCATGATAAAACATGGCTAATAGTGAAGATATAATGTTGAGTGAAATAAGCAAGATGCAAAAAGTAAAATATTGTATGAATTCCTTTATATGAAATACTGAGAATAAGCATATTTCATAGAGACTGATAGTAGATTAGAGGTTATCAGGAGCTCTGAGGAAGAGAAGGAGGATTTATTGTTTAATGGGTGAGGAGTTTCTGTTTGATGTGATGAAAAAATTTGGGGGAATGGATGATTAAAATGGTAGAACAATATTTTGAATGGAAATACATTACTTATTTGCACCCTTGAAAATGGTTAAAATGGAGAATTTTGAGTTTATATATATAAAACTCAAAATTTTCCATATATAATCAAAGGCTTAAACAAACAAACAAAAATAAAGGATTTATCACAGCCTGATAAAGGGCATTTATGAAAGCTTTTTCATAACTTTCAAAATTTTTCAGTTTGCCTCACCATCCATCTTACTTTCTTTCCATTTCTTAAAGCCTCCACCAAGGAAGGGCAAGTAGTCATCAATTATACCAACACTAATACATAAATCATGCCCGTCAAAGCTCCTATTCCTAAAATCATGTAATTAATAAAAGATATACCCTGGAGAATGGGCAGTTTCTTTTCTGTGACTGACTGGGCAACATGCTGCCTCTAAGATCTTAACAAATGGTCTTTTAAAAACAGTTTAGTACTGACACTTTATAGCTGACATCAGATTAAAGGGCAAATCTAAAGAGGGAGCCCCAAAGGACTTAGTCTTATTGGGATCTTCTTAAAATGGAGGTGTTTATAGGGCCACATCTCATCAATCAGTGCACACAGATTCCCATAGTTCCATGATAAATCCCAGCAAGAGTTCAGAACAACGACTGCAGCCTCACTGGTAATGTGTAAATTGTGTCTATAGGAAAGGGCTAAACATGACAAACAGGGACTTTCCAAATTGCAGGAGGATATCAATGTCCACCTTATCCCTGTGTTTCAGTATTTTTGCAGGCTATGGTGAGTCATAGGTGTTCTTACTGACCCACATAACCTCACTATTTGGGGCAGATCAAAATCAACTCAAATAATACTTAGATAATCTTAAAATTATACCCAAGGAATAATGCTCAAACAATACTTAGATAATCCTAAAATTATACCCAAGGAAAGGACCGAGGAGATTGCTGGCTATAGGTCCTCAACTACCTGCATGTAGCTTGTCACTGAGCATATCTAATGACTCAAGGTATCCATACTATATATAACACGGGTCTGCTTGCACTAATACATGAAAATTTCTCAACCCAGGTGTAACTTAAATAAGATTGTCTTATAGCACCAATGGTCAAAATAATATAATTGAATAGGGAACATGGCATCAGATTAGTCAGAAAAGGCTCAGTTCTAATAAAAAGAATGGAGAAAGAGTCAAAGGCTGTCCCAGGGACATGCTTTGGGGGTTAGTAGACCAGAAGAGTGCTTCACAATTCCCAGGAGTGTGAGGAATAGAGAGATGAAGAAGTTGAAACAACAAATTGGGAGTTACTATACCTACTGGCTGCCAGGGAGGGCTCGCCTCACCTATTCCCTAAATATTCAGTGGGTGTAAACCCCTGGCTCACTTCAGCTGACTGAAAGTGGAGATGTCTTTCTGCCTGCCAGCTGTTACAAAGGAAAAGGTAGGGGGAGTCAGGTGCTTTTCATTAGTGATGTAGGCCAGCAGATGTTGCTTGAATCTCAGCTCTGACCAGACAAAAACAATGGAAAATCAGAAAACCGAGAGCTTTACATCTGGTGAAAAGTATGCCACCAAGCACCATCTGCTGGTGTGTCAGGAAATTACATGGATAGAAATTGCTTTAAGAGCTCTCTTTTCCCCATCCCTGGGAGAAAGTGTGCACCCCATTAGTGAGTCCCTGGCATGATTTTGGTAACTTAAGCTGGGCAATTTTAAAGACTTAGGATAAATTGGACCAAATATCAAAGAGCTGTGAAAGAATAATAATAGACAAAATAGAGTAATTGGACATCAGAATAAATTCAGCAACATATCAGATTGTAGACATTAGCAAAAAATTACAAGCCATACAAAAAGACAGGAAGAAATGGCCAGCCAAAGGAACAAACCAAATATCCTGAAGTGTTTCAGCGTTTAAGACCACTAATCATTGGTAATCACACAAATCTCCTAAATAATTTTGAAGAATTGAAAGAAAATATGACTAAAGCAATCAAGGAATTTAAGAAGACAATGGGGGAGCATAAAGAACAATTTGAAAGTCTTCAAAGAATAGTAACTAATGTTATGGGAGGGAAAGATGATGGATGAGATTAAAAATACATTAGAGGCATATAAGAGCAGATTTGATCTGCTTGAAGAGAGAAATAGTGATTTTGAAGACAGAACAGCTTAACTGGAAAAAACAGGGGAACAGAAAGAGAATGAAAAAATGGTAATCTCAGGGAATTAAATAACACAAAACACAGAAACAAACACATTATTGACATCTCGGGAGCAGAAAATGGAAAGGGGGCAAAAAGAATATTTGAGGAAACAATGAAGGAAAACTTCCATACACTAATGAAAGACATAAATATCAATATCCAAAAAGAAAAACATACTCCAAATAAAACAAACACAAACAGACCTACTAGGAGACACCTACTATTCAGAATATCAGAGATAAAGAGAAGATTTTAAAAGCAGCAAGATAAAAGCAAACCATCACATAAAAGGGAAATGTGAAAAGATGAAGTGCCGACCTCTCATCAGAAACCATGGAGGAGATAAGAAAGCTGAATGAAGGATTTAAGGTATTGAAAGGGAAAACCTGCTGGCCAAGAATTCTGTATACAGCAGTTTGTCCTTCAAAAATAGAGGGGAGTTCAATGTCTTCACAGACAAAAACTGATAGTATATTTTACCAAAAGACCAGAATTACAAAAGATATTAAAGGGAGTGCTGCAGCCTGAAAGTAGTAAACAAGAGCAAGAGATTTGGAGAAGAGTGCAGAAATGGAGAGTATTAAAAAGGTAAAAAGATAGACCCCATAAAAATAAGAGAGATCATAAGAGGATACTGCGAACAACTATGTGATACCACAACTGATAGCCAAAGGTCAAAATGGATGAAGTAAGTAATGCCTTTACAATTATATCATTGAAGGTTAATTGCTTGAACTCCTCAATTAAAAGACACAGACTGGTAGAATGGATTTAAAAATATGACCCATCTATATGGTGTCTACAAGATACTCACCTTGAGCATAAGGACACAACCAGGCTAAAAATGAAGGGTTGGAAAAATGTATTCTATGCATATAGTAACCAAAAAAGAGTTAGAGTAGTGATACAAATATCAAACAAAATAGATATTAAATAAAAAACTGTTATAATAAATGCAGAATGTTATTATATATTAATAAAAGGGGCATTCCAAAAAGAAGAAATAACCATTCTAAATATTTATGCGCCTATCCTCAGGGGCCTAAGATACATGAGGCTTACACTGGCAAAGCTGAAGTAAGAAATAAATATCTTTACAATAATAATTGGAGACTATAATACATCACTCTCAGTTTGGGTAGAAGATCCGGACAGGAGATAAATAAGGAAACAGAGAACTTGGATAATATGATAAATGAACCAGACCTAAGAGATATCTATAGAACTTTGCACCCCAAAACAACAGGATATACAGTCTTTTAAAGTGTTCATGGATCATTCTCCAAAATAGACCATATGTTGGGCCACAAGACAAGTCTCAATAAAGTTTAAAAGGTTGAAATTGTATAAAACACTTTCTCTGATCATAACAGAATGAAACTGGAAATCAATAATGGACTGAAAAAGAGAAAAATTATAAATAAATGTAGATTAAACAACACACTCTTAAACAATCAGTGGTCAAAGAAGAAATTGCAAGAGAATTCAGCAAATATCTTGGGGTGAATGAAAATGAGAATACAATATAACAAAACCTATGGGATGCAGCAAAGGCAGTGCTGAGAGGGAAATTTATAGTCCTCAATGCTTACATTAAAAAAGAAAGTACTAAAATTGATGCTCTAATTACACACCTGTAAGAACTAGAAAAGAACAGCAAACTAATCCCAAACCAAGCCAAAGGGAAGAAATAGTAAAGATCAGAGCAGAAATTAATGAAATCAAGAAAAAAAAAAAAAAACCACAATAGAATCAACAAAACCAAAAGTTGGTTCTTTGAGATCAACAAAGTCGACAAAGGCTTAGCTAGATTGATAAAGAAGAAGAGAGAAGATGCAAAAAAAAAAAAAAAAAAATCAGAAATGAAAGTGGGACATTACCGACCCCATAGAAATAAGAGAGATCATAAGATGATATTATGAACAACTGTATGCCAAAAAAAACTAGAAAATACACATGAAATAGACAAATTCTTGGAAACAGATGAACTACCTTCACTGACTTTAGAAGAAATAGAAGACCTCAACAAACCAATCAGAAGTGAAGAGATTGAAACAGTCATAAAAAAACTCCCAAAGTTAAAAAGCCTGGGACCAGATAGCTTCACAGTTATATTCTACCAAGCATTCAAAGATGAACTAATACTGATCTTGCTCAAGCTCTTCCAAAAAGCTGAACAGGAAAGAATGCTACCAAACTCCTTCTATGAAGCCAACATGATGTTAATACCAAAACCAGTTAAAGATACTACAGAAAAAAAAAAAAAAAAAAGAAATTATAGACCAGTATCTTTACTGAATATAGTTGCATAAATCCTCAACAAAATACTTTCATGTATGCGAGAGTGATTCAACACAAGAAAATCAATTATTTTAATAAATGACATCAGTAATTATTAGAAGAAAAATCACATGACCTCTCAATTGATGTAGAAAAGACATATAACAAAATACAACACCCATTCTTAAAAAAAAAACCACCAGGGAAGCAGCTGTGGCTCAATCAGTAGGGCTCCCGTTTACCATATGGGAGGCCCGGGGTTCGGTTCCTGGGGCCTCCTGGTGAGGGCAAGCCCGCCCGCACGGCGTGGTTAGCTGACCCAGTGAGCACAAGCAGCAAGGGGGGGATAAATGAATAAATAAATAAAAATCTTAAAAAAAAAAAACAAAAAAACCCCACCAAAAGATAGAAATAGAAGGAAGCTTCCTCAATATGGTAAAGTGCATATATGAAAAACCTACAGCTAGCATTGTACTCAATGGTGAAAGACTGAAATCTTTCCTGCTGAGAACAGGAACAAGACAAGGATGCCCACTGTCACCATTATTAATCAATATTGTGTTAGAAGTTCTAGCTAGAGCAATTGTCTTAGACAAAGAAATAAAAGGTACCCTAATAGGAAAGTAAGAAGTAAAACTTACACTATTCACTGATGATATGATCCTATGTCTAGAAAATCTTGAAAAATCCACAAAAAAAGTTGCTAGAATTAACAGATGAGCTCAGCAAAGTGGTGGGATACAAGGTTAATACACAAAAATCAATAGCATTTCTATACACTACTGATGTGCAAACTGAGGAGGAAATCAGAAAAAAAATTCCATTTATAATAGCAACTACACAATAAATATTTAGGAATAAACTTTACTAAGGACATAAAAGACCTGTTTCAGAAAACTGCAAAACATTGCTAAAAGAAACTAAAGAAGACTTAAATAAATGAAAGGACATTCCATGTTCATGGATTGGAAGACTAAATATCATTAAGATGTCAATTCTACCAAAACTGATTTACAGATTCAATGCAATACCAATAAAAATCCCAACAGCCTTTGTTTCAGAAATTGAAAAGCGAATAATTAACTTTATTTGCGAGGGTAAGTGGCCTCAAATAGCAAAAAAAAGTCTTAAAAAAGGACCAAGTTGGAGGACTCTCACTTCCTGACTTTAAAGCATATTACCTCCTTCATTGTTATCAACACCATCATATGGTATAAGAATGGGCAGATTAACCAATGGATCCAAGTTGAGAACTCAGAAATTGACCCTCACATCTACAGTCAAATGATTTTTGGCAACACTGTTAAGCCCATCCAGCTGGGCCAGAACAATCTATTCAATAAATGGTACTGTGAGAACTGGACAATTATATTCAAAAGAAAGAAAGAAGACCCCCATCTCCCACCTTATACAAAAATTAACTCAAAAAATGGAAGAAGGATTTAAATATAAAAACAACAACCATAAATCTCCTAGAAGAAAATATAGGAAAACATCTTCAAGATCTAGTGGTATGTGGTAGTTTCTTAAACCTTATGCCCAGAGCACAAGCAACAAAATAAAAAAAATAGATAAATGTTACCTCCTCAAGTTTCAAAACTTTTGCACCTCAAAGGGCTTTGTCAAAGGGAAAAAAGACAGCCAACTCAATGTAAAAAAAACTTTGGCAATCACATATTTGATAAGGGTTTAATATCCATGATATATAAGGAGATCATACAACTCAACAATAAAAAGACAAAGTATCCAATTAAAAAAATGGGCAAATGATTTGAAAAGACAATTGTCCAAAGACGAAATACAAATGGTTATGAAACACATGAAAAAATGTTTAACATCATTGGCAATTAGGGAAAGGCAAATCAAAACTACAATGAGATATCATTTCACACGTATTAGACTGGCTGCTATTAAAAATTCAGAAAACTGTAAATGTTGGAAAGGATGTGGAGAGATAGGAATGCTTATTCATTGTTGCTGGGAATGTAAAATGGTATAGCCATTTTCTTTGGCAGTTCCTACGGACGTTGAATATAAGCCTGCAATGGGACCCAGCAATACCATTGCTAGGTACATATCCAGAAGAACTGAGATCACAGACATGATTAGATATATGTACACCAATGTTCATATCATTATTAATGATAGCTAAATTTTGGAAATAGCCCAGGTGTCCATCAACTGATGACTGGAAAAACAAATTGTGGAGTATACACATAATGGAATATTATGTAGCAGTAAGAACAAATGAAGTCATGAAACATATGACAACATGGATGAACCTGGAGGATATTATGTGGAGTGAAGGAAGCCAGATACAAAGGGACAAATACTGTATGATGGCCCTATTATGAACTAAATATATTATGTGAAATAGAAATATATTTTGTGAAATATGAATATGGATAGAATTACATATATAAGACCATTTTACTTTGAAGCTGGACAAATGTTAGTTAATAGTATAAAATGTTAATACCAGACCAAAAAAACCCCAATACATTATACTAAGTGAAGGAGATGAGACATATTACATCTTGTATCATTCCATTTATATAAAATGTAAATAGAAATCAATTTATAAATATGAATGAAGTTTAGTGGTAATGTAGGTCTGAGGAAGGAATGCTAAGTGTGTGGAGCCTTTCTTTTTGGAGTAATGAAATTGCTCTTGAATTTTTGAGATGATGAATATACAGCATTGTGATTATACTAAAAGCCATTGATTATACACTTTGGATATAATAGACAGAAACAGTAGCTATGAACTGTTGGGGTAGCATAGAGAGATTGAGGTGAGAGAAATTTTATTGTTTTTCATTAGTAGTATTATTGAAATAATGAAAATGCTTTATTAATGATTGAAGTGATGATTGCACAACTATGTTATTATAACAAATGCCTTTGTTTCTCCACTTTGGATGAATTGTATGCTTTATGTATGTATCAATGTGTATCAATAAAACTGATTTGTTAAAAAAAAGTTACTCCTACCTGCTGTAAAAACTGTTTAAGGCAAGAGTTTAGATTGCAAAGAGTGCCTACAAAGAATTAACATCCAAATGGCATATAAGTGTGGAAACAACATATTCTCCTTGTAGAAAAAAATACAGTGAGGTCTCATGGAAACACACAGCCAAAATCTTGTTAAATGCCCCTCAGTATATTTTGGGGTTCTGTTTTACAGATAACTACAGAGATATCATGACTAGTGCTGTCCTAGTTTATTTAAACATCCAAGAAAAATTTCTCCATATTTTATGGATTACTACCTGGGAGGGATACCCACCTTTAGGTCCACCCCTGAAAACCATCACCTGGTGACAGATGGTGTCGCCTCTTCCTTATGGTATGCTTGTTGCCAATGTTATTCACAGCCAAGATTGTAAAGATGCCTTGCACTGTTTCACCCCCTATTGACAAGTTAAATATTTTATTTTTAATATCTCACAGCAGAGACAACCTTCCAACATTTATAGGGCTTACATTTGCCTGAGAACCTGCCCCTCTACATAGTAATAAGGGCTAGTGCAACAACAAATAGATTTGCCATACCAGGTAGACTTACATAACTGCCTTGTCATAGACTACTTGGTCAAGTAAAGGAGTGTCCGCAGCATAAGACACACCTCCTACTAAATGCATATTAATAATTTGGGGCAGAGATCAGGATGTTTCACAATATAGCCAAGGTTTTTCAACAAATACTGTAGATGAGAAAAAATCTCCCATGTTTTCTCCTGGTTATGCCCTTAAAGGAAAGGGAAAAGGCTTCACAGAGGCTTCCAGCTCTTGGTTTTATGATTTATTAGAATTTTTATAATCACCAATATCCTCAAGTACCTTATGCACTGCCTCAATAATGCTATCCATCTGGCAATAATTATATCAGCCACCCATACTTCCCAAATCATCCAAATGTTAGATACTGAGGCACAAAGGAATGGATTGTCATATCCATCAAAAAAAAAATTGTGCTATCTCAGAATCCGTCTTACTTTGGCTAAGCCACTTGCCTCAACACTGAGGTTTAGCCTAGTTAATAGGCAACCCACAAGTCCTGGGGCATAAACTCCCCCAGAACCAGAACTCAAACCTGTGCCTGCAGCCAGAATCAATACATCTCACCCAAAACTGACAACTGGTCACAAATGATAAGCTTCAACCTACTGCTGTCAATTCCCCAGTCTCTTCACCCATTTGTGCACATCTGCTTTAAACTAAACAATCTGTCATTCCCATGGGAAATCTACTAATCTCCTCTCCTGGAACACAATAAAGGCACACTTTAGTTCCATCTTGCTCTGCTTGTGTGCTCCCCACCAAAGCCAGTCATACATCCCCTTGACCAATCATGAAATCCCTCTCTCTGGGACCTGTGCACAACAAACTGTCTTTTCTCATCTATTATTGTCTTGGCTTCCCATTGTGCCACACTTGACATTCACCTGGACCCAAATTTAAAACCCAACTTGTATAATTTGAAACAGTATAAAAGGAAAATAGAAAGGACCTTGGGTATTTGAACTGTTCATTGTCTTCACTGTGGTAAAGGATATACAAATATGTTATAGAACTTAATGTACAATAGCCTAAATGAGTCCAAGAAAAAAAATGAGGAAATCTGAATAAGATCAGTGGATTTTATCAATGTCAGCATCTTGGTTGTTATAACATAGTTTTGCAAAATTTGAGCATTGGGGGAAACTTGGCAAAATCTTGCCTCTTATCTCTTACAATTGTATTTATCTCAATAAAAACTGTGGGAGGTGGGGAACATGGGAATCCCAGTGGGTTCCGTGTAATATTTTGGGTAATCTAAGCACCTCTTAAAATATATGTATATATATATATAAATAACATCTTTGTAAGCAAATACACATATATGGATATATATTTATATATCATTTTGCAAATGTTTGTATGTATTGTGAGAATTTTGATTTTTACCCATAATAAAAAAAAAAAGTATTTGATTGCTAAAGTATTCTGTTATGTTAAACGTTTAAGTAATATGGCTATGTTTGGGAAGACGGGAATGGAGTGTGATCAAGATAAGACATAGGGAGGACTCTTTCTTCATTTGGAAGGGAAACTTAAAAGATGGCACTAATTTTTGAAATTATCAAACTCTCACTATATATGTATATGTTAATATTATATATCTCAATGAATGCTATTTTAAAACAATCTAGGGAAGGAAAATAAGATAGGAGTTAATTTATTCTGGTTTGTCAAAGATGGTATGATTAGAGAATACAAATATAGCTTCTAGAGTCTCCCATTAAGTGGTTGTTCAGAGAGTTCATTTGGGAGTTGAGAGCACCTCCAGATATTGTGACTGCTATAAACCAGGTTAATGAGCCTGAGGATCCCATAAAGCAGCCCCTTGTAGTCTTTCCCCAAAACTACCTTAATTTGTGGAAAGGGGGGATTGGTAGGGGGCCTAACAATCTGGTTGCCCAATACAATAGTCTACTTCATGTAGACCCCCTTCTATCATTTTTTCAGTGACATCTACAAATGGGAGTGCTTCAACCATTCATTTGAAGACCTTCCGATAAAAATGGGGTTTCCTAAAAAAGAAGAAATTCTTGACTGAGTTTCCAAACTACCAGTCTGCCTTAGTAGATTTTGGACTTTGCCTCCGCAATCATCTTAGCAAATTTCTTAAAATAATTTTCTTTATATCTCTATCTACATATATATGTAATACATATATATAAATTTATCAATCTCTCTCTATCATCTATGTATCTATGTATCTATGCATCTATCTATCTATCTATCTATCTATCTATCTATCTATCTATCTATCATCTATCTATCACCTACCTACCTACCTTCTATCTATATCATCTATCTATCTATATGTCCCTACCTCCCATTGTTTTTGTTTCTCTGAAGAGTTCTGACTGATACAATGACCTAATTCCATCTACCCTCAAAATGCTGCCGTAGTTTCCTAACCCTTATCCTAACATGGGGTGAGAGGATTATCCCCAGATCCCCAGATCTTGGTAATAGCACTTGGTTTAATTCTGGTCCACTGAGAAGCAGAGAAAAATATGGGACTTGATTCGCAGGAGATTTATTGGGGTATGGATTCCTATAAGGGAAAAATAGAAGGGATCCAGATGAGGCAAGTAGAGTCATCAGACTCTCATGCAAGTCTGACCCAAATTAATGAAATAAGGAAGGATGAGAGACAGACTTCCAGATTTTCAGAGTTATGATCCTGAGTCAAAAAGAGTCACTTCTTTGAATATTTATTGATCTAAAATTGTGAATTTATTAATTCAGTGTAGCCTCAATTGAGGATTTAGTTTAGTTTTGTTTTTTGTTGTTTGTTTGTTTGTTTGCTTTTTTGCAGAGAGTATTTGATTTCTCCCTATCAGGGGCTGCTTCCAATGTGAAATCACCTCAGCCGTGTTGTTTAAGGCTTTGTTTTGGCCTATTTAACCATGTAAAAATTGATGGCATTTTAGACATTATTTTCCTTTGCTTAGTCATGCAATAAATCTCAAAATCTTGTATACTGGAAGAGCTGTAATGTGTTATTTTTAATTTCTAAATAATGTTCCTTGTTGTGGATATCATTTTCCTAATAGGTATTCAATTTACTTCCAATTTTTCTCTGTTATAATAAATAATACTTATTAATATAAGTATTAATATAATAATAATAACTTCACTTCTAAGACAGACTTAATGGAGTTAAAGTGTTGCCTTAGAGTGTAATGTGTGTTTTCTTTTTCTCATTTTAATATGAAAAGAATCTGCCATTCAGTTGACAAACATTTATTGCTACTTGTATGACCAAGATAATTTTGTTGATTCTGGGCTAGGGCAGTTAGCAAACTCAGAAATACTCTCACGGAATTTAGGTTCATGGGCTCCATGCCTGACATAGATGCCAATCATTAGAGTGAAAGGTTGTACAGTGTTTTTTTAAAAAAAAACATATATTTTTGTTGAAGTATATCATTCGTATATGAATATGCATAAACAAAAAATGTATAGTAAAGATTGTGAACTTATAAAATAAACATACATCACATCATACATGGGTCTCATAAACTTATAAAATAAACATACATTATATCATACTTAGAAAAAATATCATACATGGGTCTCCACTACCACTTTGCATTGTTATGAAACATTTGTTACAAACTATGCAAGAGCATAGTCAAAATATTACTACTAACTATACACCCTATCTTACATTTGGTGTATTTTTTCTCTAATGCACCCTATTTTTTGAAAATATATTTTATTAGAGTTTGTGAACTTGTAAAACAATCATACACATGTAGAATTCCCATACAAAACCCCTTCACAAACACACCACACTGTGCTGAAACATTTGTTACAGATTATGAGATTAATATCATCAGACTTTTAGCACCAACCATGGCCTATAGAATACATTTGGCACACTTTTTCCATACACCTCCAATATCAACACAGCACATCTTTGGCATTGATGCAAAAATATTATAGTATTGCTGTTAACCACGGTCTATACCTCTCACCACTTGTAGTTTTCCCATGCTTCTCCACATTCCCACCACCCTGCAATTGTGATGTACATCTACTCTAGCTTGCAGAAGGACACTCTTGCATTTGTACCCTCAACCACAATTCTCATCCACCTCTGGGTTCACTGTGTTATTCAGTCCCTAGATTATTCTTTAGCTTTCTTTCAATTAAAATTTACTTCCTCAGTCTACCCTTTTCAGCCACAAACCCATTTATAAGCCAGTTGATATTCACTATAATGTGTTAACATCAACTCTATCCACTTCCACACTTTGACAGGCAAATTAATTAAATCTTCTGCAAATATTAAGCTTCAGTAGTTCTTTTTTTTTTTTAAGTGAACAAATTTTATTTTATTTTATTTTATTTATTTATTTTTTTTATTTTTTTTTATTGTGGGTAAAAATCAAAATTTTCACAATACATACCAACATTTGCAAAATGATATATAAATGTATATGCATATATGTGCATTTGCTTACAAAAATGTTATTTATGTATATATATAAATATATTTTAAGAGGTGCTCAGATACCCAAAATATTACATGGAACCCACTGGGATTCCCATGTTGCCCACCTCCCACACCTCCCACCACATCCCACACAAACATCTCCCACAAGTGTGGCCCACCACCCTCAATGGACTTACATATCCTGGGGCCTTGCCACCAACCATAGACCACAGTTCACACCGTAGACAACACTCTCTCCCACACAGTTCTGAGTGGTGTGTGCTGTTTTAAAATGGCCTACATCCGTTGCCACAAAGGCACTCAGGACATCTATTTTGGAATCTGTGCTCATGAGAGTGACAGAATTGGACTCAAATAAGTCCTCCCTGCACATGGTTCATCAGTCCCTTCTATTCAAACCTATATGTGATGCTGAAGTTCTTAGGTATACTTCCAGAGACTGGAGCCTCTGGCCTACCTATGTGCCAGGTGTGCATGGAATCTCGGTGGAGCTGCAACTCCTACCCTACAGCTCAATGGACTCATCCAAGTCACCTGGCGAGGAGACAACGATGGGCAATGGCCATCCCAGGGAATGGAGAAGGCCTGCATCTGCAGGCAGGATCATCCCACCCACCATATCCATGGGATATAAGCCCTCTCTCACTTGGAGGTGGAGTGTACATCACCATCCCAGTCCCCTCAGGATTGGGGGAAGAACTATGGACTAGAGTGGACTTGATGGTATTCTGTTGTTCACATATGGTGATTCTAGCTTCAGTAGTTCTTAACCCTCCTCTTATCTCCTAATAACCTATACTCTAAGTTTTAAGTCCATGTGTTTATTCTTCGTATTTAGTTCATATTAATGAAACCATGCAATATTTGTCATTTTGTGTCTGGGTTACTTTGCTTAGTATAATGTCTTCAAGATTCACCCATGCTTTCACATGTGCCCCAATTTCACTTCTTCTTACTGCAGCATAGTATTCCATCATATGTATATACCACATTTTGTTTATTCATTCATTGGTTGATGGACACTTGGGTTGTTTCCATCTTTTGGCAATTGTGAGAAATGCCGCTATGAACATCAGTGTGAAGATGTCTGTTTGTGCCATAGTTTTTACTTCTGGATGTATTCCTAGTAGAGTAATTGCTGGATCATATCGAGTTCTGTATTTAGCTTCCTGAGGAACTGCCAAACTGTCATCCAGAGGCTGCACCATTTTACATTCCCACCTATAGTCAAGGACTGTTCTTATTTCTCCACATCATCTCCAGCACATATTGTTGTCTGTTTTTTTTAATAATGGCCATTCTATGTGGTGTTAGATGATATCTCATTGTTGTTTTAATTTGCATTTCTCTCATAGCTAGTGATATGGGTCATTTTTTCATGTGCTTCATGGCTATTTGTATTTCCTCTTTGGAGAAATATCTATTTAAATCTTTTGCCCATTTTTTAATTGGGTTGCTTACTCTTTTATTGTTGAGTTGTATGATCTCTTCATATACAATTGAATTCAAACCCTTATCAGATATATGGTTTTCAAATGTTTTCTCCCATTGAGTAGCTTGTCTTTTCACTGTCTTGATGAATCCTTTGAATCACATAAGTGTTTAAATTTGAGGTCTCATTTATCCATGTTTTCTTTCATTGTTCATGCTTTTGTTGTAAGGTTTAAGAATCCACCACCTACCACCAGGTCTTGAAGATATTTCCCTACATTTACTTCTAGGAACTTTATAGTTCTTGCTTTTTATAAAAAAATTTTTTCTAATTTTTAAAAGATACTTAGGTTACATAAATGTTATGCAAAAATTATAGGGATTCCCATATGCCCTACATACCCCCCCCACAACCTCCCACATAAACATCTTTCATTGGTGTGGCACATCTCCTGCAATGGATGTACACATCTTGGGGCTTTGCCATTAAGTATGGACCATAGTTCACGTTGTAGACCACATTTACTCCCACCCAGTTCTGCATGTTATATGCCAATGTAAAATGGCCTATATCTGTCCCTGCAATGTCACTCAGGATAATTCCAAAGTCCCGAAAAAGACTCTGTTTTACAATTGCTTTTCCCTCTCCCTGCCCCTAAAGTGCCCAGTGGCCACTGGCTCCACATTAATGTAGAAATTTCTTCCACTACTTGAATCATAATATGTACATAACAGAATACCAGTAAGTCTACTCTAGTCCATAGCTCTCCCCCAAATCCTGAGGAGCCTGGGATGGTGATGTCCACTCCACCTCCTAGTGAGAGGGGGCTTATATCCCATGTATAAGATGGATGGATTATCCTGCCTGCAGCTGCAGACTCTCTCCATTCCCTGGGATGGCCATTGTCCATTATCATCTCCCTGCCAGGAGTCCTGGGTGAGTCTGTTGAGCTGAAGAGTAAGAGTTGCAGTTGCACTGAGATTCTGGGCCCAGCTGGCACATGGGCAGGCCCAAGACTCCAGTCTCTGGAAACACATC
The DNA here is from genome assembly GCA_026826555.1 of Tolypeutes matacus. Lineage (NCBI taxonomy): Eukaryota > Metazoa > Chordata > Mammalia > Cingulata > Chlamyphoridae > Tolypeutes > Tolypeutes matacus. The sequence continues at coordinate 1,877,390 of JAKSZT010053804.1, read as the reverse complement.
TACAAACTCCAGCACCACATGTAAGTTTGAAGAGAAGAGACTGATGGACCGTGTATAGGGACGACATATTTGAGCTCAACTCTTTCACTCTCAGGAGCACAGATTCCAAAGTACGGCCAACTGATAAGGCACAAAACTCTGGAGCTATCTACCCTGGTATAGGACCTGGGTGTCTCCAGAGCCCTCAGGAGCCCTTCTATTTGGGGTGATATCCACATTGGAAGCCTATGAGGCCCTACTGAGATGTGCATAAATAAGCGTTACCTCTGGGATGACCTCCAGACTCACTTTGAAGTCTCTTAGCCATATGAACTCATTTGTCTTTACCTTTTCCCCTTTTATTCAAGGTCTTTTTCCAGTCACATTGCCAGTTGGCACTAGGTAGTAATCCCTCGTTGCCAGGGAAGCTCATCCCCGGAAGTCATGTCCCACACTGGGAAGAAGGCAATGCATTCATATTCTGAGTTTGGCTTAAAGAAAGGCCACATTTGAGCAACAGGTTGAATCTCAGGAGACAACCCTTAGACACCCCATAATAATAGGTTAAGTTTCAGTTTTGAGAGCAAAGCCTCGTAAGGCTAGTCATGAAAAACAAGAGCCCATCAGTGGATCATCTTCCTTAGCCAGACACTGCCCCTGCACCTGGGGAACAGCTGCTCCCTTGGAGAATGTGGCAGAGCTCTCCAGGCTGGGAATTCAGTATTCTCTCATTTATTGAGTGGTTCTCCACCCACTGTGACCACGCCCCATGAACATTTGAACAATTTTATATATGTTTTATGTATGTTCAAGTGAACTTTCTCCCATGACCCCCTCATCCCAACCCCGCCCACCAATGTTCCTCTCCCACCCAAGTTGTAACACTTCTGTGATCCAAAGCTTCTTTAAAGATGAAGCCAATTCAATAGTCATATACAGTTAATAGGAAAATGAGATAATAATGATAAGTTTAAATGTAAGAGATAAAATACTTGAAAACTTAAAAAAAAAACCTAAAACTAAAACTAAATTAAAGGATTGGGATATTCAAAAAATGGGAAAAAGAAACAAAAAAAATTTTTTTGGACATTTTACCTTTTATCACTGCAATTTTGGATGTCCAGTCTGTACTGTGGCACCTTCCCCCTCTCACTCCCTAGTGTCTCACTATTTTTCACTTAATTTTCAAAGAAGTTTTAAGTCACAGCAAAGTCACACACAGAATACAAGAGACTCTCATATACCCAACCTCTTCCCCCATTCCTCACCCCATATAAAACTTTTTTGTATGTGGATGGTAGCATTGCTATAACTGTTATACAGATAGTGAAACATACCTACTAAATATTGTCAATGGTTTACAATATGGTTTACATTTTAGACCATACAATTTTATACATTTTGATGATATTAACCATGTCCAGTGTCCATCACTGTAAGGTAATGAAGAACATTACCTCTGACCAATAATTACCCCCTGCTTGATCTATTATGTTCCTCCCTCCCCTTCCCCCCTGGGGCCCACGACGACCCCCTGACTTGACTCATTGGATGTCAAGATTCATAGTTACATGCAACAAGAGGTCTTGACACACTGGTTTGTCCTTCCCTATAAGGAAATGCCCTTGCTTATAATAGTCCATTTCTGGACAAATCAGTCCTTCCAAAGATGGGAGTCTATCTCCTTCCTGCTCATTGTGTGGGTCTCCACCCACTGATCCAACACATTATGACAGGATGAACACTCAGACACTCCCTAGAAGCCTGCTCCAAATACACCTTGTCCCGAATGCCCCCCCCCAACCAACACCCTAAACCAGTGACATTTCCTTGTCATATTGCCATAAGAGCATTCTCACCTCTGCACGTTCAACCTCATACCCATAAATCCCAAGTGTTCACCTGGTCCCTCTCCCATCTCTCCCCCCAGTATCCTGTGTATTCTAACCCACCTTTCCCAATCTATCCACCTGTCAACCATGCACCACCAAACACAATAACATCACTACTCACCTATCCTATCCCTTCAATATGCAACTACACTCTATCACTTTACCATAGATTATCTCTGTATGGGTGATGGCTCACAACTTTCTCTTCTCTTCTCTTTCTTGTAAGCTATCTTTCAGACAATGGCTCTCAGAGACGGCTCAATTTCCTTAATTCATATCAGTGAGGTCATGTACGGCTCATCCTTCAATGCCTGGCTTGCTTCACTCAGCATAAGGTCTTCAAGATTCATCCATGCTATTCTGGGTGTTAGCACTTTATTCCTTCTTACAGTTGAGCAATATTCCATTGTATGTATGTACCACAGTTTGTTTATCCATTCATCTGTTGATGGGCACAGGGGTCGATTCCAACTTTTGGCAATATTGAACAATGCCTCTATAAACATTGGTGTGCATATATCTGTTTGTGCCTTTGCGTTCAGTTCTTCCGGGTATATACCCAGCAGTGGAATCGATGGATCATATGGAAGATCTATAGGTAGTTTTTTGAGGAACCACAAAACTGTCCTCCACAGTGGCTGAAACATTCCACAGTCCACCAGCAGTGGATGAGGGTTCCCTTTCCTCTACATCCTCTCCAACACTTTTCAACAGCTGGTTTTTATTTTTTAGTTTATTTTATTTATTTTTTATTATGGGTATAAAACAAAATTCTCACAATACATACAAACATTTGCAAAATGATATATAAATATATATGCATATATGTGTATTTGCTTACAAAAATGTTATTTATATATATATATACATATATTTTAAGAGGTGCTTAGATTACCCAAAATATTACACGGAACCCACTGGGATTCCCATGTTGCCCACCTCCAACACCTCCCACCACATCCCACACAAACATCTCCCACAGGGTGGCCCACTACCCTCAATGAACTTACACATCCTAGAGCCTTGCCACCAACCATAGACCACAGTTCACACTGTAGACCACACTCTCTCCCACTCAGTTCTGAGTGGTGTGTGCTGATTTAAAATGGCCTACATCCATTGCAACAACAGTACTCAGGACAACCCCAACTCCCAAAGAAGCCCCTGTATTTCAACTGCTCATCCCCTCCCTACCCCAAAAGTGTTAAGAGGCCACTGGCTCCACCTCATTGTTATAATTTCTTGCATTGCTAGAATCACCATATGTGAACAAGAGAATACTATCAAGCCCACTCTAGTCCATAGTTCTTCCCCCAATCCTGAGGCGACTGGGATGGTGATGTCCACTCCAACTCCAAGTGAGAGAGGGCATATATACCATGGATATAGTGGGTTGGATGATCCTGCCTGCAGATGCAGGCCCTCTCCATTCCCTGGGATGGCCATTGCCCATCACTGTCTCCTCACCAGGTGACTTGGATGAGTCCATTGAACTGTAGGGTAGGAGTTGCAGCTCCAACTAGATTTCATGCAAACCTGGCACATAGGTAGGCGGGAGGCTCCAGTCTCTGGAAGTATACCTAAAAACTCCAGCATCACATATAGGTTTGAATAGAAGGGACTGGTGAACCATGTGCAGGGAGGACTTATTTGAGTCTAATTCTGTCACTCTCAGGAGCACAGATTCCAAAATAGAACCCACTGATAAGGCATCAGTCTCTGGGGCTATCCCCCCTTATATAGGACCAGGGTGTCTCTAGAGCTCTCAGGAACCCAACTGAGTGGGGTGATAGGCACTTAGATGTTCTATGAGCTCCTACTGAGGTGTACGTAAGAATTACCTCTGTGATGACCTCCCGACTCTCTTTGAAGTCTCTTAGCCACTTGAACTCATTTGTCTTTACCATATCCCCCTTTTATTCAAGGTCTTTTTCCAGTTGTGTTGCCAGTTGGCACTTGGTATTAATCCCTCGTTGCCAGGGAGGCTCATCCCCAGGAGTCATGTCCCACGTTGGGGGGAAGGTAATGCAATCATATGCTGAGTTTGGCTTAGAGAGAGGCCACATTTGAGCAACAAGGAGGCTCTCAGGTGACAACCCTTAGGCACCCCACAACTGCAGGCTAAGTCTCATTTAAAAGAGCAAAGACTCACAAGGGTAGTCATCAATAAAAAAAAACACATCAGTGGGTCATCCTATTTTGACAGGCACTGTCCATACACTCAGAGGACTATAGCTGCTCCCTTGGAGACTGTGGCAGAGCTCTCCAGGCTAGGAATTCAGATTCCCTCATTTATTGTGTGATTATCCACACTACGTGACCATGCCCCATCCCCCGATCCTTTGAATGATTTTGTATATCTTTCATGTATATTCGGATGAACCAATCCCCATGAACCCCCCCCAGACACACACCCCAATAATCCCCCGCAGTACCCATTGTAACCCTTCTGTTATCCAAATCCTCCATGAACATTTAGTCCATAAAATAATCAAATACACTTACTAGTAAAAAGAATCAAGTGTGATAAGCTTACATGCAAGAGACAAACATAAGGAAACTCAGGGGAAAAAAAAAAAAGAGAGAAGGAAAAAAAACAAATAATCAAATAAAGAACAAAACAAAATAAAATATAATTAGTGGATTGGGACATTCAAAAAATGGGCAAAAAAGCAAAGGAAATGCCTTTAATATATATATATGTGTGTATTTTTTTTCCTTTTCTTTTCTTTTTTCCCTTTCTTCCTTCCCTTTATCACTGTGTTATCGGATGTCTGGTGTGCCATGACACCTTCCTCCTCTCAATCCCCATTGTCTCCCAATTTTTCATTTAATTTTCAAAGAAGTTTTAGGTCACAGCAAACTCACACACGGAGTGCCGGAGACTCCCAGATACCAAACCACCCTCCCTTCCCCACCCCATATTAACTCCCCCCACTTTTTTTTTTTGGTTGTTAGCATTGTTATAACTGTTATGCAGATAGCAAAATATAGCAACTAAACATTGTCAGTAATTTACAGTATAGTTTACAATTTAGATGATACAGTTTAATAATTTTGATGATATTTACCATGTCCTGAGTCCATTACTGTAAGGTAATGAAAAACCTTCCCCATGACAAGCAAACAATCCATTAGATCTTGACTGTTCCCTTCTCCCCAGCTCCCCAGGGCCCATGATACCCCCCTCTCCCAACCCATGGAATGTCAGGATTCACAGTTACATGCACTGGGGATTAGAACCCACCCTTCCTAATCCACCCACCCTCAGTGCTGCACCACCAAACCCAGGAACACCACCACTCATCTGCCCCATCCCCCAACATGCAACCACACGCTATCTCTTTACCATAGATTATGTCCATATGGGTGATGGCTCAAAGCCTGCTCTTCTCTTACTCTCCTTTGTTAACCTATCTTTCAGACAATGGTTCTCAGAGACTGCTCACTTTCCTCAGTTCAGATCAGTGAGGTCATATACTGTTCATCCTTCAGTGCCTGGCTTGCTTCACTCAACATAAGGTCTTCAAGATTCATCCACGTTATTCCATGTGTTAACACTTTGTTCCTTCTTACAGCTGAGTAATATTCCATTGTATGTATGTACCACATTTTGCTTATCCATTCGTATGTTGATGGGCACCAGGGCTGATTCCAACTTTTGGCAATGGTGAACAATGCCGCTATGAACATTGGTGTGCATATATTTGTTTGTATTTTTGTTTTCAGTTCTTCTGGGTATATACCCAGCAGTGGAATTGCTGGATCATACAGAAGATCTATTGCTAGTTTTCTGAGGAACCGCCAAACTGTCCTCCACAGTGGCTGGACCATACCGCAGTCCCACCAGCAGTGGATGAGGGTTCCTATTCCTCCACATCCTCTCCAACATTTATTATCTCCAGTTTTTTTAGTAGCTGCCATTCTGTTGTGTGTAAGATGGTATGTCATTGTAGTTTTGATTTGCATTTCCCTGATAGCAAGTTATGTTCAGCATTTTTTCATGTGCTTTTTAGCCTTTTGTATTTCTTCCTTGGAGAAGTGTCTTTTCAGGTCACTTGCCCATTTTTTATATGTGTTGTTTGTCCTTTTATTGTCGAGGTGAAGGATTTCTTTATATGTGCAGGATATTAGGCTCCTATCAGATATATGGTTGCCGAATATTTTTTCCCATTGGGTTGGTTGCCTTTTTATTTTCTTAATAACATCCTTAGAGGTGCAGAAGTTTTTAATTTTGAGGAGATCCCATTTATCAATTTTTTCTCTTGCTGCTCGTGCTTTGGCTGTGAAGTTCATGAAACCATTTCCTATTACAAGGTCCTGTAGATGCTTCCCTACATTATCTTCCAAGGTTTTTATGGTTTTAGCTCTTATATTTAGATCTTTGATCCATCTTGAGTTGATTTTTGTATAAGGTTTGAGATGGTATTCTTCTCTCATTCTTTTGGATATGGATATCCAGTTCTCCAAGCACCACTTGGATACAACATAATTGAAATCACATTAATGTTAACAAACTCAGAAAA
>JAKSZT010053804.1:1785139-1840993 GCA_026826555.1 Tolypeutes matacus | reverse complement strand
TCTATTCCTTCTATTTTGTTTTCTTCTTTTTTTTATTAGTATAACTCCTTCCTTTCAGCCCTTACTTCAGTATTTCTCTCCCCCCTCATAATTCTAGCCTTCTAAATCACTATATATATATATTCCTCTATTTGTTTTCCCAGTCCATTGTAGGAACTCCACTTTTTTTCCTATTACTCTGCACTGCCTACACGAATGCTGGGCCCGTGGAAATTAATCAAGCACGTCCCACTTTCCGGACTCCCCGGGTTAGCTGAAGGTCTGATGTTAGTCGGTGAGGAGTGCTAAAGATGGCAGATTCCGCCCCTTCTGGCGCCGAGCTCCAGCGTCACCGGGCTGCTCAGTAAATCAGTTTGAGTGCAGATTCGCGTCTGCTCTCAGCCTGATGGTGCTTCAGGTCGGCTTATCTGCTCCCCAAAGCTATGGGGCACTGCAGGCAGCCAGATCAATGTCTAAAAATATAAAATACCCTTCCCTGTCTTCCAACCGAACCCTCCCTTTTTTGGAAAGTATCCCTTCCTCCTGGCTTCGCAGCAGCCCCGGTCTTATCCCTGGGTGGCTAGGGAAATCAGCTCTGTTCCCTGACGAAAATCCCCCCTCCGGTTCACCGGGTGCTGATTAGCTCGTTTGCTCTGTTCACACAAGGTCCAAGGGGCGCCAGGCAGCCAGATCCCAGAAAATAAAACTTTATCGCCCCGCCTGCGGCTCCAAATGGCCGTTTTATTTTTTTTTTTCCCTAACCGCGGGGCTCAGCCGCCTGTGCCAAGCTCCACCGGCAGCTTCAAAACTCATGAATCTCCACCGTTCGGTACACGCCGCCGATCCGCGCAGATAGATGTCCCAAGCTTCTCACTCCACGCTTGCACAGCACAGACCCCCGGGCAGGACCCCATCCACAATCCGCCTTGCTCTGGGAGCTTGCAGTGTGCGCCCTCCTACACTAACGCCATCTTGCCTCTCTCTACTCATTTTTTAAAATTGTTTTTCCTTAATTTAAATGAATAGATTTTTCCTTCAAAATACAGAATGAGGGATATGAAACTTAAATAGATTTAGAAAGAAGCAAAAGTTTTGTGGAAGTGAATTCATAGTCATTGCTAAGTTTGTTTAAGGGAATGTCTTTTGTCCCAAGATAAGATGGCTAATTTTCATAAAATCAGGGTGGAAATATGTAAGACAAGGCTTGAATTAATATAGAAAGTTGTAGAAGGTATTGTAGAAGGTAGCATTGAATAAGAGAATATATTTTGTAAATGTGAAATTTGTCTTAATATGCAGTAAGTACAGTCTATGTGGTTATGGATAGTTATTAGAAGTTTGTAAAAGCATTGTTTAAACTGAAATATTTAAATGGCTAATTTCAGGAAGCCATTATTAAATATAATCTGAATTGATGTTAAGAACAAAATGTAACTTCATAACAAGGAAACCTGTTTGAGGCCACCTCAAGCTACACGTTAAAGTGGTAGTAGGGAGAGATAATCTTGGTTCCATTGGGTAATTTAGGTTTTCATAAAATAATGGAGAAAATCTTTTTTCCTGTACCTCTAAAATAAAATAACTGTTAATTAATGTAATCTTGGGAAAGATGTAAAAGTGAAAAGTAAAGTAATAAAATAGTTAAGTTCATTTGATATGTTATAAATTGATAGGAATTGTTTAGAAACTGTCACAGAAACATCTCCCCCTGGGAATCAAGAAGCACATGCATTAGTCAAATTCTTCTGATTTGTCCCACCTCTGCTACATAAAGAGAGTGGCCATTGGGGGGGGGGGGTGTTACAGCAGGGTGGTGCCTGACAAAATATTATCATGAATTAAACAAAGTAACACCACTGCTGAATGCAGCAGGCCCAAACAATGCTAGTTTATTACTAGAAATTGGTACCCAGTTATGTCCCTGTCACTTTGTTTTAGAGCTTTCTAAGGCTTTCTTTATTCTCTCCTTAGACAAGTCAGGCCAGCCTTCACTGATCTTCATATGGGAAGGCCAACAATGGATTTTACAGTGTTTCCCAAGGCTATATGCAAGGCCCAACCATCTATCTTGGCCTGGTGGCAAAGGATCTGGAAACCTGTGACTATAACCCTATTTCATTATATTGATATTATGTTAAGCAGTAATTCTCCTTGAATTAAAAGAACCATCAGAGACAATGGTATCTTATCTTAAGAGCCTGGGATGGGCAACCAATTGGAACAAGCTGCAATGTCCCTGCTGCTCTGTCAGTCTCTTAAGTGTTGTGAAAGTATTATGTTTTCATACACTACAAACTCTGAAATGATTAATGGCCTTTCTGGGGTTGTTGGGGTACTGAAGACACTTCATTACTCATTTAGCTCGGATATTAAAATCATTGTATGTGATAAACAGGAAAGTTTGTCCATGGGAATGGGAGGACCCTCCCTAGCAGGCTGCTTTTAAAAAAATAAAGAGGGCAATAGCCCAGGCTCAAGCAGCAAGAGGTTGGACCCTTATGTACTCTGCGAATTGGAAGTGGCCTGAACCAATATTGGCTTTGGGTGGGGTTTATTGCAAAGGCAACATTCTAAACAAATACCACTTTAGCATAGAGCTTCGCACGGCTGCCTGTCACCGGATTATTTGAGCAGTGCTGGGCTCCCATGAGGTTTCTCTGGAATATCAAATTTTTGGTCAGGCTTCCCAGGCTTAATCTCCTGCATTACAGCTCCAATGACCAAACTGCTCAGATGATGTCACGGAAGATTAACGTGTAGAATGGAAGGTGGAAAGGGCATTGCAGTAGAGTGAGGAGTTAATGAATGTCCTTTCCCCTTCCTCCTCCTTATTTGTCAAATAGAGGAAAGGAGCTGGTTGCACCAGTCAGCAACTTAATCCTTAGACCCGGAGCTTAGAGTGTGGTAAACATGTTCCAGAAACTGGGAGCTATGTAAATCTTTAAACTTTAACTTCTCAAATATGAGGCTGTTCCCAACACTAACCTATTCCCCTGTGCTGTACTGACTTTATAATCTCATATTCCCTGAGAGGCAGTGTGGTACTTCTCTGCTGGCCACTACTGGTCCTGTAAGTACTAAAGATATGTCTACTCCTGCTTGACTCCCATGTGGTTTCTTTGGAATATCAAAACATTCAGTCAACATACCTGGGCTTGTCCTCATGCATTACAAGTATATAATCCTTTAGGCACATACATGCTGACAATGTCCTTGTTCCTAAGTCTAAATTTCTGCTTAAATTGCCTTCTATCCTGCATCCATCAAGAAATTTCAGGAAAAAAAGATGTCTAGGTTGTGCTTAGGCAGGTCACCAGTTGGAGATAAAAGTTAGGAAAGAAAGTTGAAGATGTTCTCTTTTCTCCAGCCTCTCTTTCCTTTTCAGCTACTGCATGTCATATTGCCTGATGAGTAAGTCTTGTCTTGCTAGAAGAACAAAAGGTCCTGAACAATTCAGAGCTGGTCTGAATCAGCACTTATTCTCTCATCACATTCAGTTCATAAGTCACATCACAGAAACAATGTCTGAGACAACAGGATGAACTTGGCTAAAGCTGCTAATTCAAAGCATCTGAGAAGTGAATATTCAGAGTATCTTTAACTCCTCCTTGTGACTGAGCATCATATGTTTAAATATTTACTTCTAATGATACATGAAAGTTTTATTAAGGACAGACTCTGGAGATTCCTGAGCTTGGAATTATTTGTTTCTAAATTGTCAACCAATTTGAATTTGATTCTGAGGAACCAAAAGTTTGATCTCCAATCTTAGTTGAGGGTTTTTAAAGAAAAGACATAAAAGTGATGACATCAGAGAGCTGATAATCCTGGGAACTTTGATTTGTTGGTAGGTTCATGGTACCATTTTTCCTAATTATTCCAGTTTAACATAATTTGCTATGTCCTGGTCTTTAAATCAGGTCACAGCAAAGTTCAAGCAACTTTGATAATATACTTTATCTGGTCCCCAAGAAAGCAAGACTGAAAAATGTTCAGTGAGGGCAGTTGGGAAAAGATGTCCTGCAATGGTTATGTTTCTCCTGATCAATTTCTTTTGAAGCCTAAAGTTTTGGAAGCCCGGAATAAAATTCTTATCTTTCCTAGAATGCTCGTGGCTTACATTCACAGGATGATGTGAGTACATAAAGCAAAAATAAACTTATTTCCACAAATGAAGATTTACTTTGGAAATCTACCTGGGCAATATTTTCAAGTCTTTACTTAGGGTAAAGGAGTACTGAATGCTGAGGTGAAAAATGGTTTAACTTGTATAGCATTAGTTCCCAATGGGTCAGTGATTGCTAACTGCAAAGTGTTCTCTACAAAGAAGATGCCTTTTCATGGAATGAACTTATTAACTTCTTGCCAAATAGATTCAGAGAAGTAGGCAATTCAGACATTACTTCATTCATGTTTTTCCCTCTATGTTCAATTTACAGGCAAGTTATATTTAAAGATGTGTCTACTATCACTGATTTTTAAAATAATGACCAACATACCCAATCTACTCAGAGTACCATTTCCTCGATGTATTATGGGCAGAGACTTGCGATAAGAAAGTAAAACTTACTTTATTAAATTATTTTACTGAATATAAAAGCAAAATATTCACTTTATTGAAAAAATAGGATCAGAAAATTGATAAAAGAAGAAAACAAAGTTTACCCTTAAACCGATAATTCTGATACAAACTATCAATCTTTAATGTGTGATCTTTGAATACTGTTATATATATATATATATATATATATATATATATATGGCTTTTTAGAAAATTGAAATCATAATATATATATTATATATTAATATATAATATATTATGATTATATCTTGCATTTTCCATTCAGTATTATATTGAAAACAACTTTTCACATCATGAATCTACTTACCTATCACTTTAATGCACCTGATATTTTATAGCCATACATCATAATTCATTTAACTCCACTCCCTTATGTAGACATTTGGGTTGACTTCCCTTTTGCACTCTTATTTTCAAAAATTACAAACCATATCTGGACTGCATAATTTTGGCCCTATTTTTTTTTTTTTTACTAGAATAGATTCTAAGAATAAAGAACACTGAAAAGTTTATACTAACACATGCTTTGGGTAATATATCTCTCATAAATCTTTCTTATTATGTCAGGTAAGATATTTCACATTTGTTGTATAGCATTTTTTTGATGACTTATGAAATAAAGAATTTTTAGATGTCTAATACTTTCCTGAGAATTATATGTCCATTAATTTGGCTTTTTTATAAAATCTGTGACTAAACTTATTTAATTTTAATATCAAATTCTATAATAAGGGTCATCTAACACACTTATTGTGATTACTTTCCCAGTGTGTTCCATGATTTCATGTAGTTGAAGCCATCATTTTTGTCCTTTTATGATACTTTTTATTTTTTGCTTACCTAGGTCATCTCAATTGAGAAGTAAGATGTCATATAAATATTTGTCCATTTGATTATTTTGTTTTTTAAAAGAATAATGGTTTACTTTAACATTTTAATATTTTTCATATTTTTTAAAATTTTATTTTAAAGATACTTAGATTACATAAATGTTACTTAAATAATATAGGTGATTGCCATATGCCCCACTCCCTACCTTTCCCACATTAACAATATCATTCATTAGTGTTTTACATTTGTTGTAATTGGTGAACACATTTTGGAGCTTTGCCACTAAGCATGGATTATAATTTATATTGTAGTTTACCCTCTGTCCCTCTCAATGTTGTAAGTTATGACAAGATATATGATGGTCTGTATATGTCATTGAAATGTCATTCAGGACAATACAAGTCCAGCAAATGCACCTGTTTTTCCCCCTCCCTCCCCTCAAAACCTCTGGTGGCCACTGCCCCCACATCAATGATAAAAGTTCTTCCATTGTTAGAACCATAACGTCTATAATAGAATAATAATAACTCTGCTCTAGTTAATCGTTCATTCCCCAGCCTGAGGATTCTGGGATGGTGGTGCCCACTCTGCCTCTAATGAGAGGGGGCTTAGATCCTGTGGGACAGATGGATGGGACAATCTGCTTGCAGTTGCAGACTCTTTCAGTTCCTTGGGATGGTCATCGTCCATCATCATCTCTTTGTTAGTTGTCCTGGGTGGGTCCAATGAACTGTAGAGTAAGTGTTGCAACTCTGTGGAGATTCATGGCCCACTGGGCTCATTGACAGCCCAAAGATTTAAGTTTCTTGGACATACACCTCTCAAATCTAGTACTAACTCTAAGTTCAAAGAGAAAGGACAGAAGAGCCATGTGTAGGGTAACCATGACTAAGACCAACTCTGTCACACTGGGAAGCATATTTTCCAAATAGGCTCCACTGGCAGGGTGCCAAACTCCTGAGGTGTCTGTCTAGACTATAGTGTCTTGATGTCTCCAGACACCTCAGGATCCCTGCTATTTGAGACAATATTTACTGTGACAGTGAATGAGATTCTGCTGAGGTATGCATAAGCGTAAGCTCTGGAATTCCCATCCTGAGAGTCTCTACCACATTCCCTAATGGCACAGCAAGAATCCCCTGAGTACAGGGGCAGTGACTAGTGAAGGAAGATGTACCATTTACGGGCCCTTGATATTGATGACTTTACTTATGAACTTTTACTTATGAAATTTAAAGTTATCCTAGTATAATAGTATGCCTAAGAGTTACCTCCAGAGAGCCTACTTGTTGCTCAAATGTGTCCCTTCTCCAAGCAAAAACTCAGTGTATAAATGTATTACCTTCCTCTGAGAATGAGACATGAATCCTGGGGATGAGCTTCCCTGGCACCAAGGGATTACTACCAAGCACCAACTAAGAAAACAACTGGAAAAAGACCTTGACCAAAAGTGGAAAAGAGTAAAGACAGATGGGTTTATATAGCCAAGTGACTTCAAAGTGAGTCAGGAGGTGATTCCAGAGGTCACACAATTTCTTTTTTGCTGTATTTCTTTTTTGCAGGATTGCCATGAAGAGACTTACCTTTGGTTTGAGAAATACCTATGAGTTACTGAAGATCTTTTATTACCTCCACTAAACTATTCCTGATATTATTTAAAATATTTTGTAAGTTAATATTTTTTTAATAATTGACCATACATATTTCTTATTGAACTTAAATGCATTAATCAGTTTTGTTAGTATATTTAAACCTCAATATACTTTTGAATCTGTTTACATTCTAATACTTTCTTGTCTGTCATAGTATCTCATTTAAACTTTTTTCCTAATATAATTGGTTCTTTTTCTAATATCTTGAGTGGAAGACAGTTCATTTATTTTCTCCCTCAGTCCATTTATCATCTTTCTTAATATTATACAAGTAAATATTTCAAGGATAAAAATACTGATATGTGACTTTCTCATTTTTGTTCTATTACTGATAAATTTGCAAATTGTGTAAATCAATTTTTTTAGATTTAAGCTACAAATACTGACATAAGTACAAATGATATTCTTCACTATCAATACTTATGATAGTCTTCAATTTCTCTCTAGCTTTTGTTATTTTCCTTCTTTTTAAATATAAGTCTAGTAAGACTAAAGCCCATACACAACATCACATGCCCACCAGTCAAAGAAAACAGAATAAAGATATAGTATGCCTTTTCTAAAGAATATCTATCCTATGAATTGTGATTTGAATATCTATCTTATAAATTTGTTTCCTTGCCTTAGATGTATTTATTATCCAAACTGATATAGAGAAAGTTTAATAAATTTCTTAATTTGAGTTTTATTTCTGTAAGTCTCTAAAATTAAAATATGCAGAAGTTCTTCAAATAGAGAATTTTAGTTTCAAATAAATTTGGGGAATATTTCATTGTCTAATAATTCCTATTTTAATCCATTCATGATAAACATCTTCCAGGGGTGTTTGAAAAAGAATCTTTCATATTCTTATAAAATTTTGATTGATGTAGCATAAGTTCATAAATTTAATCACTAGGATACTGCATCTTCAAATATTCACTCCATTTGATTCAGAAATGTGAACAACATCATCCTTAATTTCAAATTGAACCCACTTTATATTTTATATTCACCCTAGAACATGTTAAAAATATCACAGAAAACAAATCCTGCAAGTTAGCTTCATCATCATGAGGGACTACGGAAGAAACATGGGAGAATAACTCTTCAAGAATTCAAGATTATACCCTCTTTACAAGTCCTTTTTTCCTTGTTTCCATGGAAGAACATACTATGGCTGTGACAGGAGAGGATTTATCCCTGTATGATTGCAGTAAAAGTTTGCCAGAAGTCATAGCACCATTTGTATGTACGTGTGTGTGTGTGTTGTTGATGCTGTGTAGAAGAGGGCCATGTATTTAATATGTGACTAAAAATGTGAACCACCTTTAAGTCTAGGGTTTGTCTGCTCAGATGTTCCATTATTCCTATAGTACACAACTTAACACATATTCTTTTCTTGATCAAAACTAATCTATCAACATTACAACCTCTGTGTTAATTGCAGATAAATCTGTCACCTAAATATCAAACTGGATTCATGGAACTAGTGAACACCATGACAGAATTCTTCCTGCTTGGCCTGACATGGAACATAGATATATAGAAACTCTAGTTTGGCATGTTTACAGTCATCTACTCTCTCATCATGGTTACCATCAGCACCAGCCCAACCCTGGATTCCCCTCTGTATTTTTTCCTATCAGGTTGGTCCATTTTAATATAATAAAATTTATTTTTAAAGAGGTTGTAGATTACAGAAAAGGTGCATCAAAATTATAAGAGAGATTCTGCAACCACTGTGACAATGCCCCGTATATTACTCAATAAACAAGGGAATACTGAATACCCATCCTGGAGAGCTCTGCCACATTCTCTAAGGTAGCAGCAACAGTCCCCCAAGTACAGGGACAGTGACTGACAAAGGAGGATGATCCACTGATGGGCCCTTGATGTTGATGACTAGGCTTATGAGCCTCTGCTCTTGAAATTGAAACTTAGACTCTTGTTATGGGGTGCCTAAGGGCTACCTCCTGTGGCCCCTTGTTGCTCAAATGTGGCCTCTCTCTAAGCCAAACTCAGCATATGAATGCACTACCTTATCCCCAGTGTGGGACATGAATCCCAGGAATGAGCCTCCCAACTTACCAAGTACCAAGTAGCAATGCAACTGGATAAAGACTTCAAATAAAAGAGGAAAAAGGTAAAGACAAATGAGTTTATATGGCTAAGAGATTTCAAAGTGAGTTGGGAGGTTATCCCAAAGGTAACATTTATGTACATCTCAGCAGGATTTCATAGATTTCTAAAGTGGATACTAATCCCAAATAGTCAGGCTCCTGAGGGGTCTGGAGACACCCAGATCCTATGGTAAGGGTGTTCAAGATTTTGGTGTCTTGCCAGTGGGCCCTACTTTGGCATTTGTGCCCCTGAGATTAAAAGAGCTGGACTAAATTTTGTCTCCCCTGCACATGACTCATCTGCCCCTTCTATTTAAACCTGTACTTGATGCTGGAATTTGTAGGTGTATATCCAGAGACTCGAGTCTTTGGGTTGTCCATGTGCCAGCTGGGCCTGGAACTTCAGTGGGGTTGCAACACCTAATCTACAGCCCACTGGACTCACCTAGGACAACTAGTGGGGTGATGATGATGAACAAGGGCCATCTCAGGGAATGGAGAGAGTCTGCAGTAGCCGGCAGGGTATTCCCATCCATCTTCCCCATGGGATATAAGTCCCTCTCAATTGGAGGTGGAGTGGACATCACCATCTCAGAATCCTTAGGAATGGGGGAAGAGCTATTGACTAGAGTGGACTTACTGGTGTTCTACTATAGACATATTGTGATTCTAGCAATGGAAGAAATTACAACATTGATGTGGAGCCAGTGGCCACTGGAGGATCTGGAGGGAAGGAGAGGGAAAAACAGTTCTAATACAGGGGCTTTTTTGGGACTTGGGAATCATCCTGAATGACATTGCAATGACAGATAAAGTCCATTTAATATCATCATATACCATGCAGAACTGTGTGGGAGAGAGTATAGACTACAACGTGATTTATGGTCCATGCTTAATGGCAAAGCCCCAGGATGCATTTATCAATTGCAATGAATGTGCCACACTAATGTTTGCTATTTATGTAAGAGGGTGTGGGAGGTGTGGGGAGTGGAGCATATTGGATTCCCTATATTTTTTGTGAACCATTTATGTAATCTAAGTATCTTTAAACAAAAAAAACAGGTATAAGGGAAACCCATATACTCCAACCCCTCCCCAACTACATTTCCCCCCAATTAATAACATTTCAAATATGTGTGATACATTTGTTAAAATGATGAATAAATATTAAAGCATTGTTGCTAACCAAGAACTATAATTTACATTGTGGTTTAACAATTAATTCTATTTTTAAAGGTTTATTTATTTATTTATTTCTCCTCCCATCCCCCTCATTTTATTCTCACCATCTGCTGTCTGTGTGTTCTTTTGTATTTACTTGTCTTCTCTTCAGGCAGCACCAGGAACTTATTAAGGGACCTTCCAGAGTGGGAGAGAGGGACTCAATCTCTTTTGCCACCTCAGTTCCCTGATCTGTTGCATCTTTCACTGTCTTTCCTCTGTGTCTCTTTTTGTTACATCTCCTTGCTGAGCCAGCTTTCCATGTGGGCCAGCACTCCATGAAGGCCAGCATTCCTGCACAGGCCAACACTCCTGTGCAGGCCAGCACTCCTGCATAAGCCAGCACTCTACATGGGCCAGCACTCTGTCTGGGCCAACTTTCCATGAGAGCCAGCTTGCCTTTCAGCAGGGGGCCCTGGAAATCAAACCCTGGACATCCCATATGGTAGACAAGAGCCCAATAGCTTGAGTCACATCTTTTTCCCAACACTTAATTATAATGACCTATATTCCAGCTATAATTTTCTCTCCCTCCCCTCAGAATGTCTGTTAACCATTATATTTATAACAATGTTACATGTTCTTCCATTACTACAATATTAATACGTTTACTTTGTCCATGGTTGCATTCTCCCCTTATGTTTGTTCATTCCTCCACCTTGAGGATTGTGTGATTCTGATGCTGGCTCTGTCTCAGATTTAAAAGGGGCTTAGATATGTTGAAGCAGATGGAAGGAACTGTTTTGCTTGCCGTTGTAGATATTCTATGTTGTTTGGGATAGTTGTTTCCCATCATCATCATTTTGTTACTTGTCCTGGGCAAGTCTGATTATATGGAGAGTAGGTATTGGCCACAAATCTTCTGCGATTCAGGGCTCAACCAGCATATGAACAGAATGAAGATTTAAGTCTCTGAGTCATATATTTAATGGATATAGTGTTAATTATAAGCTCAAATAAAAGGAGTAGGAGAATCATTTGTAGGGAAATTTTAAATGAGCTTAACTCTGTTACATTAGATTAATAGGTTGTCATATATTTCAGGCTAAGGCCCACCAAAAGATATTTTGTGCATTGCTTATAGTGTCTAGATGCTCTAGAGCTGTCAGGAGAACCCCTATTTGAGGATTTGTTCACCTTGGCAGTTATTGAGATCTGCCTGAGCCATGCATATTTGTAACCTCTGGATTGACCTCCTGACTCATTTTGAAATCACTTAGCAGTGAAAATGCTTTTGCAGTTGAAGTTTCCCATTTAAACAAGATCTTTTTCCAAATCCATTGCTGCTTGGTTCTTTTTTTTTTTCTTTTTTTTTTTTTATTATGGGTAAAAATCAAAATTCTCACAATACATACAAACATTTGCAAAATGATATATAAATATATATGCATTATGCATATATGTGTATTTGCTTACAAAAATGTTATTTATATATATATATATATACATATATTTTAAGATGTGCTTAGATTACCTAAAATATTACACGGAACCCACTGGGAGGTGCTGCTTGGTTCTTGATAATAATCCATCAGTTTCAGAGAGGCTCATTCCTGGGAGACACATCCCACACCAGGGGGGTAGGTAACACAATTATTTTCTGAGTTTGGCTTAGAGAGATGCCACATTTGAGTAACAGGGAGGTTTTCAGGAGGTAACTCTTAGGCAATAGAGATTATTAAGCTAAGTTTCAATTTTACAAGAATAAGATTTATAATTACATGCATTCATTTTAAGGTTTTGACATATTGGTCTGTTTTCTGTTATTAGGAACTGCCTATATACTCGAGAGATTCTTGCCCTTCTATTTGAGAATGTAGCAGGACTTCCTAGGATGGAAGTTTAATATTTTCTTGTTTATTGTGTGGCTCTCCACCCACTGAGATAACACCTTATAACAAGTTGAACACAGTCATATTCCAAAGAAGCATGGCCCAGGTGTACCCTTTCCCACACAACATCCCAATACTGACAACCTGCACCAGTGACCCTTCCTTGCTGTATTTGCCAAAAGAACATTACCACAATTGAATTTTCACCCCAAACCTCCAATTTTCCTGAGTTCACCTGTTCCTTCATCCAGCCCTCTCCCCAATTCCATGAAACCAAATCCCCAACCCTGCTCAACGTCAACTACAGTACTATCAACCACACTCACATCCTTGTTTCACCATCACCCCTTTACCACCATCACCCCATCCACTGCCAAATCTTATTATAGGTTCGGCCAAGATTGAGCATCAGCGCACCACTCTCTACTCCCTTTCTGACTCTTGGTAACCTATCGTCAAAACTCCATCTTTTAGAGACTGCTCAGTATGCTTAGATCATGCCAGTAATATCTTGAAATATTTGTCCTGTAGTTACTGGCTTACTTCATTCAATATAAGGTCTTTAAGATTCATCCATTATGTGGGTCAACACTTCATTCTTTCTTCAGTGGGGTAATATTTCATTGTATGTATATATCATAT
Source organism: Tolypeutes matacus (assembly GCA_026826555.1). Taxonomy (NCBI): domain Eukaryota; kingdom Metazoa; phylum Chordata; class Mammalia; order Cingulata; family Chlamyphoridae; genus Tolypeutes; species Tolypeutes matacus. The sequence goes on along the minus strand of JAKSZT010053804.1, from coordinate 1,828,152 downwards.
TTTGCTTATTCATTCATCTGTTTATAGACACTTGGATTACTTCCAACTTTTGGCAATATTATATAATGCCACTATGAATATTTAAATGTATATATCTGTTCATGTCCCTGCATTCAATTCTCCTGGGTATATACCTAGCAGTGTAATTGCTGGATCATATGGCAATATTATATTTAGCTTCCTGAGGAAGTGCCAAAAGACCCACATTGGCTGCTGAATTCTACATTCACACCAGCAGTAAATGAGTGTTTCCATTCCTCCACATCTTCCTGAACAATTGTCATTTTCTGTCTTTTTTTAAAAAAATGGAAGGCATTCTAATAGGGGTAAGATGATATCACATCACAGAATTTATTTGCATTTCCCTGATAGCAAGTGATGTTGAGCATCTTTCATGTGCTTTTTATCCATTTGTATTCCCTATATGGAAAAGTGTCTATTCAAATGTCTTGCCCATATTTTAAGTGGGTTGCTTTTTATTTTTCAGATGTAGGATTTCTTAATATATGCTGGATATTAGACCCGTATGAGATAAGTGGTTCCCAAATAGTTTTCCCTTTAAGTAGGCTGGCCTTACACTTCTTGACAAACTCCTTTGAATCATAATTGTTTTTTATTTTTAATTTTGAGGAGGTCCCATTTATTTATTTGTTTTTTTTGCTTGTGCTTTGCAAGTAAAGTTTCTGAAACAATTTTCTACTACAAGTTCATGTAGTAGAATCCTATATTATCTTTTAGGATCTTTATGGTCTTTCTTCTTGTATTGTTGATCCTCATTGAGTTAATTTTTGTATAAGACATGACATGGTGATCCTTTTTAATTCTTTTTAATCCCAACACCATTTGTTGAAGATGCAATTCTGTCCCAGTTGAGTGAGCTTGATGGCCTTGTTGAATTTCAGTTGGCTGTATATGTGTGGTTCTATATCAGAACTTACAATTTAGTTCCATTGGTCAGTGTATCTAACCTTGTGTCATTACCATGCAGTTTTGACTACCATAGATTTATAGTACAATTTAAAGTCAGGTAGCATGATTCCTCCAATTTTGTTTTTCTTTGAAAATATGTTTTTGGTTCTTTGTGGCCTCTTTCCCCTCTAAATAAATTCCATAATTGGCTTACAGTTCAGTAAAAAGTGCTGTTGTAATTTTTATGGGGAATGTGTTAAATCTATAAATCAATTTGTCTATGATATACATCTTAATGATATTTAGCCTTCCAATCCATGAAATTGGAATATTCTTCCATTTTTAGGTCTTCTTTATTTCTTTCTCAATGTTATGTAGTTTTCTTTGTTCAAGCTATTTACATCTTTAGTTAATTTTATTCCTAGATATTTAATTCTTTCAATTGCTATTGTAAATGAGTTTTTTCTTGAATTCCTCCTTAGATTGCTCATTATTAGTGTACAGAAATGTTAATGATTTTTGCATGTTGATTTTATATACTGCCACTTTATTGAACTTGTTATCAGCTCTAGAATTTTTGTTATAGTTTTTTGGGGCTTTATACATATAGTATCATGTCATCTGCAAATAGGAGAAGTTTTACCCATCCATTTCAAATTGAGATTCCTTTTGTTTTATTTTTTGCCTAAGTGCTCTAGCAAGATTTTCTAATAAAATTGTAAATAAGAGCAGTGACAGTGGGCATCCAGATTTGTTGCAGATCTTAAAGGGAAAGCCTTTAGCCTTTCAACATTGAGTATAATATTAGCTGTGAATTTTTCATATATATTCTTTAATATGTTGAGGAAATTTCCTTCTATTCCTATCTTTTGGAGTGTGCTATCAAGCAAGGATGCTATACCTTGTCAAGTTCTTTTTCTGCCCCTAGATGATGATTTTTTTTTTGGTTGATATTTTAATGTGGTGAATTACATTGATTGAGATTTTCTTATGTTAACTAATCCTTTATCTGGATAAAACTAAGTTGATCATGGTGTATAATTCATTTGATGTGTTGTTGAATATGATTAGCAAGTAATTCAATGGGGATTTTAGCATCTAGGATCATTAGAGAGATTGGTCTGTAGTTTGATTTTCTTGTTGTGTCTTTATGTGTTTTTGGTATTAGGGTGATATTGACATCATAGAATGAGTTAGGTAATTTTCCCTTCACTTCTATTTTCAGAAGAGTTTAAGCAGGATGGGTGTTAGTTTTTTCCAGGATGATTGGTAGAATTCATCTGTGATGCCATCTGCTCCTGAACTCTTCTTGTTTGGGAGAATACTGATGACTAATTTAATCTCACTACTTGTGTATGACATAGTTAAGGTGCCTGCCAAGAAACCTATATCTAACAAAACTTATTAAAAAATTATTGAGACTTCAAAATATTCACAGATAAACAGAAATTGAGAGAGTTTGTCAACAAAAGTCTTGCACCTCAAGAAATACTAAAGGGAATGATGCAGGTTAAAAGAGAAAAATACAGGAGAGAGAGGATTGGAAGAGAGTGTAGAGTGTAGACAGGAAGATAATTGGTAAGAGTAACTAAAAGGATAAAAAGAGAAATAAAAAGAAAATATGACATAGACAGATATAATGAAAAATCATTAAGGTAAGAACGGCCATGGCAATAGTAATATTAAATGTTAATGGAGTAAATTCTCCAATTAAAAGGCACAGATGGGCAGAATTGATAAGGAAATATGACCCATCTATTGGCTTAGACCAAGGGAGGTAAGAAGGTTGTAAATGGAAGGCTGGAAAATGAGTTTACACTCAAGCAATAACCAAAATCATAGAGGAGTAGCTATACTAATAAAAAAGGAAAGAAACTTTAAATGCTAAATTATTGTAAGAGACAAAGAAGGACAGTATATATTAATAAAAGTGGTAATCTAACAAGAAGAAAGAACAATCATAATCATTTATGTACTTAAACAGGGTACTTCAAAATACATGAAGCAAGCACTGGAAAAACTAAGTGGAGAAATAGATTCCTCTACAATTATCATGGGGGACTTTAAAACACCATTATCATAGCTCATTCCCCAAGATAGACCCCATGCTTGGCCATAGAGCAACTCTCGATGAATCCAGAAAGATTGAAATTATACAAAATAATTTCCCTGACAACAATGGAATGAAGTTAGAAATCAGTAAGGGGCAGAAAACCAGATTAGGCACAAAGATATAGAAGATAAACAACATACTGTTAGACAAACAGCGGGCCAAGAAGGAAACCACAAAAGAAATCAGTAAGTACCCTGAAATGAATGAAAAGGACAAGACAACATATCAAAATCTATGAGATGCAGCAAAAGGTGTAGTTAGAGGGAAATTCATAGCCATAAATGACTATATTAAAAAAGAAGAAGGAGGTAAAGTCAAAGACCAAACTGCACACCTGGAGAATTTAGAAAAAGAACAACAAACTAACCCCAAAGGAAGTAGAAAGAAGGAAGTAAAAAAAAAAAAAAATTAGAGCCAAGCTAAATGAAATTGAAAATAAGAAAGCACTAGAAAAAATGAAGCCAAAAGCTGCTTCTTCAAGAAGTTTAAAAAAATTGGCAAACCCTTAGTTAGACTAAAGAGAAAAAAAGTGAGAAGATAGAAATACATAAAATAAGAAAGGAGGATGGGATATCACCACTGACCTCACATAGAGAATCATAAGAGGATACTTTGAAAAATTGTATGCCAACAAGATAGGTAACTTAGAGGAAATGGAAAAAATCCTAGAAACACTCAAACAGTCTACATTGATGTTAGAAGAAATTGATGAGCTCAACAGATCCATCAGAAATAATAAAATAGAATAAGTCATCAAAAGCCTCCCAACTAAGAAGAACCCAGGGCCAGATGGTTTCAAAGGTAAATTCTACAAACATTCTGCAAAGAACTAACACTTATCCTGCTAGAACTCTTCTAAAAAATAGAATTAGAGGGAACATTGCCTAACTCTTTCTATGATAACAACATCACCCTAATACCAAAGCCAAGCAAAGATGCCACAAGAAAGGAAAACTATAGACCAATTTCTCTAATGAACCTAGATGCTAAAATCTTCAAGAAAATACTTGCTAATTGTATTCAAAAACACAGCAAATGAATTATACTCCCTGACCAAGTTGTTTTCATCCCTGATATGCAAGGGTGTTTCAACATAAGAAAATGAATCAATATAATAAACCACATAAACAGATTGAAAGAAAATCTTGATGATCTCTATAGATGCAGAAAAAGTATTTGACAAAATACAGCACCCTTTCCTGATTAAAAATACTGGAAAAGATAGGAATAGAAGTAAATTTCTTCAATATGATAAAAGGTGTATATGAAAAACCCACAGCTAATATCATATTCAATGGTGAAATCCTAAAAGCTTTCCCTCTATGATCAGGACCAAAACAAGCACAGCCACTTTCACTGCTCTTATTTAACATTGGTTAGAAGTACTTGCTTGAGCTCTTAGGCATGAGAAAGCTATAAAAGGCTTCCAAATTGGACAGGAAGAAGTAAAAATTTCACTATTTACAGATGCCATGATCCTATACCTAGAAAGCCCTCAGAAATCTACAAAAAAGTTCTGAGAGCTTATAAATTAGTTCAGTAATGTCACAGGTTATAAGATCAATGTGCATAAATCAGTAGCATTTCTGATACCAATAATGAGCAATCTAAGGAGGAAGTCAAGAAAAAATCCCATTGTCAATAGCATCTAAAAGAATGAAATACCTAGGAATAAATTTAACTAAAGATGTAAATGTCTTATATGTGTAAACCTACACAATACTGTTAAAGGAAATCAAAGAAGACTTAAATAAATGGAAGAATATTCCCTGTCCATGGATAGGAAGACTAAACATCATTAAGATGTCTATCGCACACAATATGATTTATTGATTTAATGCAATCCCAATAAAAATTACCATAGTATTTTTTACTAAGTTGAGAAAGCTAACTATAAAATTTATTTGAAGGGCAAGGGACCTCAAATAGCCAAAGATAGAGTGAAAAAGAAAAATGAAATCATAGGAATCACACTACCTGACTTTAAAACATACTACACAGATGCAGTGGTCAAAATTGCATAGTATGGCACAAGGATAGACATACTGAGCACAGGAACTGAATGGAGAGTTCTGATATAGATCCCCACATATACAGTCACCTGATATTTGACAAGGCCCACAAGCCCAATCAACTGTGAAAGAATGTCCTCTTCAATGAATGGTGCTTGTAGATCTGGATATAAATACCCAAAAGAATGAGAGGAATACCACCTCACACCTTACAGAAAAATTAACTCAAAATGGATCAAAGATATAAATAAAAGGGCCAAGACAAGAAAGGTCCTGGAAGATAATGCAGGGAAGCATTTATAGGATCTTGCTTTAGGAAATGGTTTCATGAACTTTACACCCAAACCATGAGTAACAAAACAAAAAATTGATAAATGGGACCTCCTCAAAATTAAAAACTTTTGTACCTCAAAGGTGTTTGTTAAGAAAGTGAAAAAGCAGACTACTAAAAGGAAGAAAATATTTGGTAACCATACATCTGACAGGGGCCTAATACCCAGCATCTATTAAGGAATCTTACACCTTGAAAATAAAAAGACAAACAACCAATTTTAAAAAAGGGCAAGAGGGACAACCAGCATGAGGGTGGCAAAGTAAAGATCTCCTACAATCACCTCATGCTATGGGGCAGTTGGTGATCTCCCAGAGCCATCTATAGCACTTGTTTAGGGGCTCTGGGAGACCAAAAGTACATTCTACAACATCCTTGAAAGAATGTAAAGGGGAGACTGCCCATCTGCAGAGAAAATCCATCAGTAAAGCACTCCACACCACAGAGACCTGGGCCCATCCACTACTGAGGCACAAGCTGCCTCATGAGCTGTTCCATGGCTGGAATTGGAAACTCCTCTTCCCAAAAATTGGGGAGGAAGAGACAGTTGGGCACCAACTTCAGTTACTGATCAATAAATTTGATAGGCTAAAGTTTAATCCTAAAAAGAGCTAAAGTTTGAAACTGTCCAAGTCAGAAAGAGACCAGTGGCCACCATTTAACCATGTTCTTGACACGAGGGGTAGCAGAGCTCACTGAAAATCACAGTACTGGTAGGGATTGGCTTCATTCTGTCTAGATAAGATTGCCACACTAGCCTAAGCCCCAGGCCCACCTTGGGCAGGGAGGAAGCTGGGGGAGCTGCACCAGATTCCTTGGGAAATTGCAGGCCATGCCAGGGAGGTTGGTGATCATCCTACTTTGGCAGTGCAAGCCACCCAAGTAGCTATTCTGTGGCAGGAATTGGAAGCTCCATTTCCCCAAAACAGGGGAGGAATATACAGTTGGCCACCGATTTCAGCTACTGATTAGTAAATTCAGGTGGCTAAAGTATAACCCTAAGAACAGCTAAAGTTTGAGCCTGTCCAAGACAGAAAGAGGCCTGTAGCTGCCATTTTGATTCAACCCCCAGCATGAGGGGAACCTGGGCTGACTGAAAAGCACAGTGATGGTAGAGACCTGTTTCTTTCACCCAGATTGGCCTGCTGTGCTAGCCTAGGCTCCTGCCCCACTTCTAGCAGGGAGGAAGCTAGCGGGCCTTGCATCAGCCTATCTAGGTAACTGCAGGTACATTTAGCAGGCACAGAATGAATATTCAGAAGTCTACAGGGGCAACTGCAGTCATCTTGGACCTGGACTGCACAGATTGCTGCGCACACCTACAATTCCATCTCCACCCCAGGCAGGAGAAAAAGGGACATGAAGCTTCATCATTCTCTCTGGGCAACTACAATCTAGACCTGCATGAGTAGGATTATTCCACATAGCTGTGGCTCTGTCCCTACTCCTGGCAAGGGAGAAAGTTGGGAGAAGGGCAGCTTGAACCTGCACAGCTTATAGCACTAACGACATCCTTGGCTCCTACTATACCACCAGCAAGGGAGAAAGGGCAGGAAGCCCTAAACTAAAGAGAAAATCTGCACACAGAATAAATACTCTAGTAAGCCAGATGTCAATATACCAATAAAAAATTACAATCCACACCAAGAAACAGGAAGATATGGCCCAGTTCAAGGAACAAGATAAGCCTTCAGATGACATAAAGGAGTTGAGACAACTAATCATAGAAGTTCAAACAAATTTTCTTAATAAATTCAATGAGATGGCTAAAGAAATTAAGGGTATTAAGAAGACATTGGATGAGCAGAAAGAAGAATTTGAAAGCATACATAAAAAAATAGCATATATTATGTGAATTAAAGGTGCAATAAATGAAATTAATAATACACTAGAATCATGTAATAGCAGATTAGAGGAGGCAGAGGAAAGGATTGATGAGCTTGGAATGGCCTCCGAAAGTGAACATACAAAAGAACAGGTGAAGAAATGATTGGAAAAACTTGAACAGGGTCTTAGGGAACTAAAGGACAGCAAGAGATGTGCAAACATACATGACATGGGTGTCCCAGAAGGAGAAGAAAAATGAAAAGGGGCAGAAGGAATATTTGAAGAAATAATGGTAGAAAATTCCCCAGCTCTATTGAGGGACATAGATATCCATGTCCAAGAAGCATGAAGGACTCCAACCTGAAAATATCTGATAGACAAACTCCAAAGATATATACTAATCAGAATGTCAAATGCCAAAGACAGAGAGAGAATTCTGAGAGTAGCAAGAGGAAAGCAAATCATAACATATAAGGGATACCCAATAAGATTAAGTGCTGATTTCTCACCAGAAACCATGGAGTTAAGAAGTCAGAGGTATGATATATTTAAGATACTGCAAGAGAAAAATTTCCAGCCAAGAATCTTATATCTGGCAAGATTGTCTTTCAAAAATGCCTTTGTCCCTGGCAGCTTCCAGAGCCAGAACTCAGGGTAGCAAGCCACCCATACCTGACTAACTGGCCAATGTCATTTTATAAATCATATTTATAAAAGGCTAACTTAAAGCTGTCACAAGACTTTTGTGCAGTGTTGCTAAAAATGAATATCAACTCATATCTAATAGAAAGATGAATGTTAAGAAATAGTAGCAAAAACATCACTTGATTATTTATAGGAATATGCTATAAAATATCTTTATAAATTCAGAGAAATCAAATGTTTTCTATAATTTTGGAATGTCATAGTTATAGCCGTTGATTTGTTTTCCCTAGCCTGGGCTCAGCTCTCCTTTTCTCTTTTCCTCTTCACAACCATGAACCTGGCCTTAGTTCTCGTATGTGAAGTTTGTCCCAGTCAATGATGGCCTCTCATGGCCCCCACCCTAACAGCTCTGTCCATTCTCTCCTTGTACCTTCCCCCAATACTTGCCTCAGTTCACCCCGGGGTAGCAAGGTTTGTCTCCTTAGCCACCAGTTTCTCATTGCTCCCTCCTTCCCAAGCAGACTCACTCCAGTATCTCTACCCTTCAGGGAAACCCTCATCCCCACCTCCCCTAAGATCCATCCCATAAGGATCCCTAAATTTCTACCCTTCAGTCAGTATCTCCCCTTCCATGCTCCTACCCTATGAGCCTGTTCCTCCCATCTCAGTTCATCTCCTATATGTTGCTCCCTCTTCTATCACTTTGACTCCTCTCTTTGTCACCCATTCACTTCACCTCAGTCAACTCCTTGACTCCTCTATTAATTTCCTTGTCCTCTCAGGCCTCTAACCTTTATGTTACTGCATCACTTAGTTCATCTATCCTTCTGTCCCTGACCTTTTCCAGCTCCACCATGGACATCTGCACAACCCACCCTGTCACAATGATGCAGATAAGCCCCTATCCTCCCTGGGGCTCCTTTCTCCTGTCTGTTTCCCCTTCCCCAGGTTGGTCCCAGGTACCCTTGCCCCAGGTCACCCCAGAACTACACTCTCACATGTTCATCTCACTTAGGAATACTTTGATCACTCATATTCCTTGATTGCTGTGGTCTATCTCCCCACTCTGTGACTCAATATTCTCTGCACTTTTGCTCCCCTCATTTTACCCCCAATATTTATTCTTCCTCTCCATTCCACATTCATGCTACCCAGGTCTTACTTAGGAACCGTACAATCTGTGTCATTTTGTACCATGCTCTCCTGGGGTCCCATCACATTTTCTGATGCCTCATCACTCAGGTGATGTCACTGCCCTTTTCCAACCTCCAGTCAGTTCTCCATCCTGACCCCAGCATACCCTCCCTACCTATGTGACTTATAATCACTCCCAGTCTCCAGTCACCAGGGTAGCCACACTCAGACCCTCTTTTCATTGCCTCCCTTTGCCTTCAAATCATTCAAAACACCAAAACATTCTGGCCCTAGTAAAATATTCACACACTTCCTCCAATTTAAGCCAAACTCTTAAGAGAGTGGCAGTTTTACAACTTTGCCTGACATGGATTTATGTCGAGTTTAGTCTCTATAATGGGATTTAATCTTGTCTCCCCTTAATGGCCTGGTATTGCCATGGTTATTGTAAACAAAAATATTTAATTTTGAAATAATTATAGAATTAATAGATGTTATTTAAAACCTGAAATAACAATATAAAGAACTTCTGATCCTCACACTCAGATTCCACAATTATCATAATTTTACCACACTTTCCCTTTACCACGAACTATTCCAGTGTATGTTTCCTCAAAACATAAATGCTCCCCTAGCTAACCACACCAACCCAAACCAGGAAACATTCTTTCCAAATTATGATCCAAATCCATGGATCCTATTCAAATCTTACCAACTTTCCTTACAGTGGGAAAATACCTCTTTGTCCATTTCAGTATATGCTCCTCTAAATTGTAACTGTTCTTGAAACATTCTTTCATATCCTTGACAAATTTAGCAATGAATAATGATTTCAATCTGGGTCTGCCTCCTGCCTTCTCCTGAATATTCTCAGGCCTTTATTTCAGCAGGAAAATCCCATGCTAATGTTGTCCTCTCCACAGTACAACCCATCAGGAGGGACACAAATTCTAATCACACCAACCCTGGTGATGTCAACATGATAACTGGTTGAAATTTCTCCAGGTTTCTCAACACACTTATATACAAATTGTTTTTCCATTGTAATGAAATGGCATTTTATGTGGATATATCTTAACAATGTCAATATCAGGTCCCCATATAACTTTATAGAACACTAAAAAATCTTGGTAATCAATATTTGCTCTTTTCTCTGAAAACATACACCTTGACTTTAGGAAACATGAAATTTCACAAATATTTTATGAGTTAGAAGTTATATGAAATGAATAGTCTATCAAATTAGTCATAAATTATAAAATCTCTCATTTTCTAATTTTGTCATTTTTCTCCTTAATCATTTACAAGTGTCTCCTTGTCCACAGAGGAAGTAAAAAGTGTTTATGCAATTAAATATAGTTTATACAATTAAAAATAATTTATGTAATTATTCTAATTAATAAAGAAAATAATTTGTTTTGTATTTAGGAACACTATGAAGTCATGTGAAATATCTTTCAGTTTATCTTGGATGGATATTGCAGGGGTTGCTTTCCCATTTGCTTCATTCTCCTTAGAAAAGCAACCTTAAAGCATCCCTAGATTAAATTTACAGAATATAAAAATTCATAAAGTTATGTGCCATCATTTCACAGAAAAGGAATGCTAAAGTCTTAGAAAAAGACTTAACTGTAAACAAGGTAGTAAGGAAATTGTAATGCTCAGTGCCTAGAATCTAATGCTGAGAATCAAATCTTTGCAAAGGTGGGTAGTAATTTGCCTAGACTTGTGTTGTTCTTTTTCCTGGACCTCAGTTCCCAGCTCCAGGAACACTCAATATAAAGAGCTTTTTCAGGTAAATCAGTACTTAGTGTTGAATCCAGGAGTCAGATATCATCTTGAAAGCTGTCATGGGTAGGATAGGGTCAGACTCATCTGGTATGTAGAAGTATGTTTAGGTTCAGGCATATCAGGAATTGTCTAGGCAGACAGAAATCTATAGCATCATGTAGGTTGAAAGTACATCAATTGATGATCCCATAAGCTTGCTTTAATAATCTCCAGAGCATTAAAAATTCCAGATGATCCATGAAGAAATTGAGCCACATGGCCAGGCAAAATGACACAAAAACAATTCCCAGTATATCTTTGACTATTGAGGACCTTTCTCTAGGATTAAATTTTCCCACAAAGAACAACTGCAAAGTTTGTCTTCAACTATTAATTGAATAAGAGATAATTCTGCATTTCGTCTAGAAGTTATATTAATCTGCTAAATAGAGAGCACAGTTTATCACCCAGAAAATATGTGCTACATGGTAAAAATTAGAATCTGGACAATTTTCTTCCATTTGCTGAAGGTAACACAAATTTGCTCATAAATCTGCGAATGGACTATGGGTACTTTAATAAAGATGGCCAGGAATAGTGGATAAGAAGAGATTCATCATTGTCTGAGTTGGCCACACTAGAACCAGTTTTGAAGCCATTTTTGTGTCTTTCATACACTTGTATATTTAAACTTCAGAAAGCTCCACATCTCATCCAAGACATAGAGGAAATTTTCAGTTTGTTAGAGGCCTTCCTTTCTCATTTGGGATGTTTTGTCTATGAATAACTGCAGTAGGAAGTATTGGTTTTGCCCGGGGTAAGAAAAACTGGTTCTCACCAACACCTTAAGTCACAAGGCTAGGTGACAGGGATGATCTCAGATGCATACTGACAAATATACTATCCCACAAGGGTGCAGGTGTTCTCTCAGAGAACATGATTGTTCTTTTTCTTTTTATTAACTTTTCATAGTGGGCAATGGTGTGCATGGGATGAGGAGTTGAAGCAGTTGGTTCTGCAGGGTTACCTTACCCCCGTTCTCCCATAGCCTCTGCTGTAATGCAAAGGGAAAAGGAGATACACATCTCTCAATTGGGCAATCTTAGCATGGCTTCTATTTAGTAATTGCTGTTTAGTAAACCACATTTTGCAGAGATGATTCAAATTGTGATGATGTGCAGCCACAGCACAAAGGATGGTTTTACTTCCCATGTGGAAGACCACAATCAGAGACCTCCACAATAAATAAACTGAAACCTTAAATGAAGGAACCAATTGTAAGTTCATGGTGATAGTGATAGACACTGAGAGTGTGTTTGTTTTATTGTTATTCCATGAACAAAACTGCTTTTAAATTATTAGAATTCTACTTTAGCATTTACTTTATAATAACAATTTACATATCTCATGCCATGTCCTTCTGTCTTCTGTTGTTGGTGTTGGTAGTCAGCTCTTCATTTATTTCCCCTTTATTGGTTATATTCTTATTTTCTACCTACCTTAAAGATTCTCTTTTCAAGTTATGCAATTATATGCTTAGATGTGTATTTATTTTGATTTTTCCTTCTGGGTTTTGTTTGGATTCTTGAGTCTAAAAATTGATGTCCAGTTATAGAATTCCCATTGTGATGTGTTCTGAATCTCAGGTAAGGACTGGCCAGGCAGGTGAGGTCAGAGATAAAAGCCTGGGGCCCAGGTTCTGATGCAGACAAATAAATCTGGGCACAGAGAGGCAATTCCCTCACTCCTGTTCCTTTTGCTGGTCCCTCTTTCCTCTGGTATTCAATATAAATTCTGCTGAAGAGGCCTTTCTTATCATGCCTTTCCGGGGTCTCAGTCACAGACTCAGGCCTCTAGTTTCCAATCAACATTCACTTTCTCTACTCTTGGGGTAGTTAAAGAAAGAGACATACCAAGCTGAACTCTGTTGTGATCAGAAAGAAAATGTCAAAATTCACATACTCACAGCAATGACAACAGAGAACATCACCAGAATAAGCCACTTCAAGCTTAGTGACCCTAATAGTATGGGAATCCCAGAAAATCCTAGGACCTTGGGCTGACAAGAATAGAAGTGAGGTTGTGAGAGTGTGCACTTGGCAGTGTTATGTGTATGCAAAACACCAGAGTAGATAGAGAAAACCTCAGAAGGTGAAGATGTTGAAAATGGTGAAAACGTCTTTAATCCCAAAAGAGAATAGTAGAGTCAGATGGGAAGAAGGTGATGAACACTTGAGGAAGCTGGAATGTGACATGTATTCACTGCAGTTGGCATAAGCCTGAGAGGAAATGTGCTTTGTTTTGGAACAAAATACAGAGACCTAATAAAAACCATCACCAGAGGTTCTGAATCTGCAAAAGGAGGACACGGAGAAAGGAATGGTCAACCTTAATTGGTGCATTTCTTCTCCATCAAAGCAGATAAAGGAACATCTGAGTCTACACCAGTGGTTCTTCATGGGGGAGACCAGCAGAGAGTCTGTCTTCTCCTGTGGTATTAACAGTTACCCTAACCAAGCATACTCAGAGAACAGTGTGTCCTTCACATGGTTATATCCATGCTCTGTGTGCTCTGAGGCTCCTTTCAATCTATGTAAGGAAGGCCTACCCCACATGTGTAGACAGCTGGGAAGTGGATGGGAGAGAACACTGAGGGCAGGGAGTTTCCATACAGTCCTGAAAGGAATCTGGAATCCTGGGGAATGTTCCAATACTGTATTGGTCATGCTTTTAACAGACTTCTTTCCTCTTTTGTGTTTCCAACAGATCCAGTTCCCTGAACCATCATATATCTTTGCTTAGGGATTTCCACAAAATACGATTGTAAGATGGGATTCAAAATGATTTTGTTTTCTAATATGTTATCATGAAAAATTCAAAAGAATAATGGGAAGCTGAAAGAATTTTTCAGTTGACACCTATAGCCTACAGCGTACATTCTACCATTAACATTTGAATATACTTGCTTTATGACAATGTACCTCATTCATAAATTGAGCTAACTTATTTTTATCTCTTTCATACAAAGTTGCAGACATCAGTCAACATTTCCCTTAATAACTTAGAATGAATATCTTTAGAGTTCAGTATTTTTATTTTATTCATTTTACTTAATATTTACATACAATGAAATATACATATCTTAAGTGATGAGTTTTAACAAACATATACATATATACCTATGCACCTAAATCCTTAACAAGTTATAGACCATTAACCTTCACTCCATAAATTACTCTCAGCTTGTCATTCTAACCTTTATCCTCACAATGGCAACCGAGTTCTGATTTTGTTTTCCATCACATATAAAATTTTCCTATTCTTGGAGTTCATATTCATCAAATCATACTTTATGAACTCCCTTGGATTAAGCTTCTTTCACTCCTCAGTATAAGAATATAGTATATAGCACTAGTTCGTTCTTCTTAATACTTTGTAATTTTCAATTGTATGACATTGACTGTCTTTACATTGTCCTAGTGAGGGAATACTGATCTGTTTCCAGATTGGGGCTATTATGAATAAACATGCTATGAACATACTTGTGGAAATCATTTCCTAGGATTCTTACAGTGTTCGGAGGTAAATACTATTATGTATTGAGAATCTAAAGACCAGATGAAGAAACATGCCCATGGTGAAGCAGTCTCAGAAAGTCCTTTGACATTAGTGATTTGTGCTCTGCTTTGGTCTTACTCCTGGCCAGGGCCTAAATGGTGCCAGGGTTTTTAAATTTTATTACCCTATCTCCACTGTTTCCCCATATGCTTTTTTTAAAAATATATTTTTATTGACATATTCATACATGAACTTGCATAAACAATAAGTGTACAGTAAAAGTTGTGAAGCTATAAAATAAATATGCATAACATCATATAGAGGTCCCATACATCACCCCTCCACCAACACCTTGCATTGTTGTGAAACATTTGTTACAAACTATGCAAGAGCATCATCAAAATATTACTACTAACTATAGTCCCCATCTTACATTTGGTGTATTTTTCCCCTAACCCACCCTATTTTTTAAAAATATATTTTTATTACAGAGATTGTGAACTTACAAAACAATCATGCCCATGTGTAGAATTCTCATACAAGACCCCTTCACATACCCCATATGCTTTTTACAATGCAGAGATCAGAGCCCAAACCCTGTGGGACAGAGAAAGCAGACTTGATTTCCTATTTCATCTTTAGAATTGTGAGAAGGACCACATAAATTTTCTGACTTGCTTTGTGAACAATGATACATCCCTTCCTCTCTGAGGTTCAGTTTCCTTATGTGTAAATAAAGAGAGTAACTCCATTGTCAGGGGCTTTTATGGGCCTGCCAGTTCTGGGGAGGAACTAGACTCCTAGAATCAAGGTTAAGTGATGATGGTAGGATGTCCTCTCTCCCTTCTGCTCTCACGAGTTGCCACATTCAACCCTCTTTGCAATCTCCAGACAGGATCCTACAGACTCCTTCCCACCAGTGCCCACTTCAAAGAGCACATGATAGTCAGGGAGGGGTTCAGTTCCTGGGCAGGAGCTCACTTATCTATGGTATCCTAGAGACTCTCGTCTGAAGTCCTTCTCCACATTACCAGCTTTATGGCAGAAATGGCTCCTGGAGAGCACTCAGTGCTGGGCCCTTGCTCTGGTGTTGTGCCTTGGCATTCAGGAAGATTAAGAAGTTGTGTCTGTGTGTATATGTGTTCTTATGTTTATATGCATTTGTGCACACATAGACACATATTTTTTGCTAATAACTAATTTATGAAGTACTCACACTGTTCAAGCCATTATCATGGGTCTTTTTACACAGCTCATACTTAGTAATGACATCAGTACATATGTTTGAGTAGACACAGTGGGCCAGGGGAGCCCCTTCATCTTAGGTGCCTTTGACTTGGCTTTTACCTGCATGAAAAAGCTGCAGAGAAGCTACAGGATAAAGAGGCCCAGAACAGCCATTTCAAGAATGTCATGTTGCTGAGACAACAGGATAAAAATCTGTCACCATTAGTGAGTTTTTCCTGAGCCCTTCCAATGGAGCAGGGGCAGAAAGCATGGGGCAGAGTCCAGTACCATATCAACTTCTTGGATGGGATTAATGTAGATGCTCACTCATCTCTGCCGTACTTCCCAGGACTTTACTTCCAATTAGGCATTGCTGGAATGATCCAATCAAGGGTCCTAAACCTTGATTGCTATCCCAGTGTCCTTTCACTCATAGCACAGTGCTCCTGCAACCCGAAGCTGGGCCTGGACATGTAATGAGTAGCATACAGTTCTGCTGCATGGTAGTTCTAAAACTGCCATATAATTTTAACATTTGCTTTTTAGAAATCTCTGGGTTTCTAAGAATAATCCCTGACTCAAAAAGTTTCATTCAGGAAAAGTTCCCATGGTGTATATTTTGAGTGATAGAAGATGAGAATTCTAATGTTCAAGAAAGTAGGACTTCAGTTCAAGGTAGAAGGCCAGGATAGAGAGGGCTAATAAATGTGCATGGAGAACAGCAGTACTAGGCCATGAGGAAAGTGTTGGGAAACAGTGGATGTGGGAAAGGGAAGTTGAGTACAGACAGTGACCCTGAAAACCAAGTTCAGGATTCAATTGTTTAATGTATTTTAGAGTCAGATTGGAGTCAATGGGTTTTGAAAGTTGTCTGGGAGTGGCACAGGCAGATCTGGGCCTGAGAAAGGGGCTTTAGCAGTAGCCTTGGAGTTTAGATTGGACTGAAGGCTGAGATTTTGAGCAAAGGTAGCAAACACATAGTCTCTATTGTGTTCTGTGAGGGAAGGACTTAAGAGTCACTCATCTCAGTGATTCAACACTGGAAAATAGTTTTTATATCAAATGAAATTGAAAACACAAAAAGGAGGTCCAGTTCCTACAAAAATTTGAATTAGCAGAAACTCCTGGCTCTGTCCCATGAAATCTGTCCCTGAAAAAGCTGCCAGGAAACACATGGTTTCCAGGAACAGGCAAATCCACTATCATGAGCAACATCTGGGAGGAGGAAAGTCTGTTTTGGCCTGAATGTGCATGTGTGCATTGTGTTTGTATAGTGGAGGAGGTGAGTGGCTGCAGCCTGGAGCACAGTGTACCTTCTGTACCTGTGAGAGAGGAAGCTAAAGAGAAGTTCATTAATTTCTGTGCTGGGCTCTCCTCATTCAATGCCTTGTGAAAAGCTTTGCCTGCTTCTTGCACTAACATCAGAAATCAGTGGCAAAGTTCAGATATTTAATGTGGTGTCTACAAGCATAAAGTAAGAACTGCACAAAAGTCCTGCTGGCTGAGGCAATCACATCCACCCTCTCTTCTCCAAGCCCCAGGACAAGTGGATTCCAGTCTAATACCAATGGTGACTGCTCCTAGAGGGCTTGAGAGTGAAAACCTGACATGAAAATTTCCTTGGAGTTCTAATTCCACAGGCGAATGACCACAGGGTCTTGACTGCTGCAGTCTTCATTTGTATAAATATGAGATAAAAGTAGAGATCCCAGGGTTCAGGCAGGAGCAGGCAAGAGAACAGTTCGGCTGAAATGGAGGTGAAAGAGGTCAGAAAAAAAGAAATGCCAATCTCTGATAATGGCATACCGTGGGAGAAAGACATAGTATGAGGGACACGGAGGTGCTGTTCTTTGATAAAGAATTCTAGACTTAATAAGTCCTTTAAACTAGCTGTGAACTGACATTTATTCCAGGAGACCCAAATCCTCACTGTGATACAAGGTAGTGTTACTGAATTTTGTCTAGGTTCTTGATTATGCTGCAGAAATGAACTTCAAGAGTGTGCCATGTTGATTAAGGCAGTAATTTATTAAGGTAGGGAAAGAATAGAAATGGGAGAAAATAATAGATCATGGGTCCCAGGTAGAGAGTAAGGGACTGAGGAGTGATAAAAAGGGCTGATTAATAGACTACAATTTCCCATTATAAATTATAAATGCCCAGGTTTTACTTGCATGTTGATCCATGCAGGGGGGACATTGTGAGAGCAGGGCACAGAAGAGAGAGCTATTTGGCCTTTGCACCTGCTTTTTGAACTATTAATTATTCTGCCTCTTTGCTAATGACACAGGAGGAGTTCCAGGTGTTTGCTGTTTTGATTGATTACCTTACTCATCAATTCCCCAGAAGGGCCTGATTATAAGGCACCTAGAGAATATTTGGGGCTTCTCCTGGCTCCAGAGTTCACCTCATTCCAAAAGGAGAAATCTTATTCTGAATGGGATTTTCACAAGGGTCTTCCAGCAGCCATCTACAGGGTATTGATTTCCACATCGACTTTTTGCCAGGTTCCAGATTCATCTATTGATTCCCTATTTTATTAGCATACTTCAGTAGAGCTTTATGGAAGTCAGATGATCAATGGAGTTTTAGCTCATTTCTATCTCAGAGTGGGTCCAGTAGGTCACTTAACCCATCCTGTGGTTAATCCCCTATTCTCGAATGCATAATTGCAATAGACATACTCAGCAACAGGTAGAATCACCACATGGATTCCCTGACATGTGGAGTGAAGGCAATGGTAATGAAGGCCAACTGGAAGTCAACAAAACTGCCTCTAGCTAGAAAAATTCCTGGAAGGATTGAAGAGATTAGACTTGAAAGTTTGCAGGGGCAGTGATTCCCCCCACGTCCCCATTCAATTCTCATGTTTGGCCTCCACAGTAAACAGATGTATCATGGGAGATGACATCGATTATTGTAAACTTAACCAGGTGATAACTCCAAGTGCAGCTAACTGTTACAGAGGTAGTATCGTTGCTTGAGTAAATCAACACCTCCTCTGGTAACTGGTATGCAGCTATTAATCTGGCAATTGCTTTTTTTCTTGATGTCTGTTGTTATACATGACCAAAACATTTGTTTTCTGCTGTCAAGTCCTGAAAAGCATCTTTCCCCCCCAAATCTACTTTTATTTAGCATACATAGGAAACAGTACATTATCAAAAGAGAAGGGAAAAAGGGAAAGAAATGAGCCAAGTGTTGTAGAGGAAAGCATGCACAGATCTCTTTCCAGTTTGCTCCCAGCCACGGAATCTCCAGGATCAGAACTCACTGTAGGAGGTGGGTAAAACCCACAAACAGGACCAAGGATGCAAGAGGAGCTGGGAAATATCACTGCAAGTGGAATTTCAAAATATAGTGAGTATCGGTGGTCACTATTGCAGGGAAAACAGAATCTATCTTACAAAAAGGTGGGGATATAAAAGTGTTGAGCTTCACGAATCATTCAGCCTCTTAAGATGTTCTGTTATTCAAAAAGATAAACAAAATTTAGTCATAAACATTCAGGTGCCTATTCAGCTGTCCTCTGGCCAGTTGGGGCTGCTACTAAAAAAAAATAATAAAGGGAGAAACTGACATTAAAAGTCCAAAAAGAAAAATGGCCTGGATAGAAATGAACATTTTAGACCCACATAGTTGTTCCTTTATTGTAAACAGCAAACACTGTGCCTTGTCTCCTTGTCAATTCCTGAGTGGCGGGGAGGCACTACAGTCATGACTGGAGTTGACACGTCACACAAGGAGTTCAAAGACATGGGCAGCATCTGAGTTCACAAATTGTTTCCAAGGGTAGTTGTTTTGCTCCCAAGCATTTCCCATGGAATCCTTCTGAAGCTCCCAGATTCCTTGTCTTTAGAGTAAGTCCTGGAGCAGTGAGCTCTGCCCCACCCCTATTCCTCAACCTCTACCCTGACAGGGCATGGATGCCTCTCCAGTGAGAGGTCCCCACACTCAAGTTCCATGAATGACGATTTCTTATTTGAGGAATAAGCACCTCCCTTTGAGAGTGGCTGCTAAAATGCATGCGGTTTTTATTTTTGGAGACATGAAAACATTCTAAAACCGACTGTGATGACGAATGCACAACGTCGTGATTATACCAAAGCCACTGATTGTACACCTTTGGTGGATTGTATGGTATATGAACATATCTCAATAAAACTGCTTTTAAAAATAAGGACTGCCCTTTCCCCCCAATTGTTACACATATCAGGAGTTGTCTCAGCTACACTGCTTTGCCCTTAGTTTACACAGGATGTGAGGTCTAAGACTGGGTTTGAATGCACTATCAATGCTACCAACTACTAGAGGAAGAGAGCATCCCTGCTCACTGACAACTCTGGATGGCTGGCCAGGGGTCTGCATTTCCAAACACACATTCATTCTATTTCTGATTAAATTGTCCTTTTTGCTTTCTCTTTTTTTCAGTGGGCTCCTGTACCACCTGCTGAGTACAAACCCAGCCACCCATGGGCATGCCCCAGGCTGTGGCTGGCTGGCTGTGCTCTCCCTTTCCACTCCTAAAGGGCCCAGATGTGGTTTTTCTTCCAGATGTGACCCTGAATGGAAGAGCTCTGCTTTGGAAGTGTTCATCTGAGCCGATCATGCAGAGGAGCCTTTGGAGGGAGGCATGGAGCCCCTAGGCCTGAGAAAGGCCCAGAGACCCTGAGCATCAGGAAGACACACCTGGAGTCCAGTCTCAAAGCACATGACGCTGTAACAGGGACTTCCAAACACACACAAAAAGAAAGGGGAAACATTTTTGTCCAAATCGGACCAGAAGCTCCTAAGACACAATGTTCCGGTCCATGGGGCAGGAAGTGATTTCCCATCCATTTGAATGAATTTCCTTGGGGATTTTCAGGTTAACTCTAGACACCCAGCAAAGGCCTGGCTCTGGAGCTTGTCTCCCTGTGCTGCACAGCTCTGCTTTCTCAGCCCTGTCTGTGCAGAAGGGAGCTGATCTTCAGGAGGAGCCATTGCAATGTGAGTTGAAATAGGGAAGCTAAGAGGTTTCTTCCTGGGAAATGTCTCTTTCACCACATGCCTTGAAGAGGAGTGCTGAGAACAAGCTGACAGGTCTTACTGTAGCCAAGCCACTGGTACTCCTTGCCATGTAGGCACATCCTGCTTTGGTGGGGTGGAGCGTGCCTGGATCCCTTGAAGGCTCACTGTACACCCTGGCTCCACCTGGCCCACCTCCTGTCCATCTCTCTCCTGAGAATCTGGACTCACCACCCTAGGAAGTTGCAGCATTTGGGAACTGCCACGACCTCAGCCAGAAAACACAAGTTACATTAGAAATGTAAGCAACAGAAGGGACGCAGCCTGAATTTTAACATTGGTCCTCCATAGGAAACTCGAACTGTGAGCTGTGCTGATTTTGAAGACATCCAAAGAGAAACTTGCCCTCAGTGGCTCACAGGATGAATACTTGAAACAAACATTGAAGGGGACTGAGAAGGTTGTTGAATGGATCTCCTCAGCAGGGAGATCCTGTCTCTTGGCGAAGCTCCAGCAGCACCTCATGCTTACTTAGCCTTTATCACCTGTTCTTACATGGGTGGGGGCATGTTACAATAGGAAGGAGGTGTCTGGTAGGCCGTGCTTTCCTGGGGTGATTTGGGCTGGACCTGGAAGGCCATCGCCACGGGGTTCCCGGCAGGATTCCTTCCCAGTCCCCCAGGATCCGTGTAATATGGCGGCCCTGGCTGCTGGTCCTCCATAGGAAACTCGAACTGTGAGCTGTGCTGATTTTGAAGACATCCAAAGAGAAACTTGCCCTCAGTGGCTCACAGGATGAATCCTTGAAACAAACATTGAAGGGGACTGAGAAGGCTGTTGAATGGATCTCCTCAGCAGGCGAGTGGTTGGGGGCCTGTCTGGTGTAGGACACTCCGAACGCTGGCTCCCTGATCAGCGGTGGGGGGTACATGCGCTTCCCGATGCCTCCCTTAGCAGAAGAGCACGCCCATCACCAGGAAAAACCAGAAGTACCAGAGCTCCGTCTGGAGAGAGCCCGCATGCACCATCTGGAGCCGCAGCAGTGCTCATAGGGGCGGCATGTGTAGTATGTGGGGTAGAGTTCTTCAAAGTACAGGCAGTGCTTTTTGGCCTCTGTGCACTCCAGGAGCAGCCCGAGCAGCAGCACCGCGACCCTCCGAGGCAGGCAGTCATGGCTCCTCTGCGTCCTCTCTGGGCACACCTGGCTCTCAGGGTCTTGCCCTCAGGTCAGCCCAAGTCCCCTACAGCTCAGGAGGTCGAAGTGGGTGGGTGCTGAGGGCTCCAAGCCCTGCCGGCGAGGGCAGGGGGCGCGAGGCAGCCAGGCCTGAGCCGGCATGCGCTGCGCTGCGCTGTGCCACGCTCACTGGGACCTGCCTCTCGCGCCTCTACCAGCCCTGCCCGCCACCCCTCCAGCAACAGACCTTTGCCCTCCTAACTTAGGGTCTATCAAATCAGCAGCCTCATGTAATAGTTTATTCTTCAGGGACTTCCACTGACATTGCTTTCCAGGAGACATCACACTTTTTCACTGCATTGATATTATGCTAATTGGACCTACTGAGCAAGAAGTAGAAACTACTTTAGACTTATTTGTAAGGCATTTGTGTTTCCAAGGGTGGGGAATGAATGAATGAATGAATGAATTAATTAATTAATTAAATCAGGGGTCTTCCCCATGAAAACTGTCAGGCATTTCAAGATATTAAGGTTGAAGCATAAGGTGTTCCATCTGGCCCCTACTACAAGGAAAAAGGAGGCACAGCACCTATTTGGCCTTTTTGGATTAGGAGGCTGTATATGATTCTAACTTGGCATTCAGTGTATGGTGCTGTTTCTTCCATACCCAGGATTTACAGATCTAGGAATCAAGGGATGCAAATGTTAGTGGCACCACTCACTAATGATCCACTAATTATCCACCAGAAAAAAATTTTAATTCCTGTCCCTATGACTGTGTGTTCTGCTTGACTAGAGCTTTTAGTTCCAAAGAGAGGAGTGTTCCACCAGGAGACACAACAATGAGTCTGTTTAACTGGAAGTTAAGACTGTCACATGGCCGTTTTGGGTCCTTCATGTCTCTGAGTCAGTAGTCAAAGAAGGGTATTACTCTCTTGGTTCTGGAGATTGATCCTGAATGCAAGGGAAAATTGGACTGCTACTAAATAATGGAGGTAAAGAAGAGTATATCTGGAGATACAGGAGATCCCTTAGGGTGTTTCTTACTATTACCATGCGTCATAATTAAAATTTAATTAAAGACTACATGACCCAATCCAGGCAAGACCACTGATGGCCAAGACCATTCAAGAATGAATATTTTGTTCACCTCACTATGCACAGAACCATGAGCAGCTAAGGTGCCTCCTGAGGGCAAAGTGAATAAAGAGTGGGTAATGATGCAAATGTTTGTATGTATTGTGAGAATTTTGATTTTTACCCACAATAAAAATAAATTTAAAAAAAAAAGAGTGGGTAATGGGAGAAGATAGTTGTAAATGTCAGCTGTGACCATGTGACCAGTTGCAGAAATGAAGACTGTAATGGCTATGAGTATTTCTTCCTTGTTTTATTATATATACATTTTTGGGTATCTTACTGTCAATCTACCTGTACATAATATATTTTTTCTTACTTTTCTTATACCTTTATCATATAATATAGGTTATATTAACTTTGTCATAGTATTTAAGATACAAGATATCTAAGATAAGAGTGAATATCATCCAAGGACTTGCATCTTCTTCTGGGGAAAGGGTTAGTGTGTTTTCAGTTTTATGCAGGACAGATGTATCATGTGAGGTGGAAGTATGACTATATTACTGTCTTTATTTGGAGATTAAGTTTGGTTTAAGAGATGTGTATGGGTGTCAAATTGATAAGGGGTGAACTATGAAAGTTAATTTCATGTATCAACTTGGCTACAGTATAGAGTCTAGTTGTTAGGTCAAACATTAGCTTACTCATTACTCTGAATGTATTTTTTAAATGGAATTTGCATCTACAATCAGTTCATTGCATCTATCATCAGCAAAGAAATTGTTCTTTGAAATGGGGGTAATCTTCAATTTGGATTTCTTAGAAGCAAAAACTGAGGATTTCAGCAGTCAGCAGAATGTCTTCCTAAACATCAACAGTGACTCGTAATAGTATTTCTAGCCAATGACCATCCCCTTGGGAACTGGTGAAAATGGATTTCAATATCAAATTTATTATAGTTTCTAGCCTGCTTTACCAGCAGAGTTCAAATCTGGCAACACCCATGGTCACATGAGCCAATTCTCTGGAAAATCATGACTACAAAACAGCTATTTTTAAACATGTATACCTTAGAATTTCGAGATATGTTTGTCAATACCACAGATTAGCAACCTCCCCACCATGCTTCCCTAAAGAGTTTCTCAAGGATTTGAACACAGACAGTGTAATTGTAAACATGCTTCCCTGTATGCTTGCAAGCCCAGGGCTCACTGCATAACAGCATGCACAGCATTGAATCAATCTGACTCATCTCTCTTATCAAGATCTGTCAAGGTTCATGATGGGGTAGAGAATCTGATGTATGACTAGAGAGTAAATGAGGAGGAAGATGATGAGGAAGAGGGAAAGTCTCTCAAGCTTTGGATGAGAAAGAGATGTAGATTGTGGTCTATATGTGATGACTTCCATGGTCCAAGTCTGGTGCTTCTATGACAAGGTTTGGGAGGTGTCTGGGCCTAATGAGAAAATCAGGGCACATAATAGTTACCGAGTGTCATCACAGTAGCTAAATGGTATGGGAGGGTCCTCTGTGGATTTGGTGGATTCTGGGATTCCAGCAATATGTGCAACTGATTGTGGGCCTGGCTGTAAGAATATGGTGGGTATTCACCTCCAACCCTGAGTGGACAGGCATATTCCATAAATGAGGTGCTCTGGATTGGCATGTCCATAAAACAGCCCATTGTCCAGCAGGCAGAACCAACACCCACCATCACTTTTTAACTGAGATCAGTAAAAGCTTGAGTTGGACATGGCAGAAGAGGAACACCTTGTCTTGGTTTGGGTCTCTTGACCCAGGTGGCATGGGAGATGAAAGGCACCTGCTCCATAATAATAAATGTCCAAAGACTGCATTTGAGTTTGAGCACCATCAAATTTTAGAAACTTATCAAAGACCAATCCCAGCTGGAATTGACTTTTTAAATACATTTTCTCAAAGAATCTTGGTGACACAGTGATGGTGTAAGAAGCAGAGGAGAGTGGCCTGTTGCCTTGGGGCATAGAGGTCTCATGCAACCATCATTGGTTTCTTAATTCATTAATTCTATGAATGTTGACACCAGTCCTGATTTCCCTCTCCTCTGGCTGAGTGATGTGAGAGCAGCAAAAATTAACACAAAGTTTT
Organism: Tolypeutes matacus; assembly: GCA_026826555.1. Classification (NCBI taxonomy): domain Eukaryota; kingdom Metazoa; phylum Chordata; class Mammalia; order Cingulata; family Chlamyphoridae; genus Tolypeutes; species Tolypeutes matacus. Next base: position 1,803,235 of record JAKSZT010053804.1, on the reverse strand, counting down.
GATCATGAGGAGTCTGTATCCCTCAACTTCACCCATTACTTTTTAAAATAGAGGTATTCCTGAGAGGTTCACTATGAGCCGGGGCTGAAAGGAGAGGAAGGCTCAAAAACATGACTGGTATTCCAGGTAACTTTCCAAACACAAAGAAAATCCTAATGCTGTGAAAGGAAGTCCCAGCCCAAGAACCCCATCCCTAGACATCTCCCCAGACTACTATTCCCCTAATGAGTTATCTGAGAATGATCTTTTCTCCTGGAAAAAGTCCACCACTGGAAGTTCTTAATTCTGAGAGATGTGTCCATCCCCCTCCCTATGTCTGAATTAGGGACCTTTGGGTACTTCAGCTGAACAAGAAGAAGGTGGGCATGACACTCCAGTTCCAAGCCAGGCATGGTAAATTGCATATAGTCCACCAGCTGCTTGGGGCATAGAAGGTCTGATGACTGTAAGAAATCCTCTGAGGCATGGTCCAGCCAGGTGTCTAGGAAAGAGGTGGTGCTTCTGGGGATGGACAGACAGGCTGCGTATTAAGGGGAATGGCCTGTCCTTGCACTCAGCCATCCAAACATTACCCTCATGGCACCTGGGCTCCTGTGTCTGCACATACCTGTCCAGTGGACAGTTTCTCACAATCCCCAACCCATCACACTCTGTGCTGGCCGTGGCAGGACTAGACTCCTGTAAGGAGCTAGAAATCAGCTTCAATTGTAGGATTTTGTCCATCTGTGGTCTGCCCACCTCTCCCCTTCTTCAGTAAATTCTGTTATACTTTGTTTATCTCTGCTGTTGCCTTCCACTGGAGCTCCATGAGGTCAGGGAGTGGTTGTGTTGCTGATGTTGGCTGGGTGCTAGCACACATTTGGAGCTTCATAAGTTTCTGGCCCAAGAGGGAACAGTGTCTGCCACCTGCCTTACCTATCTTGAACCTTTGTCGACCCTCAATCCATAGCCCATGCCATGAGGTCATGCCATATTCTCTGTGTGCCATGTGTAGGTCTCTTCTTTCCACTGCTACTGTGTGCCCAAAAGCCAGGTTTGCAAACTTACCCATCCCCTAAACAGTTGAGCTCACAGGACTGAGTCTCAAAACAGATGAATAGCAGGTTGCTCATGGCACCTGATGATCTAGATCTTTGGCTAGTGGGTGGAAGTGGAGCTGGGATAGGGCTGTGTTCTGCAGCGGTTCTCTCATGGTTGACTTTGAGCCCCGAGACTTCCCTCTGCATTCAGTGACCCTGCAGCCTGGGCACAGACCTCCAGCACTGCCCTCCAGTGGGCACATAGGATGTGTGAGACCCAGGGCTATGCCCAGCCCTTCCTTGCTGCCACCTCACATTCCTCATCCTGATCTGGGTTAAGAGGTACCGTTCTCTCCCCATCCAGAGTCTATCACTTTCTTAGATGCTGCAGAACCATCCCAATGAGGGAAGGTTCCTCTACATCTAGAAGAGACCCTGACAGTGTCACATCTCACTTACTGGGTATATGACCTGCTGATGATATCTAGCTTTACTGTAGGATGACCTGACTGGAATGGACATCTGAGAGCAGAATTTCTATCTGCTTGGTTCCCTGAATTTGGCTTAGGGCTGAAAAAGGTTTTGGCACATATTAGCCACTTCATTTATGTTTGAGGAAAGCAGGAGCCCTGAGAAGCCCATTCCCAGATCTCTGAGTGGGATTGGAGTCCCCTTTCAACCCCCAGTGATCTCAGCTCTGGTTACATCAAGGAAGGGGTTATCTTAAATGTCATCTCAAACCTCCAGTATGGATGAGAAAATAGGTTTGCCAAAGGTAAGTGTCAGTGATGTGTGAGGCTGAGCTCCTTCATGAAGCAAGGGAAAATGCCACACATATACAACACCTACTGGTTTGCCCAACCTTTCTGCAGAGCCAGACACCATGGAAGCACTTTCCAGGGTTTCTCTCATTTGGTCCTAACATTTACTCCAGCAGTTTGGTCCTCCTAACGCACAACTTTTCAGAGAACCGAAACTGAAGCTGTAAATTGACATTCATCAAACAAGCTAGTGAGTGGAAGAGTCATTACTGGGCCATGTCAGGACAGTGGTCTGGTGTTCTGAACAGCAATTCCAAGACTTGTTGGATATTGAAGTCTCAAGTAGGTGTCCAGAAAGATGATGAAGCAGGACAAGTCCAGGAAGACAGGCACTTGGTGCTCCTCCAGCATTTCTAGCCTGCCTGGCTTGATGGACCATATTGTGCAGGTCTCAGACCTGCTCATGACCAACTTATATTCACACTGGTGTGGGCCAAAGGAAGAACATAGAGCCAGAAGGTGCAGACTGTCATGCCAGGTGGTTCTAACCTCCTCCCAGGACCCATCAGTCCTCAGAGCTCCATCACTCATGGGAGGATATGCCTCCAGGCTTAGCCACGCCCTGAGTACTCAGGTTAGGTGATCTTATCTGAGCAATGGAGAAAACAGCCTCAGCAGTGCTACTGGGGGTGAAGAGGAAGAATGCACACAGCAGACCAGCCAGGCACCTAACATTCAAAAGTGCCAAAAGGTTCTGGGTATCTGACAGAGTGTCACATTCAAGAGGGTGCAGTCGTCCTGAACTGTGGGTAGGCAGGGGGGACAGGGCCCAACTAGCCCTGCAGCTTTCAGATTTTTTAGCTGTTTGGTCAAATGCAAAAGCTAAAACATGAACAGAGAGGAATCTTCACCCTATTTGGGCTCCAGGTACTCAAAGCAGAGTTGGAACCCCGTGTTTGTTGCACAATCTCCATATTTTATAGCAGCAGAGACTCATGACCAATGAAGGAGTTCAAGATGAGGGTGTCCAATCAGACCTGAGAAGCTACAACTCCTCAAGTCAAATTCCCCATATTTCCCTTAGGCCATGAGCCTGGATAGAGACTGTCGCCTGCAGTCAAAATTCCTGGCCCTACCCTCTTTCAAAAACTCTTGCAGGCGATTCGCAACTCCCTCTTCGATAAGCCAGTAACCGTCCGCTATCAGCGAGTCCAAACCCGTGAAGTTGAATATCTGCATCTCTCCAACAACAACCAATCCTTCAATCGCCCAACCCATGCCAATCACTCACCCCTCTAGGCCCCTACCCTGTCCCTCCTCCCCTTCCAAACAAACCTCTCCCCCTATTACAATTTGGCCAAGACAGAGCTGAACTGGCGAGCCAACGACGGGCAACTTAGCCAGGCACACAGAACGGCCAACCTAAGACAGGGCGCCAGCCACTGTTGCTTTGCTGGGCTGTTATCCGATGACGGGCAACTGAACCTTCTCTTAGCTCTGCTGGACAACCTAAGACAGGGGCCTAGCCGATTGTTGCCACTGGGCCCTGGCACAGTCAAAGCTGCTAGTGCACCCAAAGACGGGTAAGCTCCAGCCCTTTCCTCTAGCATGGTTCTGACCTAAGACAGGAGCAGCCCCTATCATTTATGCACAGTTGCTGCTGGGTCAGCCCAATGACGGGTAAGAGCTGTTAAGTGCCACAGCCGGCTACGACCTAAGACAGGCCAAGTTCCCTACCCTTAATTCTTCTAAATTGCTTCTTAAAATTAAAACTAAGGGAGGAGATGAGGTAATGCTTACCCAAGTCAAACCTTGCCACAGGTGTCTGTGGGGCACTACGCCCCACCCGCTTCCCGTAGCCAACTTCTGTCTTCCCCGAACCCAACTTCCCTATTCACTGCAGCCTATCACAGCACCTCCTCACAGCCATAACCTTATTTGGACATGTTGGCCTTCTCCTCTAGCCTCCCCCCTCCCTCCCAAATCTTCCCCCCACGCCCAGCAACAGCTTCGCCCTATCAGAAGACAACACGCTCACCCCCGCCCAACTCTGCCTATAAAACTGCGCAGCTCTCCCTGAATAAAGGTCTTACCTTCCAGCAAGCAAGTGAGTGGTGTCTCTTCATTTAGTACTGTCAGGGAGACCACAGGGCACCAAACGGCGACCCTGTGACAACTTCTCCTTAACCCCCGTGAAGACCAGGGAGCCGGGCCTGCGCTCTCCTGACAACTTCTTCACCCCCCCGCCGTTCCGGAGTGCACGCCGGACGGCCCACAACTAGCTCGTGTCGCTCCCCGGGCTGCAGCAGGGCTGATCACCCTCAGGCCCGGAAACAAAGCGGCAAGAGACAGCCTATTCCCACCTTAGGTGAGATTTCAAACCCTTGGCATCCAAGACCCTTCAGCTATGCCTCTTGGCCCTGCCCTAGGTGTGACCACTAACTCCTACTCTGAGGACATGAATCAGAGCCAGCTGGGATAGGATGCCCCACCAGGATGGATGTGGACAACTCCTGCTTCTCAGCACCACAGACAACAGAGATGGTCAATGAGTTGGGTGACTCCAGAAACTGGAGTTTAGGTACCAGGCTATGCTGATGTACCAACAATACTGACCAATCTCCCCCAGGAAACCTCCTGGCAACCTGAACCTTTTTCCTGCCACTTTAGCATTTAAAGAGGAGAATAAAACACTGCTCAAGCCATGGAGAAAGACCTGGTCCCTCCATTGTGTCCCATCACTGTTTCTCTCCACCTCCTGTTCATGATACAATGTTCTTCATTCATGACTGGATCCTAATTGTCAGGTAGGCAGGCCACCATGGGACCAGGGCAGGTAGGGATAAATTTTAGTGACAGCTGAGGATGGTCACCTGTTCCTGAGAGGGACCAGGGAGAGGCAGGCTGTCAACCCAACAAAACACCAAAACAGTGACAATGAGGGCAACCTCTGGGCTAGTGAGGAAGTAGAAGAGGGTGTAGGTGGGTGTTTGGGATAGTGCTCAGAAGGAGTTTGGCCTCTCCTCCTGGAGTCCTCATAAAGCTCAGGACACCTCCTGAAGCCTGGCTTAGGTGTTCCTAACTCTACTTTACTCTCTGGAATCTGCCCATTCCTTGGCCTTGGGCCTATCCCTATTTCTCTCTGGGCCTCAGTTTCCAGTTTTATAATGAGGAGTTGGACTTATAGCTTAATAAATGTCTGAGGAGAGAGGACAGACTGCCAGTACTCTCCATATGGATGAAGTGTGGGTCCATGGCATGTGACACTCTTACCACCTTGAACTGGGGATGAGGGCCTGAGCAGGCCATCACCTGGCAATTTACCATCATCCTCAGTCCAGGTCACTCCATGCCAGTCCCAGCAGAGTACCTGGCTCTCAAGAGTTTCCCACAATTGACGTGTTGGATTCAGTCCAGGAGTAGGTGCTCTGACTGGTTTGGTCTGGAAGAGTCTCATCCCCACCCATCCAAACCCCTTCAATTGGGCTCCACCCAATTGGCATGCCATATCTTGTCATAGGTCCAACTCAGGCTTATCCCACATCTCCTGGATGTCCTAATAAAGACAATCAACAGGTGTGAGGGGCTGACTCCAGGGATTGCATGGCCTTATGGACATGTCTTACTGCCCTGCTTGCAGGAACATCCTGGCACCATTCTTCCCATCCCCTGCCACCACATTTTCTGTGCCCCTAAGTCACATGTGGCTTAGGGTCACCCCAAACTCAGCCAAGCAAAGCCCAACTAGCCTTTGGCCTGGTGGACATGGAAAGCTTGGAGGCATGGTGGACACTGAAATATCTTGCTTCCTCACTGGTTACCATAGTTCTCAGATGCCACCCAGAGAGCTTGGCTAGGCAAATGGTGTTGTTAAGGGTGGCCCTGGAAGCTAGCAACACCTTCAGAATCTGGGCCTAAGAGAAGTCTATGTAGCCTCATTCCTCTTCCTTTTCTACCCTTGCCCTCTCCTTCCTGAAAGATTCTAGAACAGAGGTCCAGTGGGTCAAGATTCTCTCACTAGGGAAGGGTGAGCTGGAGGGATCAGAAACATGGGTCTAATCACAAGGCTGAGAGTGTGGGGTCAGTTGCTGTTGTTGAGGTGGTCATCTTGGGTACTCAATGATTTTGTCCCATTTTATAGATGAGCAGCTTGCCCCAACACTAAGGTCTTGGCCTGGAAGGTGGGACTCAAGGTATCCACTTCCATCAATTTCTGTTACTCGGGCTGGTCATCAGAGGCCTTGTTCTGCATCCCAGAGATGGATGAGGCTTAGGGTCATGTTGCCCACCACCACCCAAGCATTGATTCCTGAGCATCAGGCAGAGAGGAGGAGGCCTTCCTAGTTCTCCTTTGCACAGTGGGTGTTATAGAGACTGCATGCTTCATCTTGGGTAGAAGGAGTTGGCAGTCTGTTGTGAGGCCCAGATATGGCTTATGTGTCAAAGTAGTCATTAAGGAAGGCTCAGTACCCAGAGAGGGCTTATTGGGGAACCAGGGGGATGCCACACCCACCTGACTTCGAGAATTCTTTCTTACATGTTGCTGTTTTTCATGTCCAGATGGATGGCAAAGATGCCACAGTTGTTCCCTCCTGGTCATAGAGTGACAGCAAGGAGTTGTGGTTGCAACCCTTTAAGAAGGAGTACCTGTGGGTGGGTAGGATTACAATGTATAAGGTAGAGAGAAAATCAAGTGGAAGGTGTTAGCTGGAGACTTAGCTAAGGCCTGAGGTCCTCAGGGATTGCAGGGAGGATAACTCCCTGGACTGTGGTGAGTAACTAGACCAACAGGGCCAAAGATCTCATGTCCAAATCCATGAGGCTTCTAGAAGCTTCATTCTGGAGCCAGGGTTTATTGGCCAATTATTAGGAGCAGATGATGGAATTCTGCCAGCAAGAATGGAGGGGACAAGGGAGGGCTGTTAGGGAAATGGGATAGAAAGTCACCTTTCCCTAGCTCAGGACACTCTTCCCCATCAGAGCTGGAGGAACGAGTGAAGTGCATGTTGAGCTGTTGGCTATCTCCCAAACAAGTTTCACGTGAACTGGTTACTGGAGTGGTTGCTCTCCTGGTAATTGACACTGAATTAGGGTTCTGGCAGCTTGTTGGAAGGTCTGGTTTACATTGAGGATCTCTCCCAGGACATGCCCAACCCTCCTCGTGCAACCACTGTAGTTTGTGTATCAGACACCCAGATAAATGATCAGTCAACAGTATCCCATGCACTCCAGCTATCTGAGAGATCAATCAGCATCACTCCATATTCCAAACATGGACACTGATATCCAGAGAGATGTGGCATCTTGCACTTGTCACAGGTTGGACAGGAGTTGGGAGGAAATCCCAGCACAAACTGTCTGACTCCCAGGGATTATGCTGAGCCCTGGACTTTCCTGAGCCCCTAAGTAGCCCCACCGCTTACCATTTCAGGTCAGGATCCCCCACCAATGAGTTGTCCTGGCCTTGTTCTTCCAGGTTTTGAAGGTGCTACTGAGTGATGAGAGCAGAGGATCCAGCTCCCAAGACAGGATGTCACTACACAACAGGGCAGACACTGAGATGCTACCAGGACACACACCTCATACCTCCCTTCCAGAGCTGTTCCAGAAGTTGGAGTCTGGGTGCTACAACTGCCCAGGCCCCAGTCTCACTAACATCCAGATGGTACTGGAAAGTTTTGTCCAGCTTGAACAATCCCATGAGGAATGTTCCCAAGTAAGGAATGTTGTTTTGTATGACAATCTGTGGCATTAGGTGGGTGGGGATGTGTGATGACCCCAATCTCTCAAGTGCCCACAGAAGACACTGACCTGAAAACTCCTCAGCCTCATACCCCACACCTACCTAGACCTCCACTGGGAACATCTGGCACACCTAGCCACCTCCCACTGAGTACCCCACCCAGCCTCATGGTCACTAATATCACTTCTAGTCACCTCTGAGATCCAGGTTTTGGAAAATCATAAAGTGTATGTGGTTTGTGGACCTTCTCTTCCCCAATTCACATGAGCCAAGTTCTTCCAGGCCATTGCTCTGATTGCCTGCACATGGTTCCCCAATATACTAGGCATTTATGGCACATCCTTCCATGATCCAAAGCATGTCATATCTACTGGAGTCCCTTCAGGCCTGGTAGCATTTGAAGGAAAGGGCTGATCTATTGAGGACAAAAGACAGAGTGTGTCTGGAGCTCTGGTTGAGCAGATCCTTCCTGCCCTAGTCTGGTGTCTGTCCCCCCAGATTGGGCCCAAGGCTGTACAAGGACTTCCCCTCCTAAAGGAACTCCTCAGGGCTCCAGACCCAATCTGCAGTCCTCGGGACTCTTTTTCTCCTGCAGGTAATTCGTACCAACTACCAGTAGACCCAATGCTGGAATCATAGGATGACTGTAGACAGGGTGCTGCTAGGCCTTCTCTACCACCACCACATACTCCTCACTGTGGTCTATGGGAATAGGAACCCCTTCTTTCTTGACCCAAATGCAACCTCTCTTTTATAGGAGGCACTGGAGATTGAACCAGGACCTTGTATGTGGGAGGTAGCTTCTCAATCACTGAGCTACATCTGCCCCCTTACCTATTTTTTTTAGTTGATCTATAGAGGGATATTTGAGAGTGTCCCAGTTAAATTTCTAGGTGTGCCACCTGCAGATGATGTCAAATGTTACTGTCTGACTCATCAACTAGAAAGGGAATCCTAGAAGGGGAGGGAATTTTGTTTGCTTTGTTCATTGAAGTGTTTGTATAATGTGACAGTTTGAAATAGTATGGATCCCAGGAAATCCTATTCTTAAAGCTAATGCATTTCTTTGCATGTGGACCACTTGTAGTTGGGACATTTTGATTAGCTTCAGTTAAGGGAACATCCTTTTGATACATCTTACATATTTAAGTTACCAAAATGATTTTGGAAACTGTCTTCATACATCCTACAATTTGCAATTACCATCCAAGTCCAACAAATTTGTCAGAAAGAAATTTGGTTAAATGCAACATAATATTTCTTCATTTTTAATACTTCATATCATACAATACTAGAACAATGATAGCTCACAGAAGATGGTTTTGGAAATATATTCTTTCTTAATTTACCATTTTAAAATGTCCCAATCCATTAATTACATTTTATTTTTAGTTTTTTTTGTTTCTGAGTCTCCTTGTATTTTATCTCTTGCATTTAAGCTTATCACTATTGTTTCATTTTCCTATTAATTGTATTTGGTTATTATATAGGCTTCATCTTCAAGGAAGTTTAGATCATAGAAGGGTTACAATGGGGGCTGCAGAAGATCATTGGTGGGGGGTGTCTGGGATGGGGGATTCATGGGAGTAAGTTCATCTGAATCTACATGAAAGATATATAAAATTGTTCAAATGACCAAGGAATGGGGCATGGTCACTGTGGGTAGACAATCACTCAATAAATGAGGGACTACTGAATTCTCAGCCTGGAAAGCTCTGCCACATTCTCCAAGGGAGCAGCAACAGTCCCCTGAGGGCGGGGGTAGTGTCTGGCAAAAGAGGATGGCCCACTGATGGGTTCTTGTTATTGATGACTAGCCTTAGGTGTCTTTGCTCTTGTAATTGAAATTTAGCCTACTGTTATGGGGTGCCTAAGGGTTGTCACCTTATATCCTCTTTGTTGCTCAAATGTGGCCTCTCTCTAAGCCAAACTCTCCATGTGAATGCATTACCTTCCCCCCACATGGTACATGACTCCTGGGGATGAGCCACCCTGGCAATGAGGGATTAATACCAAGAGCCAACTTGCAACAGGACTGGAGAAAGCCTTGAATAAAAGGGGGAAAAGGTAAGGACAAATGAGTTCATGTGGCTAAGAGACTTCAAAGACTGTCCGGAGGTCATCCCAGAGGTAATGTTTACGCACAACTCAGTAGGATCTCATAGAACACCAAAGTGGATATCACCCCACACAGAGGGGCTCTTGAGGGCTCTGGAGACACCCAGGCCTATTAAGGGGCGATAGCCCCAGAGATTGATGCCTTATCAGTGGGCTCTACTTTGGAATCTGTGCTCCTGAGAGTGACAGAGTTGGACTCAAATAAGTCCTCCCTGCACATGGTCCATCAGTCCCTTCTGTTCAAACCTTTATGTGATGCTGGAGTTTGTAGATGTACTTCCAGAGACTGGAGCCTCTGGCCTGCCTATGTGCCAGCTGTGCCTGGAATCTCAGTGGAGCTGCAACTCCTACTCTACAGCTCAATGGACTCACCCAAGTTACCTGGTGAGGAGACGATTAATGGCAACGGCCATCCCAGGGAATGCAGAGAGCCTGCAGCTGCAGGCAGGATAATCCCATCCACCATATCCACGGGATATAAGCCCACTCTCTCTTGGAGGTGGAGTGGACATCACCATCCCTGTTCCCTCAGGATTGGGGGAAGAGCTATGGACTAGAGTGGACTTAATAGTATTCTGTTGTAAACATATTGTGATTCAAGCAATGGAAGAAATTATAACAGTGATGTGGAGCCAATGGCCACTAGATGCTTTGGGGGCAGGGAGGGAAAGGGCAGTTGTAATACAGGGGCTTTTTCAGGACTTGGGTGTTGTTCTGAGTGACATTGCAGTGACAGATATAGGCCATTTTACATCAGCATATACCATGCAGAACTGTGTGGGAGAGAGTGTGGTCTATGATGTGAACTGTGGTCTATGTTTAGTGGCAAAGCCTCAGGATGTGTATATCCATTGCAGGTGATGTGCCACACTAATGAAAGATGTTTATGTGGGATGTTATGGGAGGTGTGGGAGTTGGGGAACATGGGAATCCCTGTAATTTTTGTGTAACATTTATGTAATCTAAGCATCTTTTAAAATATATGTATAAAAAATAACGTTTATGTAAGCAAATGCACATATATGCATATATATATATATCATTTCACAAATATTGATTTGTATTGTGAAAAATTTGATTTTTACCCACAATAAAAAAAAATTTAGATTACATAAATGTTACGTAAAAAATATAAGGGACTCAAATATGCCCCACTCCTTCCCACTCTCACACTTGCCCACATTGACAACATCCATTTGTGTGGTACGTTTGTTACAATTGATGAGCCTGTATTGAAGCATTGCTACTAATCATGGACTACAGTTTACATTATAGTTTACACTTTGCCCCACACAATCTTCTATGTTTTGACAAAATATATAATGACCTGTATCCATCACTGCAATGCCATGCAGGACAAATCCAATGTCCCCAAAATGCTCCCATATTACACCGATTCTTCCCTCTGCCTCCCCTCAGAACCTATGTGAGCCACTGCCTTTACACCAATGATTAGAGTACTTTCATTGCTAGAATACTAATAAGTCTATAGTACAATAATAATAATTTTACTTTAGTCCATTGTTCATTCCCCAATTTTGAGGAATTTGGGATGGTGTTGCCTACTTTGCTTCTAATTGAGAGGGGGCTTAGATCCCATAGGGCAAATGGATAGAGCTATCTTGCTTGCACTTGCTGACATTCTCTGTTCTGTGGGATGGGAGTTGTCCATCATCATTTCCTTGTTAATTGTCCTGTGTGAGTCTAATGAATTGGAAAGTAGGAGTTGCAACTCTGCTGAAATTCAGGGCTCAACTGGCACATGGACAGACGAAAGATTCAAGTCTCTGAGACATATTTTTATCAAGCATAGTGCTAATTATAGTTTCTAATAAAAGGGACAGAAGAGCCATGTGTAGAGAATCTATAATTGAGTCTGTTACACTGGGGAGCATAAATTTGAAAGTAAATCCCACTGACAGGGTGCTGAATTCCTGAGCTGTCTGCTTATAATTTCTGGATATCTCTAGAGCTCTCAGGAACCCCACAATTTGAGGCACTGTTTACTGTGTTACTCAGTGAGATCCTGCTAAGACTTTCATAAGCCTAACCTCTGGAATGACCTCCCAGCTCATTCTGAAATCTCTTAGTCATAAAAACTCATACCCACCTTCTGGTCAAGGTCCTTTTCCAGAAACATTGCTAGTTGGTGCCTGGTAATAATCCCTTGGTGCCAGGGGGGCTCCTCCCTAGACATCATGTCCCACAGCAGGGGGAAGCTAGTGTGTTTATATGTTGAGTTTGGCTTAGACAGAGGCCACCTTTGAACAACAAGAAGCCTTTCAGGAGGTAACAATTAGGCAGTATATAATACTAGGCTAAGTTTCAATTTCATAAGAAAAGCTTCATAAGTACAATTATCAATGTCAAGGGCCTGACATAATGGTCTGTCTTCCTTCACCAGACTTGCACTTGAGGGATTCTTGCTCATATTAGAGAATGTAGCAGAACTCCCCAAGATGGGAATTCAATATTCTTTCACTTATTGTGTGGATTTTCACCCACAAAGACAATGTCCCATGAACACTTGAACATATTCATATGTCTTAGAGTCATGCCCCAGGTGAACACCTTCCCATGTATCCCCATATCACTGACACTCCACACCAGCGATCCTCTCCCACCACTGCTGTCACCCTTCTGTGATCCAAAACCTCTCCAAAAATGAAGCCAACAAAACAAACCCTCAATATTATCACAAGTAACTATGAATCTTATTCTTAAAAAATTGAAACTTAGTGATTACCATATGTTCTGAGGGGAGGGGGAGGAAAAAATAGAATAGATGGATGTTAGGACATTTTCAGGACATTAGAATTGTTCAGCCTGATCTTGTAATAATGGATATAGGCCACCTCAAATTTTGTCAAAATCTATTAAATTGTGTGATCCAAAATGTAAACTGTAATGTAAACCATTGACCATGGTTAGTAACAATGCTTCAATATTTGTTTATCAGTTGTAAAAAATGTACCATCTGCATATAAAATGTGATAAGGGAGAGGGGAAATTGGGGAGGACATTGTGTTTATGGGAATTACCTGTATTCTTTATGTGACTTTTCTGTATCCTAAAGCATTTTTGAAGATAAAATGGAAAAAAAAAAACCAAAAAACTGGGGAAATATATGGAAGAAAATGTCACTGTACATACCAGAAAACAGACCTTACAGTGATGAAAGACACAATGTCTAATATTTTTATTTTTTATTATTTCAAATTGTTTTAATTTTTGTATGTTATTGGTTATTGTTTAAATATATTTTCTAATTTTAAAAAAAATTCTTAGATTATACAAATGTCATATAAAAATATGGGGTGTTCCCATATGCCCCCTCCCCACATGTCCAACATTTTCCTGCATTAACAATATCCTTCATTACTGAGTTTCATTCACTGCAATTGATGAGCACATTTTGGAGCATTACCTCTAAGCATAGATTAAAGTTTACATTTTAATTTACACTCTCTTCCACACAATTCTGTAGGCTATGACAAGATTTATAATGACCGGTATCTGTCATTGCAATGTCTTTCAGGACAATACCCAAGTCTCAAAAATGTCCCCATATTACACCTGTTTTTCCCTCTGCCCCTGTCCTCAGAACGTTCAGTGGCCACTGCCTCCACATCAATTATACAAGTTCTTCCATTGCTAGAATCACAATAAATCTATAGTAGAATACCAGTAAGTCTACTTTAATCCATAGTTCTTTTCCCGATCCTGAGGATTCTGGCATGGTGTCTACTCTATTGGTTATTTCTTTAATTATTGTTTCATTTTCTTATTAATTTTAGTTGTTTTGTTGTTGTTGTTGTTAGGTGGCCAAATTGGTTTTGCAGCAAAGTGATTCCTTGCCAATGCACAACAGAGTATCAATTAAGTACATAAGTATTTTGAGAAGAGAAAGAGTTTATTCAGCAAAGGCTAATACCACAAATAAAGGAGGAAAGTCCTCAAGTCTCCCTCCGCAAGTTGGAAGTACTTAGGGGTTTTAGGAGATTGAACAAAAAGTTAGGTGTGCTTATGAAAGCTGAGGCAAAGATAGCAGTGCAATATAGGGAATATGGCAGATCGTCATCATGCTAACTCATATGTTGCATGACTAGAAAATGACATTATGTCCATGATGAGTGAGTGGTATGAGATTCTGGTGTTAGAGATAGATCAATCTCTAGGTATGCATAGACTGATTACATGTTTAGTTCACCTGAAGTTTAAGCTTTTGAATATTGCACATATCAGGTGGACTAAGTATGATTAGAATTTGTTTGGTCAGTTCTAGAATGACTCATATTGCTTCATTAATAAATATTGAGGGATGTGTACTGGAGTATCAGATGTCAAGGTTGCAAAATAAGATAGTGAATACATGGGGAGAAGATGCAAGTTGTTTGTGTGTGTGTGTGTTTGTTCCTCTTGGATATATATCTATAAGCAGAACTGCTGGGTCTAATGGTACCTCTATGTTTAACATTTTGATGAACTGCCAGACCGTTTTTCAAGGAAGCACCATCATTTTACATTCCCAACAGCAATATATGAGGGTTCCATTTTCTCCACATTCTTGCCAAGACTTGTTATCTAAATTTTTCATTGTAGCCATCTGAGCAAGTGAGCAGTTACCATTTTGGTTATGACTGTCTAATATTTTTAAACAAATCGATTTTATTGATACATATTAATAAAGTATAAATTCACCCAAACTTTACAATCAATGGTATTTGGTAATCACATAGTTGTGTATTCATCACTTCATTAATTCTTATCACACTTTCATTATTCAAGTAATAATAATCATAAAAAAACAAAACTCATCACTTAATATCTTTAGGCTTTCCCTGCCATAGAGAGTTGCTATTCTTTTTTCCTTCTCTCAAGTACATTTAAATTTATATTTTGTAAAAACAGCCTTATAAATGCAATACCACCTATATTTGTAATTTACATGAGATTTCATTATTTTTATACAGTCGCATGTTTCAAGTTTTTGTTTTCCTTCTACCAACGTTCATGACCTTAGACATTCCCTTTCAATCACTGTCATATCCATATAATACCTCTCCTAGTTAAAAACACTATGATTTTTTAAAAACTTGCTTCACTCAACATTATGTCCTCCAGGGTCATCCATGTTGTCATATAATTCATGACTTCACTTCTTCTTACCACTACATAATATTCCATTGTATGTATACACCACAATTTTTCCATCAATTCCTCATTTGGTGGACACCTGGGTTGTTTGTAACCTTTGTTAATTCTGAATAATGCTGCTATGAACATTGGTGAGCAGATGTCTGCTCAGGTCTCTTTTCTCAGTTCTGGGTTAATCCCTAGTAATGGTATTGCTGGGTCACATGGCAAGTCTATATTCAACTTGGTTAGGAGTTATCAAATGTCCTTCATGGTGACTGTACCATTCTACATTCCTACCAACAGTGAATAAGCATTCCTATCTTTCCACATCCTCTCCAATATTTACAGTTTTCCAACATGTTAATAGCAACCAGTCTAATAGTTGTGAAATGATATCTCATTGTAATTTTTATTTACATTTCCCTAATTGCTAGTGACCTTAAACAGCTTTTCATGTGTTTCTTCACCATTTGTACTTCTCCTTTGGACAATTGTCTTTTTAAGGTTTTTGCCCTTTTTTTAATCAGGTAGTTTGTCTTTTATTTTTGAGTTGTATGATCTCCTTATATATCATGGATATTAAACCCTTATCAGATGTGTGGTTGCCAAATATTTTCTGCCATTGAGTTGGCTGCCTTTTCAACCTTTTGACAAAGTCCTATGAGGTAAAAAAAAAAAAAAAAAAACTGCTTAATTTTGAGGAGGTCCCAAATATCTGTTTTCTCTTTTGTTTCTCATGCTTTGGGTATAAGGTTTACTAAACTACCAACTACCACAAGATATTGAACATGTTTTCCTACGTTTTTCTTTAGGAGTTTTATGGTTGTTGCTTTATATTTGGGTCCTTGATACATTTTGAGTTACTTTTTGTTTAAGGTCTGAGATAGGAGTCCTCTTTCTTTCTTTTGGATATCACTATCCAGTTCTCTCAGCATAATTTGTTGAATAGGCTGTTCTGGCCCATCTGGGAGGGATTGAATGCCTTTTCAAAATCACTTGACTGTAGATGTGAGGGTCTATTTCTGAGTTCTCGATTTGGTTCCACTGGTAATCTGTTTATTTTCATGTCAGTTCCATGCTGTTTTAATCACTGTAGCTAAGTAATATGCTTTAAAGTCAGGAAGTGAGAGTCCTCCAAATTCATCTTTTTCAATACATTTTGGCTATTTGTGGCCCCTTAACCTTCCAAACAAATTTGATTTTTGGCTTTTTGATTTCCGCAAAAAAGGCTCTTGGGATTTTTATTGGGATTGTCATGAATTTGTAAACCAGTCTGCATTGAATTCACACCTTAACAATGTTTAGTTTTCCAGTCCATGATCATGGAATGTCCTTCCCATTTATTTATATCTTCTTTGGTTTCTTCTAGCAATGGTTTTTAGTTTTCTGTATACAAGTCCTTTATGTACTTGGTTCAGTTTATTACTAAATATCTGATTGTTTTAATTGCTAGTGTAAAGGGTTTTTTTCCTGATTTCCTCCACAGAGTGCACATCATTAGTTTACAGAGATGCTATTGATTTTTCCATATTAATCTTGTATCCCACCACTTTGCTGAACTTGTCTATTCATTTTAGTAGCTTTTTTGTGGATTTTTCAGGAGATTCTAGATATAGGATCATATCATCAGTCAATAGTGAAAGTTTTACTTCTTCCTTTCCTCGATGGGTGCCTTTCAGTTTTTCGTTTTGTTTTGTTTGTTTTTGTTTTGTTTTGATAGGAGGCCAGATCCTATGACCTTGTAAGTGGGAAGCCAGCACTCAACCACTGAGCCACATCAGCTTCCCTGAGTTAATTGTTGTGTGTGTTTTGCTTGTTGATTTTTTTTTTTTAGATGGCACCTGGAACTGAACCCAGAACCTTTGGTTTCTTTTAGCAATGTTTTGTAGTTTTCTGAATACAGCTCCATTATGTCCTTGTTTAAGTTTATTATTAAATATTTGACATTTTTAATTGATATTACATATGGAATTTTTTTCTGATTTCCCCCTCAGATCGCACATCAGTAGTGTATAGAAACAATATTAATTTTTGCATATTAACCTTGTGTCCCACAGTTTGCTGAACTCGTCTATTAATTATAATAGCTTTGCTGTGGATTTTTCAGGACTTTCTAGATATGAGATCAGGTCATCAGTGAATAGTGAAAGTTTTACTTCTTCCTTTCCTATTTGGGTGCATTTAATTTTTCTATCTTAATTGCTCTAGCTAAAATTTCTAGGACAATATTGAATAATAATTGTGACAGCGGGCATCCTTGTCTTCTTTGTGATCTCAAGAGGAAAGCTTTTAGTCTTTCACAATTGGGTACAATGCTAGCTGTTGGTTTTCCATATGTCCTTGACCATATTGAGAAAGCTTCCTTCTATTCCATTCTTTTGGAGAGTTTTTGTAAAGAAAGGGTGTTGTATTTTGTCAAATGCCTTTTCTGCATCAATTGAGAGGATCATGTGATTTTTCTTCTTCAATTTACTAATGTAGTCTATTTCACCAATTGATTTTCTTGTGATTTACCACCTTGCACACCAGGGATAAAACCCACTTGATCATGGTGTATAATTCTTTCAATGTGCTTCTGGATTCTGTTTGTAAGTATTTTTTTTGAGAGTTTTTACATCTATATTCATTAGAGATATTGGTCTGTAATTTTTTTTCCATAGTATCTTTATCTGGTTTTGACTTTAGGGTGATGTTAGCTTCATAGAATGAATTTAGTAGCATTCTTTCCTCTTCAATTTTTTTGGAATATCTTGAGCAAGATCAGTATTACTCTCTCAATGATTGGTAGATTTCACCTGTCAAGCCATCTTGTCCCGGACATTTTGTCTTTGGGAGGTTTTTGATGACTGTTTAAATCTCTTCACTTGTGAATGGTTTGTTGAGGTCTTCTATGTCTTCTAAAGTCAGTGGAGGTGGTTCATGACTTTCTAGGAATTTGTCCATCTCCTATACATTTCTAGTTTTTTTGCATACTGTTGTTCATAGCATCAACTTTTTTTTTTTTATTATGAAATTATGTTTAATTGACGTGATTTCAGTTTCAAAAAAATTTATCTTTAACAAAAATATGTTTTCTTATTAATGTCGTGATGATTTCCATAAATCTTTCAGAGCACTGTGTTCATTCTTCCCATTAATAGAAATGAATATGCACAATTAGTCAATTAAAAACTTTAAGCAATATTATTAGATAGTAAACATTTCCAATTCCAATGCAATATTCAACTAATAACTTGGAAAAGTCAGCTCTATATCCTAACAAAGACACAATTAATTCATTACAGTTATATATAATTCATATGTGCTTTTTTAATTT